>CP136058.1:433431271-433812117 GCA_032464435.1 Aegilops umbellulata | reverse complement strand
GACAGTTATATTATGAGTTTATGAGTTTTGATGTACCGAAGGAGTTCGGAGTCCCGGATGAGATTGGGGACATGACGAGGAGTCTCGAAATGGTCGAGACGTAAAGATCGATATATTGAACGACTATATTCGGACATCGGAAAGGTTCTGAGTGATCCGGGTATTTTCGGGAGTATCGGGGAGTTACGGGATTACGGGAGAAGTAATGGGCCTTGATGGGCTTTAGTGGGAAGAGGAAAAGGCTGCTGCGCCCCCCCTCCCCTTTGGTCCGAATTGGACTAGGGAAAAGGGGGCCGGCCACCTCTCCTTCTCCTCCTATTCCTTCTCCCTTCCTCCCCTTTTGGTGGACTCCTACTAGGACTTGGAGTCCTAGTAGGACTCCATATGCTGGCCGCACCTTTTGCCTTGGCCGGCCTCCTCCTCCTCCATCCTTTATATACAGGGGCAGGGGGCACCCCAAAGACACAATTGATCATTGAGATCTTTCCTTAGCCGTGTGCGGTGCCCCCTTCCACCAAATTCCACCTCGGTCATATCGTTGCAGTGCTTAGGCGAAGCCCTGCGCCGGTAACACATCAAGATCGTCACCACGCCGTCGTGCTGACGGAACTCTTCCCCGACGCTTTGCTGGATCGGAGCCCGGGGATCGTCATCGAGCTGAACGTGTGCCAAGAACTCGGAGGTGCCGGAGTAACGGTGCTGTGATCGGTTGGATCGCGAGGAGAACATACGACTACTTCCTCTACGTTGTGTCAACGCTTCCGCTTCGGTCTACGAGGGTACGTAGACAACACTCTCCCCTCTCGTTGCTATGCATCACCATGATCTTGCGTGTGCGTAGGAATTTTTTTTTTTGAAATTACTACGTTCCCCAACAGTGGCATCCGAGCCTAGGTTTTTATGGTTTGATGTTATTTGCACGAGTAGAACACAAGTGAGTTGTGGACGATACAAGTCATACTGCCTACCAGCATGTCATACTTTGGTTCAGCGGTATTGTTGGACGAGACGATCCGGACCAACCTTACGCGTACGCTTACGCGAGACCGGTTCCCTCGACGTGCTTTGCACATAGATGGCTTGCGGAAGACTGTCTCTCCAACTTTAGTTGAACCGAGTGTGGCTACGCCCGGTCCTTGAGAAGGTTAAAACGGAGTCTATTTGACAAACTATCGTTGTGGTTTTGATGCGTAGGTAAGATGAGTTCTTGCTTAAAGCCCGTAGCAGCCACGTAAAACTTGCAACAACAAAGTAGAGGACGTCTAACTTGTTTTTGCAGGGCATGTTGTGATGTGATATGGTCAAGACATGATGCTAAATTTTATTGTATGAGATGATCATGTTTTGTAACCGAGTTATCGGCAACTGGCAGGAGCCATATGGTTGTCGCTTTATTGTATGCAATGCAATCGCGATGTAATGCTTTACTTTATTACTAAGCGGTAGTGATAGTCGTGGAAGCATAAGATTGGCGAGACGACAACGATGCTGCGATGAAGATCAAGGTGTTGCGCCGGTGACGATGGTGATCATGACGGTGCTTCGAAGATGGAGATCACAAGCACGAGATGATGATGGCCATATCATATCACTTATATTGATTGCATGTGATGTTTATCTTTTATGCATCTTATCTTGCTTTGTTTGACGGTAGCATTATAAGATGATCTCTCACTAAATTATCATAGTAATAGTGTTCTCCCTGAGTATGCATCGTTGCGAAAGTTCTTCGTGCTGAGACACTACGTGATGATCGGGTGTGATAGGCTCTACGTTCAAATACAACGGGTGCAAAACAGTTGCACACGCGGAATACTCAGGTTTAACTTGACGAGCCTAGCATATAACAGATATGGCCTCGGAACACGGAGACCGAAAGGTCGAGCGTGAATCATATAGTAGATATGATCAACATAGTGATGTTCACCATTGAAACTACTCCATCTCACGTGATGATCGGACATGGTTTAGTTGATTTGGATCACGTGATCACTTAGGAGATTAGAGAGATGTCTATCTAAGTGGGAGTTCTTAAGTAATATGATTAATTGAACTTTAATTTATCATGAACTTAGTCCTGGTAGTATTAGCATATCTATGTTGTAGATCAATAGCTCACGTTGTTGCTTCCCTGTGTTTATTTTGATATGTTCCTAGAGAAAATTGTGTTGAAAAATGTTAGTAGCAATGATGCGGATTGGATCCGTGATCTGAGGTTTATCCTCATTGATGCACAGAAGAATTATGTCCTTGATGCACCGCTAGGTGACGGACCTATTGCAGGAGCAGATGCAGACATTATGAACGTTTTGCTAGCTCAATATGATGACTACTTAATAGTTTAGTGCACCATGCTTAACTGCTTAGAATCGGGACTTCAAAGACGTTTTGAACGTCATGGAGCATATGAGATGTTCTAGGAGTTGAAGTTAATATTTCAAGCAAATACCCGAGTTGAGAGATATGAAGTCTCCAACAAGTTCTATAGCTAAAAGATGGAGGAGAATCGCCCAACTAGTGAGCATGTGCTCAGATTGTCTGGGTACTACAATCGCTTGAATCAAGTGGGAGTTAATCTTCCAGATAAGATAGTGATTGACAGAATTCTCTAGTCACCATCACCAAGTTAGTAGAACTTCGTGATGAACTATAATATGCAAGGGATAACGGAAAATATTCCCAAGCTCTTCGCGATGCTAAAATCGGCGAAGGTAGAAATCAAAGAAAAACATCAAGTGTTGATGGTTGACAAGATCACTAGTTTCAAGAAAAGGGCAAAAGGAAAGAAGGGGAACTTCAAGAAGAACGGCAAGCAAGTTGCTGCTCAAGTGAAAAAGCCCAAGTCTGGTCCTAAGCCTGAGACTAAGTGCTTCTACTGCAAAGGGACTGGTCACTGGAAGCGGAACTACCCCAAGTGATTGGCGGATAAGAAGGATGGCAAAGTGAACATAAGTATATTTGATATACATGTTATTGATGTGTACTTTACTAGTGTTCATAGCAACCCCTCAGTATTTGGTACTAGTTCAAGTTGCTAAGATTAGTAACTCGAAACGGGAGTTGCAGAATGAACAAAGACTAGTTAAAGGGCAAGGTGACGATGTGTGTTGGAAGTGGTTCCAAGATTGATATGATCATCATCACACACTCCCTATACTTTCGGGATTAGTGTTGAAACTAAATAAGTGTTATTTGGTGTTTGCGTTGAGCATGAATATGATTTGATCATGTTTATTGCAATACGGCTATTCATTTAAGTAAGAGAATAAATTGTTGTTCTGTTTACATGAATAAAACCTTCTATGGTTATACACACCAACGAAATGGTTTGTTGGATCTCGATCATAGTGATACACATATTCATAATATTGAAGCCAAAAGATGCAAAGTTAATAATGATAGTGCAACTTATTTGTGGCACTGCAGTTAAGGTCATATTGGTGTAAAGCGCATGAAGAAACTCCATGCTGATGGGATTTTGGAATCACTTGATTATGAATCACTTGATGCTTGCGAACCATGCCTCTTGGGCAAGATGACTAAAACGCCGTTCTCCGGAACAATGGAGCAAGCTACAGATTTGTTGGAAATCATACATACTGATGTATGTGGTCCGATGAATATTAAGGCTCGCGACAAGTATCATTATTTTCAGAACTTCACAGATGATTTAAGCAGATATGGGTATATCTACTTAATGAAACATAAGTCTGAAACGTTTGAAAAGTTCAAAGAATTTCAGAGTGAAGTGGATAATCATCGTAACAAGAAAATGAAAAGTTTCTACAATATGATCGCAGAGGTAAAATATTTGAGTTACGAGTTTTGGCCTTCAGTTAAAACCATGTGGAATAGTTTCACAAATCCATGCCACCTGGAACACCACAGCATAATGGTGTGTCCAAACGTCATAACCGTACTTTATTGGATATAGTACAATCTATGATGTTTCTTACCGATTTACCAATATCGTTTTGGGATCATGCATTAGAGACAGCTGCATTCACGTTAAAAGGGGCACCATCTAAATCCGTTGGGACGACACCGTATGAACTATGGTTTAGCAATAAACCTAAGCTGTCGTTTCTTAAAGTTTGGGGCTGCGATGCTTATGTGAAAAAGCTTCAACCTGATAAGCTCGAACCCAAATCGGAGAAATGTGTCTTCATAGGATATCCAAAGGAAACTGTTGGATACACCTTCTATCACAGATCCGAAGGCAAGACTTTTTGTTGCTAAGTTCGGAAACTTTCTAGAGAAAGAGTTTCTTTCGAAAGAAGTGAGTGGGAGGAAAGTAGAACTTGATAAGGTAATTGTACCTTCTCCCTTATTGGAAAGTAGTTCATCACAGAAATCTGTTCCTGTGACTACTACATCAATTAGTGAGGAAGCTAATGATGATGATCATGTAACTTCAGATCAAGTTACTACCGAATCTCGTAAGTAAACTAGAGTGAGATCCGCACCAGAGTGGTACAGTAATCCTGTTCTGGAAGTCATGTTACTAGACCATGACGAACTTGCGAACTATGAGGAAGCGATGATGAGCCCAGATTCCGCAAAATGGTTAGAGGCCATGAAATCTGAGATATGATCCATGTATGAGAACAAAGTATGGACTTTGATGGATTTGCCCGATGATCGGCAAGCCAAAGAAAATAAATGGATCTTGAAGAGGAAGACGGACACTGATGGTAGTGTTACTATCTACAAAGCTAGAATTGTCGCAAAAAGGTTTTCGACAAGTTCAAGGTGTTGACTACGATGAGAGTTTCTCACTCGTATCTATGCTTAAATCTGTCCGAATCATGTTAGCAATTGCCGCATTTTATGAAATCTGGCAAATGGATAAACAAAACTACATTCCTTAATGGAGAGTTGTATATGATACAACCAGAAGGTTTTGTCGACCATAAAGGTGCTAATAAAGTGAGCAAGCTCCAGCGATCCATCTATGGACTGGTGCAAGCATCTCAGAGTTGGAATATACGCTTTGATAAGTTGATCAAAGCATATAGTTTTATACAGACTTATGGTGAAGCCTGTATTTACAAGAAAGTGAGTGGGAGCACTACAGCATTTCTGATAAGTATATGTGAATGACATATTGTTGATCGGAAATAATGTAGAATTATTCTGCAAAGCATAAAGGAGTGTTTGAAAAGAGTTTTTCAAAGAAAGACCTCGGGGAAGCTACTTACATATCGAGCATCAAGATCTATAGAGATAGATCGAGACGCTTGATAAGTTTTTTCAATGAGTACATACCTTGACAAGATTTTGAAGTAGTTCAAAATGGAACAGTCAAAGAAAGAGTTCTTGCCTGTGTTACAAAGTGTGAAATTGAGTAAGACTCAAAACCCGACCACGGCAGAAGATAGAAAGAGAATGAAAGTCATTCCCTATGCTTTGGCCATAGGTTCTATAAAGTATGCCATGCTGTTTACCAGATCTATTGTATACCCTACACTGAGTTAAGCAAGGGAGTACAATAATGATCTAGGAGTAGATCACTGGACGGCGGTCAAAATTATCCTTAGTGGAATAAGGATATGTTTCTCGATTATGGAGGTGACAAAAAGGTTCGTCGTAAAAGGTTACGTCGATGCAAGTTTTGACACTAATCTAGATGACTCTAAGTCTCAATCTAGATACATATTGAAAGTGGGAGCAATTAGCTAAAGTAGCTCCGTGCAGAGCATTGTAGACATAGAAAATTTGCAAAATACTTACGGATCTGAATGTGACAGACCCGTGGACTAAAATTATCTCACAAGCAAAACATGATCACACCTTAGTACCCTTTGGGTGTTGGTCACATATCGATGTGAACTATGGGTGTTAATCACATGGTGATGTGAACTATTGCTATTAAATCACATGGCGATGTGAACTAGATTATTGACTCTAGTGCAAGTGGAAGACTGAAGGAAATATGCCCTAGAGGCAATAATAAAGTTATTATTTATTTCCTTATATCATGATAAATGTTTATTATTCATGCTAGAATTGTATTAAATGGAAACATAATACATGTGTGAATACATAGACAAACAGAGTGTCACTAGTATGCCTCTACTTGACTAGCTCATTAATCAAAGATGGTTATGTTTCCTAACCATGAACAAAGAGTTGTTATTTGATTAACGAGATCACATCATTAGTTGAATGATCTGATTGACATGACCCATTCCATTAGCATAGCACTCGATCGTTTAGTATGTTGCTATTGCTTTTTATCCATGACTTATACATGTTCCTTTAACTATGAGATTATGCAACCCCCGTTTACCGTAGGAACACTTTGTGTGCTACCAAACGTCACAACGTAACTGGGTGATTATAAAGGTGCTCTACAGGTGTCTCCAAAGGTACATATTGGGTTGGCGTATTTCGAGATTAGGATTTGTCACTCCGATTGTCGGGGAGGTATCTCAGGGCCTTCTCGGTAATGCACATCACATAAGCCTTGCAAGCATTGCAACTAATGAGTTAGTTGCGGGATGATGTATTACGGAACGAGTAAAGAGACTTGCCGGTAACGAGATTGAACTAGGTATTGGATACCGACGGTCGAATCTCGGGCAAGTAACATACCGATGGACAAAGGGAACAACGTATGTTGTTATGCGGTCTGACCGATAAAGATCTTCGCAGAATATGTAGGAGCCAATATGGGCATCCAGGTCCCGCTATTGGTTATTGACCGGAGACGTGTCTCGGTCATGTCTACATTGTTCTCGAACCGTAGGGTCCGCACGCTTAAGGTTTCGATGACAGTTATATTATGAGTTTATGAGTTTTGATGTACCGAAGGAGTTCGGAGTCCCGGATGAGATTGGGGACATGACGAGGAGTCTCGAAATGGTCGAGACGTAAAGATCGATATATTGGACGACTATATTCGGACATCGGAAAGGTTCTGAGTGATCCGGGTATTTTCGGGAGTATCGGGGAGTTACGGGATTACGGGAGAAGTAATGGGCCTTGATGGGCTTTAGTGGGAAGAGGAAAAGGCTGCTGCGCCCCCCCTCCCCTTTGGTCCGAATTGGACTAGGGAAAAGGGGGCCGGCCACCTCTCCTTCTCCTCCTATTCCTTCTCCCTTCCTCCCCTTTTGGTGGACTCCTACTAGGACTTGGAGTCCTAGTAGGACTCCATATGCTGGCCGCACCTTTTGCCTTGGCCGGCCTCCTCCTCCTCCATCCTTTATATACAGGGGCAGGGGGCACCCCAAAGACACAATTGATCATTGAGATCTTTCCTTAGCCGTGTGCGGTGCCCCCTTCCACCAAATTCCACCTCGGTCATATCGTTGCAGTGCTTAGGCGAAGCCCTGCGCCGGTAACACATCAAGATCGTCACCACGCCGTCGTGCTGACGGAACTCTTCCCCGACGCTTTGCTGGATCGGAGCCCGGGGATCGTCATCGAGCTGAACGTGTGCCAAGAACTCGGAGGTGCCGGAGTAACGGTGCTGTGATCGGTTGGATCGCGAGGAGAACGTACGACTACTTCCTCTACGTTGTGTCAACGCTTCCGCTTCGGTCTACGAGGGTACGTAGACAACACTCTCCCCTCTCGTTGCTATGCATCACCATGATCTTGCGTGTGCGTAGGAATTTTTTTTTTGAAATTACTACGTTCCCCAACAGTGAATAGGGCGGCATAGCAGGAGGATGCCGAGTACACACCATTCTCGGTCCATTTCCAACGAAGGATATCAGGCTGGGGCGAGAGAGCCACGTGCTGAAGCTTGCGCAAAATGTCGACATACTCAAGGGTGCCCGCTGGACCAAGCGATCCCTGGATGTCAGAGATCCACGCGCGGTCAATAAGCGTCGTGGCCACCGTACGGGTACGCCGCCTCCTGGCCAGGACAAGGGCCACCAGCGTGGGAGCAAGGGTCGAGATAGAGTTTCCCTCAAGCCACGGGTCGGTCCAGAAGCGGCAAGAATCCCCATTACCCATGATCCAAGATGTGGACGCACGGAAAAACTGGGTGACCTCGGCATCATGAGGAAGCTGGAGGTGAGACCAAGGGCGACTGCGATCCGTGGCCTGCAGCCAGAGCCACCGGACACGGAGGGAAATACCCGTGCGGTGAAAGTCCCGTATACCAAGCCCTCCTAGCTCAATGGGTCGGCAGACTCGCGCCCAGCTTACAAGACAAGAACTCATACGCGCGTCTTTGCGTCCATGCCAAAGAAAATCCTGGATGATTCTATTGGCCTTCTTGAGGATTGGAGGAGAAAGAGCCATGGAGAGTAAGATGTGCACGGGCATGGCAGACAACACATGCCGGACCAAGGCCAAACGCTCACCACGCATAAGGAGAGCGGCCTTCCAAGTAGCCAGCTTGCGGAGAAGCTTGTCGACTAGGGGCATCAGGTAAGAGGGCGGGACTTTCCGAAGGGAAAGGGGGAGGCCCAAGTAGGTCAACGGGAAAGAGGAAATCGGGCAAGATAGCGTTGCACCAACGGACTGGACGACGTCGGGGGGGCACTGGATGGGCACAACTAAGCACTTGGCGAAGTTCGTGCGTAAGACGGAAACATCGCCAAAGAACTCCAGGAGCTTGCTGCTGTGGACAGCTCGTGAGTGTCGGGGTGGCAGAAGACCACGACGTCATCCGCGAACAGAGACACACTAGAGGTGGTGTGGCGATGAGTAAGCCGCCTGATGGCACCGGACGCAACAGCATGTTGGAGAAGCGAGTTAAGGGCATCTATGACCAGCACGAAGAGCATAGGCAAGACAGGGTCGCCCTGACGGAGCCCCTTGCAGTGGGCTATGGGTGGGCCTGGAGTGCCATTTATCAAGACGCGTGTGGAGGCCGTGGAGATGAGGATGGACACCCACTCCCGCCACCTTGGGCCAAAGCCCAAGTTTTGTAACACCTGAAGGAGGAAGGGCCATGAGACCGAATCAAAGGCCCGGGCGATATCAAGCTTCAAGAGAGCCCGTGGGTGCTTGAGTTGGTGCAGCTGCCTCGCCGTCTGTTGAACAAGCAAGAAGTTGTCATGGACACTTCTACCAGCGATGAATGCACTCTGGTTCACGGAGACAAGCTCCCCCAGCCTCGGGGCCAGGCGAAGGGAGAGGACTTTAGCAAAGAGCTTTGCCACCAGGTGTATAAGGCTGGTCGGACGGTAGTCGAAGAGCATGGTCGCATTCGGCTTCTTAGGCAGGAGAGTGATGAGAGCCTCCTTTAGGCGTTGGAAAGCCTGGCCATTGAGGGTGTATAGCTTGGCAAAAACCTCGCACAAGTCATCCTTGATGATATCCCAGCATGAGCGCAGGAACTCCGCAGTGAATCCGTCTGGGCCGAGCGACTTGTCAGAGGGGAGCTTCTTGATGCACGGAAAGGTCTCCAGCCGGAAATCAAAGGCGTCTGATGCTTATGGTGGGGACCTAAAACATCTTGTGGGACGCAAGATAAAATGTCCAAATGGTCTTACTATGTATTTCGTCTCAGGATTCCTTGACAATCATCCTATATATCCTAACCAAGATATGAACTTTCATAATCCGCTTGTTCGTCAAATGTTTATGCTTCACAATACCCTCGGTGAAGCCTATCCCCCTAACTGCACTGTAGGGTATGACACCAAAGGCTTCAGAATGGATTATGGGCAGTGGATGCACTAACCACATGACTGGTGATCGAAGTCTTCTGATGGATTCAACCCTACGTCCATCTAACAAGAGTCACATCACATTTGCTGACACTGGTAAAAGCAAGATATTGGGTCTAGGTAGAGTTGCAATCTCAAAAGATCAGCACATGGACAAAGTGATGCTTGTTGAATCCCTTGGTTTCAACTTAATGTCTGTCTCAATGCTTTGTGATCTGAACATCATTGTGATATTTGGAAAATATGGTTGCCTTGTGCTTATGGAATCTGACAAATCTCTAGTCTTTGAAGGTTATCGAAAAGATGATCTGCACATGGTAGATTTCTCAGCAGGACCATAGTTGGCCGTATGTCTTTTAGCAAAAGCTTCAGAGTGCTAGCTCTGACATCGGAGGCTAGGGCATGCTGGCATGAAGAACTTGTACACTCTCACGAAGAAGAGACACGTTGTTGGCATCGAGGGCATCAAGTTCAAGAAGGATCATATGTGTGGTGCCTGCGAAGCTGGAAAGATGACTAAGGCCAAGCATCCCTCGAAGACAATCATTACGACATCAAGTCCCTTCGAGCTACTACATTGGGCATCACTCATGAGTTCTCAGCTCCATACACACCTCAACAGAATGGCATCGTGGAGCGCAAGAACAGAACCCTCATTGAGATGGCTCGGACGATGCTTGATATGTCTCCAACGTATCTATAATTTTTTATTGCTCCATGCTATTATATATTATGTTTTGGATGTTTAATGGGCTTTATTATACACTTTTATATTATTTTTGGGACTAACCTATTAACCCAAGGCCTAGTGCAAATGTCGGGACCCCGATTCTAAGTCACACCGATCTAGCATGTAACACCTCATATCACTTTGCGGCCTCACGCACGGTATTCCCACGGATGTCGCCTTACCATGGCCCGGGACCATTTGCGCCTTTTGGCTCACGTATACGATAGTGTCGCTAGCATCCATATGACAGAGAACCCGGGCTGACATTACTAGTCGTGAACCCAAAGTGGCACTAACTTACTGGGACAGGCATACATGAAACAACATCGAGCATGTCGGTCAGCGGCGTGTGAATCCGGGTTGTAGCAACTGGGCTAACAGGACTCCGGTAAACCGGGCTATAGCAAGCTAGGCAGGACTCCGGATGTCACCGCATGACATTTCCCCGAAGGGACAGACATAGGAACGAAGTGATTCACATGCCGGCCAGTCTAAGTGTTCCGTAGCAGTAGTGCTGGGCTAGCAAGACTCCGGTAAACCGGGCTGTAGCGGACTACCATGGCTCGGTGGAAGCACTAGACTACATTTCCCCATAAGAGAGGCTACCAAGGATAGACAACTAGGTTGTTGGATCCCACACATAGCAATACACGTTACACGTACGCATAACATGCAAGTATGTGATGTACAACATGGCATCACAACATAACACAAACTCATATAGATAAAGGCACAGAAGGGCACATAGCATCAATACAAACAGGGGTCTCATGACCCATCATTCAGAGCATACAAGCAACAAGCGGAAGCATTACATGTCTGAGTACAGACAACTACAAAAGAAAAAGGCTGAGAAGCCTGACTATCTACAAGACCCTCCCAAGGGTGCAAGATCGTAGCTGAGGTAGCAAGCTACTCGTCGAAGTCCAAGCGGAACTACTAGTAAGACAGATGTCTCATCTGCAAAACATAAATAAAGCAAACGTGAGTACAAAGGTACTCAGCAAGACTTACATCAGATCCTATCATACATGCATTTGTATCAAAAGGTAATGTGGGGTTTAGTTGCAGCAAGCCAACTTTGACTCAGTGGCTAACCTATTCTACGACTGCGAGTAACTTCTTTGAGGTGAGGCAGTGCACACGAGTCCACTTATCACCACATCAATACACTACTATGGATTCATTCCCGTCTCACTACGAGAAGGCCATCCATAGCACTCACACTTATCTTGAGCATTTTAGAGTATCCACTTCAGGTTGTCTATGTACCACGTAAGCATCCAAGAAGTCCATAACCGAGGACACGGCTATTCGAATAGATCATGATAACCCTGCAGGGGTGTACTTCTTCAGACACGCTCTCACCACTTATCACCATGTACACGTCATGTATCTCAGCAACCTTCAAGCGGAAGCCTGGCGAGGGTGTCGGCCACGACCTGACTAACCACACAAGACTCTAGTCTAGGTTTATCGCCTATTCGGGTTCCATCTGCAAGGAGATCTGGCCGGGGTGTCGCTCATGGCCCCAAACGATGTGAGCAGGGTTCCCAAGCCCACCCTCCGGGTGCCACTTGGTACACCGTGCCACTGTGCCTAGTCTGTCCCAAGCCCACCTGGGTGGGTGCCACTTGGTAGACTACTAACACTACCTACAAACACTAGAAACTATTTGCAACTCCTGGACCGAGATCAAGTTGGTTAATAAGTCGCGAGGGGCACTTAAGCATTCCAATGCATGGTAGTAGCTAGTCATTGGACAACATACACAGAACTCGGTGCTTAAGGACGGTTCCAGTTAGACAACCCACCATGTACTCCTACATGGCCTCTCACCGCTACCTTTACCAAATCGTGTTCACACACTTAACTCCCAGCACCAGAACATATCATAACACTCCAATTCATTTCCAATGAATCAGACCTGACACAACTCTAAGCAATAGCAGGCATGGCATGGTAGGAACACAACATGGCTTCAATCAACTCCTACACATGCTAGTGGGTTTCAACTATTTACTATGGCAATGACAGGTCATGCAGAGGAATGGGTTCAACTACCGCAGCACAAAGTAGCAGTTGAAACGTTGTTGTCCTAATGCAATAAAAGAGAGCAGGAGCGAGAGAGTGGGGTTATATCAGAATGAACAAGGGGGGGGGGGGTTGCTTGCCTGGTAGATCAGCAGAGGGGCACTGCTTCACAGACAGGTACTCGGGAACACTCTCCGGAGCGAGACCTATCGAGAAGAACGGTGCCGGCAATCAGTACACAACATATGCAACAATATGATGCATGATCATGGCATGGAGATGTGATGTTGTTTGAGCTAATGCAGCTAGCATTCATTTGGATGAAGTCCATTTGAACCAAAGATTCAAATGCATCTTTAAAATAAGCTCTTTATATAAGCCATTTTAGTGTTTCACTTATACAGCAGGTATAACTTCGTTTTTCATGCATGAAACTGGTACAGATGGATAGATTGCATTTTTCTGATAATTTTTCATATATAAATTATTTCAATCTGAGCTACGGTTGAATTTATATGAATTTTTGAAGTTTATAGCATTTTCTGGAATTTCCTGATTTAATTTAAAACTAGAAAAGAAATAATTGCGTCAGCACTGCGTCATGCTTGCGTCAGCAAGTCAAAAGCGCTGACTGGTCAAACCTGACATGTGGGGTCCACACGTCAGTGTCATAGTTAGTTAATAGAGTTAATTAGATATTAAACTAATCCTAACAAAAACATTAGCAGGGTCGGGCCCCGCCTGTCATTGAACCTGGGTAGTCAAACCCCAGGTCAACTGGGGGGTTTAGATCCGGTCAACCCCACCGGCGTTTAGCCGCCGGCGAGGCCGAACACGGCAGAGGGGCTCGGGATCGCCGTTCCGGCGACCATTTGGGCGGCGGAGGCCACGGGCGAGGAGCCAGGGCTCGCCCGCATCGTTTGGAGCAAGCGGTGGCTGTGGGGGTGGCCTGAGCTCGCCGGAGCAGAGCTCGCGGCGGCGGCCGGAGTTTGGTGGCGTGCGGGCATAGGCTACAGCTCAGGAATGGCAGAACGGAGAGGGGGAAGCAGAGCAGAAGCTCACAACGAATCCGTTGAAGTCTTCGGCGAGCTCGGGGGAGGTCGAACGCAAGCAGAACGGCGTGGGCGATCTCCGGTGGCCGGAAGTGAAGACGACGGTGATGGCGGCGCTCCAGGGCCTCCCGAGGTGCGTGTCTTGGCGGAGAGGACGAGGAAGACGCGACGAAGCTCTTGGGCTTGTCGGAGAGGCGAAGCCGTGGCGGTGGGCGCGGCAATGGCGTGCGGCGGTGACGGCTCGTTTGGTGGTGCTCGTGCGAGAGAGAAAGGGCTGGGGATGAGCGTGGCTGAGAGCGAGGGGAGCCGGGGGGTTGCGTGGCGACGTTGCAGGGGGTCGCGGAGCAAGCAGGGAGGCAGGAGCTGGCCGGGCGCGTGGCCGCGTGCGGCGAGCGCGTGCTCGGCGTCCTCCTGGCGCGGTGGAGACGACAACTGGTAGTGCCAGTCGGCTGGGCCGGCCTATTGGGCCGCTGGGCTGCACAGTGCCCGGCTACATAGGTAACTGGCCCAAGTAAGTTCCTTTTTTCCACTTTTGTTTTCTTTCCTATTTTTTGACATTTGTTTTGACTTAATGATAATACTAAGTCATTTTATTTTCTTCTGACAATTTTTGCAGGGACCTAAGGGGTTATTCCAAAGCCCCTCAGCAAAATTCAGAATTTTTGGACATATATAACATATATATATCCAATGCAAATAATTATTGCATTAATTCCAAATGGCCAAAATAAATATTTATGAGCTCCTAAAAATATTGGTTTGAATTTTACCTCTGACCAATATTTTCAGAGAGCAACATGAACATTTTCTTGGACCCTTTTGGAGCACTTTTTATCTGGGTCATTTCCAGAAATAATTTCTGAGGGTTTCACAAATCCCCATTTCAAATTTAAATGAAATTTAAACATGATGCACACATGAAGGGCTAGCCTAGGTCATACCAAAACTAGGGATGTGACAACTCGCCCCCACTTGAAAGAATCTCATCCCGAGATTCAGGGGTCGATGGAAAGAAAGTGGGGTACTCCAGTCGAAGACGATCTTCTCGCTCCCAAGTAGCTTCTCTCTCGGAATGATGAGACCACTGAACCTTGAGAAACTTGATGTTCTGACGTCGGGTAACACGCTCTGCTTGATCAAGAATGCGAACAGGGTACTCTCGATATGTGAGGTTATCTTGGAGATCAAGCGTTTCATGGTCCACTCCACGGATGGGATCCAAGAAGCAATGCTTGAGTTGAGAGACGTGGAAGACATCATGGACTCGAGAAAGATGTGGGGGTAGTTCCAACTGGTAGGCAACCTCTCCTCGTTTTGCGAGAATGCGAAAAGGACCAATGTAACGAGGAGCCAACTTGCCCTTAATACCGAAACGATGGGTACCCTTCAAAGGGGTAACCCGAAGGTAAGCCTTGTCACCAACTTCATTAGCCACTTCCTTATGAAGACGGTCATACTGGCTCTTTTGACGAGACTGGGTTGTTTTCAAATTCTCACAAATGATGCGAACTTCCTCTTCTGCCTCCTGGATCATATCCGGTCCAAAGAATTGTCTTTCACCGGTTTCTGACCAGTTCAACGGTGTTCGACATCTTCATCCATAGAGAATCTCGAAAGGAGCTTTCTTGAGACTGGATTGGTAGCTATTGTTATAAGCAAACTCGGCGAAAGGAAGACACTTCTCCCAATCCATACCGAATGAGATAACGCAAGCTCTGAGCATGTCTTCGAGAATTTGGTTGACCCGTTCCACCTGACCACTTGACTGAGGGTGGAAAGCGGTACTGAAGGAAAGATGGGTGCCCATGGTAGTTTGGAAACTCTCCCAGAAATGAGAAGTGAAAAGACTACCACGGTCTGAATTGATCCCTAGTGGAACACCATGAAGTGACACTATTCGAGAAATATATAAGTCGGCGAGCTGACTAGCAGTGATACTCTCTCGAACAGGTAGGAAGTGAGCCACTTTGGAAAGACGATCAATGACTACGAAGATAGCATTATTCCCTTTCTTGGTCCTAGGAAAATCGGTGATGAAGTCCATACCAACCTTATCCCATTTCCACTCAGGAATAGCTAAAGGCTGAAGGGTGCTAGCAGGTCTTTGATGCTCTGCCTTAATGCGACGACAAACGTCACAATTAGCAACGAAGTCGGCGATTTCTCTCTCCATCCTAGTCCACCAGAACCTCTGGCGTAGGTCCTGATACATCTTAGTACTACCGGGATGAATCATGAGAGGAGATTCATGAGCCTCTTTAAGGATTAATTGTCAAAGATGTTGATTCTTGGGAACCACCAAGCGATTCTCAAAGAAAACAACATCTCGGTCATCCATAGAGAAACAACCTCCGACTCCCTTCTTAATGTTTCTCTTGATGCGGATAACACCCCTATCAAACTTCTGGGCTTCTATGGTATGATCCATAAGAGTAGGTTTCGCCACCAGGGTAGAAAGGAATCCGTGAGGAGCAATGTGAAGATTAAGCTTATAGAATTCCTCATGGAGAAGTGGTTGGCCCTACTGCGACATAAGATTGTTGCAATAGGACTTACGACTTAGCGCATCATCCATGACATTTCCCTTGCCCGGGGTGTAGGTAATCCCTAAGTCGTAATCTGAGATCAACTCCAACCAACGTCTTTGCCTAAGATTCAAATCTGGTTGGGTGAAGATATACTTGAGACTCTGGTGGTCGGTGTAAATCTCGCAATGTTTACCAAGAAGGTAATGTCGCCATGTCTTAAGTGCATAGACTACAGCTGCAAGCTCTAGATCATGTGTAGGATAATTCTCCTCATGTGGATGCAACTATCGAGATGCATAGGCAATCACATGACGATCCTGCATAAGAATGCAACCTAGTCCCTGTCATGAGGTGTCGCAGTAGATAACAAAGTCTTTAGTGAAATCCGGTGGCACAAGTATGGGAGCAGAAGTCAGGCGTCTTTTCAGTTCCTGAAAACTGTACTCACACTGTGGGGACCACTCAAACTTTTTATCTTTCTTGAGAAGTTTCGTGAGAGGTTTGGCCACTTTGGAGAAGTTCTCAATGAAGCGGCGACAATAACTGGCTAGACCAAGGAAACTCCTAACTTGTTTAACTGTTTCAGGTGGAGTCCAATCAAGAACGGCCTGAACTCTCTCAGGATTGACAGCAATGCCCTTACTAGAGATCACGTGGCCTAGGTAGGTCACTTCTAGCAACCAAAATTCGCACTTGGAGAACTTGGCATAAAGGCGGTGCTCTCTGAGTTTTTCTAACACAAGTCTAAGATGTTCGGCATGCTCTTCCTCGTTCTTCGAGTAAATAAGGATATCATCGAGGTAAACCACGATGAACTTATCTAAGTACTCCAAGAAGATTGAGTTCATCAAGCGGGAGAAGGTAGCTGGAGCGTTGGTTAGACCAAAGGACATGACGGTGTACTCGTACTGACCATAACGAGTAACAAAAGCCGTTTTAGGAATGTCCCCATTTCTAATCTTGATTTGGTGGTAGCCTAACCTCAAATCCATCTTGGAAAAGACTGAGGATCCAGCGAGCTGATCATACAAATCGTTGATCCTGGGGAGCAGATACTTGTTCTTTATCGTGACCAAATTAACGGGACGATAATCTACAACCTTCCGGTCCGTACCATCCTTCTTCTTAACAAAGAGAACGGGGCAAGCCCAAGGAGAAGAACTAGGACGGATGAAACCCTTTTGCAAGGACTCATCAAGTTGTTTCTTAAGCTCGACTAGTTCTAAGGGTGCCATCTTGTAAGGTCTCCTAGAAATTGGGGCGGTTCCTGGGAGAAGATCTATAACAAATTCTACATCTCTGTCAGGTGGAACACCTGGCAGTTCTTCTGGAAAGACATCCGGAAAGTCACAGACTACCGGGATATCCTTAAAGTCTAGAAGAGGGCTGGCATTAAGAGAATAAAGCTGACGCTTTGCAATTCTGGTGGAGACAGTGACTATCTTGCCAGATGGGTGTGTGAGCTGAACAGACCTGGTGTAACAATCAATCTTGGCATAATGAGCTTTCATCCAGTCCATATAGACTTGAGGGCTATAAGTGATGCAAGGAATACAAGTCTGTCAACAAGGATTTCATTACCATGGCTTACACTAGAAGTTTGCCGTTTGGATCCAGGAGTTTGAATGACTAGTGGAGAAGGCATATCACAAAATGATATGTTGTGCAAGCTGGCATAGCTTTCGGAAATGAAGGAATGAGACGCTCCAGTATCGAATAGAACCGAAGCTGGATGATAGTTGACAAGGAGCGTACCAAGAACGACATCCGGATCATCATGAGCGTCTTTAGCTGAGACGTGATGCACACATCCACGTTCAGTGGGAGCTGACTTGACACTGATCATCTTGCATGGTGGCTTACCACGACCAATAGGCTTCATGGGCTGGGGTGGAGCATAACTGGCTTGAGAGCAGTCACGTGCATAGTGTCCTGGCTCTCCGCATGTGAAGCATGTCCCTGAAGTAGGATGTGGACCCGCATTAACAAGCGGTCTACCAATAGGCCTGGGTGGAGCATACTACTGAACTGGGTGAGGCGCCACACAAGATGGCCTCGGTGTATAACCGGGTGGAAGAGAGGAGTTCGGAACCCAAATCCGGCGCCTCTGCGAACTAGAACCGGAGGAAGAAACCAAAGCACGGGTGTGCTTACGAGAATCCTCGTAAGTGAGCTGAGCTGTCTCCGCACTAATGGCCTTGTTCACGAGAGCCTGGAATGTATTGCAATGGTGCAAGCGGAGATCACGTTGCAACTTGGGGTTAAGACCCTTACGGAACCTAGCCTGCTTCTTGGCGTCTGTGGACACTTCTTCTGTAGCATAGCGGGCGAGGTTCTCAAACTCTCTGCTGTAAGCATCAACAGCCATCTTACCCCGGGTGAAACTACAGAACTCTTCTCTCTTGCAGCCAATGAGAGCTAGAGGAATGTGATGCTCGCGAAAAGCCTCAGTGAAATCTCTCCAGGTAGGTATCTGGCCAGCTGGAAGCATAGCCTCATAGTTCTGCCACCAAATACTAGCAGGACCTTTCAGGTGATATGTAGCATAGGTGATTTTGTCACCTTCAGCTGCGTTCGCGGAACGCAACTTGTGAGTGATACTACGGAGCCAGTCATCTACATCGAGTGGCTTAATGGAATGATGGAAGGTGGGTGGTTTCAGACCAATGAAATCATGGATGGTCGCTGACTCTTTGCACTGGGTGCGGTGTTCTCCTCAATACGTGCTAACAAGCGGTTGGTCTCACGCTTGTTCCTCTCGATCTCTAACATGAACTCTGCCAACAAAGACTGGTCGGGAGGATCCTCATCCCTACCATCTCCGTGGTTCCGTCTACGAGCAACAGAACTTCGGTTAACCGGCAACATCCTGAAGAACGAAACCAAGGAAAACAAGGATGGATTCAGCATCAATTATAGGACGCGGAAGGTAGCACAAGAATTTAGTATCTCTCGAACTCCTAGGACAATTCCGGCAGCATAACGGCAGTAACATGCTCAAAATGAGACATTCTGCAAAAGATGGGGTAGTACCGCACTCAACATCATCACCCAAGGTTCTGAGATATTACTAAACAGACTACACCGAAGGTACTCGAACTGGGATATGACTCTGATCAACCAATCCTAAGAGACTACGGAGTAGTAACATGTGATCCTGATAGACGGAAGAGAAAGCCTAGTTCCTTAACCCCGTAGGAAAGATAGGATGACTCAGATCAGAAAGGCATGAGATATAAGGAGTAAAAAGAGCCTTACATTCCCTTCCACAATCAATTCCCTTAAATAACTAAAGAATTTCTAGACTCAACTTCGACCAGGTTGGCTTGGAAATCCTACAGGCAGTCAGGCTCTGATACCAAAGCTGTCGGGACCCCGATTCTAAGTCACACCGATCTAGCATGTAACACCTCATATCACTTTGCGGCCTCACGCACGGTATTCCCACGGGTGTCGCCTTACCATGGCCCAGGACCGTTTGCGCCTTTTGGCTCACGTATATGAAAGTGCGTTATATCGACTAGAGGGGGTGAATAGGCGATTTTTAGGAAATTCTTCACTGAGGAATTTGCTAGTGAGGAAATTCCTTAGCGAAGAACTACTAGCAGCGGAATAAGTACTCAGAAGTAAACCTAACAGAATACATACATGGTCATCATGATGAAATGAAGACAAACACAGAGTACAGAAAGCGTAAACACAGGATAGCACAAGATGAAGACAAACAGACTGAAGAAATTGAACTGAGGAAATTGAGAAAGTCTTCAGTCAAAGTCTTCAAACACAGATATGAACAAACACACAACACAGTAATGAGGAATTGAAAGTGTTGAGGAAATAGAACCAGTAAGCTTGGTGAAGACAATGATTTGGTAGACCAGTTCCAACTGCTGTCTCAGTTGTACGTCTGGTTGGAGCGGCTGAGTATTTAAAGTCGAGGACACCTAGTCTCGGACACACAATCCTCACCGTATTCTCCTTGAGCTAAGGACACACAGTCCTCGCCCAATCACTCGTGGTAAGTCTTCAGGTGACTTCCAAACCTTCACAAACTTGGTCACTCGGCGATCCACAATTCCTCTTGGATGCTCTAGACCTTGACGCCTAACCGTCTAGAAGAAGCACAGTCTTCAAAGGTAACAAGCGTCGGATCCACGCAGGATCAATTTCTTCAGTGATGCTCAATCACTTTGGGTTTGTAGGTGTTTGGGTTTGGGTTTGGATTTTCCTCACTTGATGATTTTTGCTCAAAGTCCTCGGAGGATGGGTTGCTCTCAAATGACAACTGTCAGTTTCTCTCGGAGCAGCCAACCAGCTAGTGGTTGTAGGGGGCGGCTATTTATAGCCTAGGGAGCAGCCCGACATGATAAGACATAAATGCCCTTCAATGATATGACCGTTAGGTGGATAAGATATTTTGGGGCAGCTGGCGCGTAGCACAGCAACGGTCGGAAATTTGAGGCACAAATTCCTCAGGGCTATCATGTTCCTCACAGTGTAGGCAATTCGCACTGGCGAATTCCTAACTCCTCAGTCAGAGCAAAGTCCTCAGTGACCAGAAGAACTGCGTCTCTGTCACTGAAGAAATTGACTAAACTGTATGAGATTTCCAATGGCTTCACTCGAAGGGATTGGTAGGTGTAGGATTTGAGTTGAGCATCATATGAAAATTTTCTCCTTAGTATTTCCTCGACCCCCTTTAACAGTACGGTGTTTCCTATGACTCAAGAAAGAGAAAATGAAACTACGAAAACAAAAGTCTTCACGCTTCATGTTCCTCGAATGAATACCAAGTCTTCAGGGTCACACCAATTTCTTCACTTTCAAAGTCTTCAGAAAGTCTTCAGTATATCAAAGTCTTCAGTCATAGAACTTCATTTTTAGGGGTCGACTTTCTCTGTAAATATCAAACTCCTCATAGACTTATAGACCTGTGTACACTCATAAACACATTAGATTCTTAACCTATAAGTCTTCAATACACCAAAATCACTAAGGGGCACTAGATGCACTTACAATCTCCCCCTTTTTGGTGATTGATGACAATATAGGTTAAGTTTTCAACGGGGATAAATATATGAAGTGTAAAAACTGATATTGAGGAATTTGATTGCAAGATATAGAAGAACTCCCCCTGAAGTTGTGCATAGTGAGGAATTTGCTTTTGAAGCAATGCACACTTGAAGAGATGAATCATGGAGATCTCCCCCTATATCTTGTAATTCGTACACGCATTTGATATATAATATGAAGAATTTGAAATGCATGATGAAATATGGTGCCTTATGTAATTCAGCATGCGTGCAATAATATTAGCGAGGAATAAGCATGCAGAATAGTGCATCAAATCAGAGCATAGTGCATCAAAAGTATCAGAGCACCATCGGGTTTAAGATTACAACTCGATCCAATAAAATTTTCGGAAGAACGAGAGTTGTAACTTAGCAGAAAAAAATGCCCTTTATAATAGACCCGCTTGAAGACTAACTCAGATTTCTCCCCCTTTGTCATCGAATGACCAAAAGGATCGAAACTGAGGCTAACGCCCCTGAAGATAATCAAGTTGATGAAGGAGCGCCAGCATTGTTGGGGTCGGTTGTTGAAGTAGGGCCTGCCGCAGTGTCGTCCAAGTCTTCATTTTCATCAGTCTCACGTGATGAAGAGTATGAGCTGGCCACCAAAGAAGGAACCTTGATCTTCTTGTATTTCTTCGGAGGAGGTGCAGACCAGTCAAACTCTTCTTTGAGACCCATTTTCTTCAGATCATCAGCGCTGTAGACTTGAGATAGAACAGCCCAGGTGCGGTTGAGGGTTTCATGGAGGTAGTAGTGGTTTTTCTTCACTGCATTATGGGTTGAGGTCATGTTGTGAAGAATTGAACCAAACTGACGCTTGACCCATTTGTGATTGTGATCAACCTTCTGATGAAGACTGAGGAGTAACTCACGATCAGCCATCACCCTGGGTGCTGTGGCTTGAGGATTTGGCTTGGCATTGTTGGCGGCAGAGTCATGGGTGGCAGAGTCATCATTGGTGGAATAAGATGCAGCCTTGCGAAATTGACCATCCAATGGACGAATGCCTTCATCTATCACAGCAGTAGCCTTGCCCTTTTCTTCAGCTGAGGAAAATGTCCTTTTGAGGACTTCAATAGGGGGCAAGTAGCTGCAGTGGTTCAGAGTTTCAGCTTTGTAATTGAGTGAAGACCTTGTCCTGATGAATCTCATAATCCATGATGTGTAAGGCTTCAGCTCAAATGACGACATAACAATGTTGGCTAGAGTCCTCATGAAGAAATCATGGAAGTTGACGGGAACGCCACGAATGATGTTGAAAAGCATGTTCTTCATGATGCCAACGACTTCTTCATCATTGGAGTCGTGGCCTTTGATAGGACTCATAGTCTTCGTCAGAATGTGATAGACAGTCCGAGGCACATACAACAATTCCTTGACGAGGAATTTGGTTAGAGGGGCCTGCCCTGGCTTCAAAGGCTTCATCAGCACTTGCATATAGTGATTTGAAAGCTCAGGTTCGTTGTAAACACAACATGCATCTTCAAGGGGAGGACTGAGTGGGAGGGCACGAAGCAATTCAGACACTGGTGCCTTGTAATGAGTGTTCTCTATCATCCAGTCCAGAACCCATGAATTCACATCTTCAGAGTTGCCTGTGATGTGCAGCGTTGCGTAGAACTGAAGAATGAGTTCTTCATTCCAATCGCATATGTCAGTGTAGAAATGGAGTAGCCCAGCGTCGTAAAGAACACTGAGGACTAGCGTGAAGCATGGCATGGACTCCATATCCACGTGAGGAATATGTGCATGGTCGAAGACTTTGTCTTTGTTGAACAGCACTGAGGAATAGAAGTTGGCTTGACTTGCAGTCCAGAACCACCTCTTCCTTATGCGAGCAGAGTCATATGGATTATACTCGATGAAGAACACGTGCTCGCCAAAGACGTCTTCAGCCTTGAACTTTTGCTTCCTTGAGAACGGATCCTTTGGCTTGGGCAGAGGAGTGTTAGTGAGTTGCATCACTACCTCAGGAATCGCAATCTCTGGTTCTTCGGGCTAAGGAATTTCAGGTTCTTCCTCGGGTGCAGTCACATTTTCAGCAGCAGCAGCAGTTTCTTCAGCACTAGTGGCTGGAATTTCTTCATGCACAGATGTAGTGGGATGAGTTTCTTCAGAGCCCAATTGAACTGTTGGTGCAGGAGAGTGAGGGATTTGCTGCAGTGGGGTGAAGAGTGGAGAATTGGGATGCTGACTTTCCCAAAAGTCATCATTCATCACTGGAGTTGTGCTTCCAATATCCACATCTTCATCATCAATTTATTCAACACCATCCTCTTCAGCAGTAAACTGAGGCACTGGTGATGAGACCACTGGAGTTGAAGGGATTGCATCCACTTCAATTTCTTCATCAATCTGCTCTGACGAAGCAGCAGATTGAGTTTCTTCATCAGATCCTCTTGGGATCACATACTCTTCATCAAAAGGAACAAGGTCCTTTGATGGCATGGTGGAAATCGGAACAGCATCAATGGGATATTCAAATGAGCTGGTCATGGGCTTCATCTTCTTTGGAACTAAAGATTCTAGAGCTTTTGATGCTTTCCTTTTCTTCACTGCAACTCGCTCTGCAGCCTTGGTCTTCTTCACATCTGATCCAGATGGAAGGATAGGAGTTGGTGTAGGCGCAGGTGGAGCTGAGGAATCTGGTTGAATTTCCTCAGGCGCAACTGATGCAGTTGCCCTGACTTCTTCAGTTTCTTCAGGCGCACCACTAGTGGATGCCCTGGCAATTTCTTCAGTAGCTGGAATTGAGTCATCAGCCCTGGAACTAGCATTTTCTTCAGCAGCCAGAAAATCATCGGCGGTGCTGGCGTGTTCTTCAGTGGGCTGTGCTGAAGGTTCAGCTTGAGGAATTTCTTGTTGCGATTGGGCTGCAACATTTGTGAATTTCTCAGTCAGTTTCACAAACCGGACTTTGGCTCCCTTCCAGTCAGCATAGTAGGAGTCAAATTTGTCACTGAGGGCTTTGATTTCAGCCTGCATCTTGATAAGTTCTTCAGTTGTCATCTTGACAACATTTTTCTTCAGCAGTTTCTCTTTTCTGTACTGCGATTTCTTGATCTCTCTGGCCCTATCATATTTCCACTTCTCCTCTTGGACGAAGTGAGTCAGCATGCGACTTTGGCCAGGTGTCAGCTCGAAGTCAGGCATAGGTGTGTTGGGATCCTTATGCCAGAGATCAATGTAATTGAGGATCGCCCTTGGATCCAACAACATTGGCACAGGTGTGCCTTTGGCTCTAGCGGCCCTTTCTTGTCGGTCCCTGATGATTTCTGCAAGTTCTTCTTCATCAGCTTCATCTTCGTCAGATGGTACATTGAAGACTACCTGCTTCTTCTGAGGACTTGGGCGAGTACCGCGTCTAGCAGTAGCCTTTTTCTTCAGTAGAGAGGGTCCAGCTGAGGAACTTGGTGCAGCTGAGGAACTTGCTGAGACACCAGAGGCAATAGAGATGCCTACAGTCCTTTGACACGTGGAAAGATGCGCAGGTGATGAGGACTTTGGCGGAACTGCTGAGGACTTTGGAGGAGGTGCTGAGGATTTTGGAGGAGCAGGGGCAGCTTGAGGAATTTGCCTTGAAGATTTTGAAGTTTCTGGACGTGAGGGCGCAGCTGAGGAATTTGGTCGTGAGGGCATTGTTGGTGAAGCACTTGGCTTGCGAGTGGGCTTCTTAAGCATTGATTTGCTCGGCTTGACAGAGGCCTTAGTGGCAGCAGCAGCAGCAGAATCTTCATTGAATTTCCTCACTGCTTCTCTGGCTTGTCTTGCCAATTTGGCTTGGCGCTTGGCCCATTCTTTAGGAAAATCCTCACCGCGTTTGACGCTAGTGGGATCAGCCACTTGGCCAGGTGCCAATGGGGCTCTTGGGCATGGAGGATTCAGTGCGAATTTCTTCATGTACTTTGGAGTGACGTATCTGTACTCCCTCCATTCACGTGCCCATCTCCGTTCAATCCTCTGAATGCGCACCTTGCGCTAATTTTTGTCTTCTTTGCCAAACTTGGCTTCATCAAGCGTGCAGTAATCTTTATAGATGTCCTCAGGGATTTCAAAAGCAGTCATGACCTCAGGCTTCTTTCCTCCTTTCTGCGGCCTTTTACCGTCAGCCATTTTCTTCAGTTGAGGAATTGGAAAAATTGAATTCTCTTAAGAAGTGTGCAACTTTTCTTCGAGGAACGCTGCAAATGAGTTAAGTTGATGAGAACCCAATGATTCAGCAGCGGACATGTGTACCTGTGAACAGAGTATAGTTGCGAGGAATTTGGAGAGGTCATATGCGTTCTCAGAGGGTTTTTCAAAAAGAACAAGTTTGAGGAATTTGACCAGATGCGTCTTGAAGAATTTCACTAAGCGCGCTATATCTTAGGTTCCAGAGTTGTGTAGATCGAATATCCACACAATTGAGGAATCTTGAAGAAAATGATGCTTAGGGAAATGAATCAAGAACAGATAACATGTGAGGTGTTTTGTGTGTGAGGATTTGAAGAGTAAAACACCTTTGAAGATTTTATAGAAAAGTTTCGAATCAAAGAGGGCAGTAAAAGTAACTTTTAATTACCCTGAACGAAGAACACGACGAACAGTGAGATGAAACAGTGAGGTTCGTCGATGTAGATCTTCCACGCCCTAACTCGGCGAAGGAAGACGTCTACGGCGGCGGCGGAGGTGAAGATTTCCGCGGTCGGCGCGAGTACGACGGCGACGAGGTCGAGGCAGTGAAGCTCTTCCTCACCAGCGACGATGGAGTAGCGGCGGCGCTAGGGTTTGAGAAGCTCGAGCGGGAGAGAGAGAACGAGCGGAGTAAAAGAAGTGAGGAAGGGGAGAGGGGTATTTATAGAGGCAGTGAAAAACTGTTCGCCCGAAGATTTTGGACGAACGTGCCCCTGACCATTCATCTTCTCACGACATGTGTCACCCACGTACTGTGTAGTGGAGATTGTGTAAGATCGTGGGTGAGTAAAATAATGCATCATGGGATGCGGAACGGTTTGAGCGGCAAAACCGAAAATTTGGATAAGGTCTGTTTTAAACGTTCCGTTCGCAATTTCTTCAGCTGACAAGGACACAGTGAAGATTTTGAACGAGTTCCAAATAGAACGCACATGAAGAATTTGTGAACAGATTGGATTGAGTATAGCATAGAGAGGGAAGGGTCCGATCACATTCACTTAGCAGAAAAACCAACTTGAAGAAATAGCTATAAGTGAATGTTGTAGAGGACATAAACTCATATATATATATATATATATATATATATATATATATATATATATATATATATATATATATATAGCCAATGAAGAAAAACGATGGCACAAGTGAAGATTTTGCAAGTTGAAGAATTTGAACAACTGAGGAATTTCAAAAGTTGAGGAAAAACTCAAATTGAAGATTTTCAACTTTTGTGGTGGCGTGTCCCGCCGTATAAGAATGATGATTTCAGACACCGCGTACAATTGTCGTAGGGTACCGAGAATCAAATTCTTCATTAATTTCTTCACATTTAGAGTGTTATTCTTCATTGATTGAAGAAAAACGTTTCTTCATGTGTTGCACATCTAAGTCATCAATTTTGCATAAGTGTTAGGATGAGTGCCTTTTCAAAGTACATTCGAAGACTCTAAGATATTTAGCTCACACTGCAACTTGCTAAATCTCTTCTCATCCAAGGGCTTAGTGAAGATATCGGCTAGTTGTTCTTCAGTCTTCACATGCTCAATAGAAATGTCGCCCTTCAACACATGATCACGAAGAAAATGATGACGAATCTGAATGTGCTTTGTCTTCGAGTGCTGAACTGGGTTGTGAGCAATCTTGATGGCACTCTCATTGTCACAGAGGAGAGGCACATTCTTCACGTTGACGCCATAGTCCTTGAGTGTTTGCTTCATCCATAGCAGTTGAGCACAGCAAGAACCAGCAGCAATGTACTCAGCTTCAGCAGTAGACAGTGATACACAGTTCTGTTTCTTCGAGGACCAACAGACCAAGGATCGTCCGAGGAAATGACAAGTACCAGATGTCGACTTGCGGTCCACACGGTCACCAGCATAGTCAGAGTCGGAATATCCAATGAGATCAAAATCCGAGCCCTTGGGATACCATAATCCAAGTGTTGGTGTGTGAGCTAGATATCGAAGAATATGCTTCACAGCCTTATGGTGTGATTCCTTCGGTGCAGCTTGAAATCGTGCACACATGCAAACACTTAGCATTATATCTGGCCTAGATGCACATAAGTACAATAAAGAGCCAATCATGGAGCGGTATACCTTATGAGCGAAGTCAGTACCATTTTCATCAGTGCATAAATGACCATTTGTGGGCATAGGAATTTTGATGCCTTTGCAATCTTGCATGCCGAATTTCTTCAGGACATCCTTGAGGTATTTCTCCTGAGATATGAATATGCCATTGTGCTGTTGACGAATTTGTAGACCTAGGAAGAATTTCAACTCTCCCGTCATAGACATTTGATATTCTTCACTCATCATATAGGCAAATTCATCACTATAACGTTGGTTAGTACAGCCAAAGATGATATCATCAACATATATTTGGCACACAAACAGTTCACCATCATAAGATTTAGTAAAGAGAGTGGGATCGAGTGAACCGGGTGTGAAGCCTTCCTTCATGAAGAATTCCTTCAATGTATCATACCACGCCCGTGGGGCCTGCTTGAGGCCATAGAGGGCCTTATTAAGTCTGAAGACTTTGTCAGGATGTTTTGGATCTTCAAAACGTGGGGGTTGAGCAACATATACTTCTTCCTCAAGCTTACCATTGAGGAATGCGCTTTTCACATCCATTTGATATAAGATGATATCATGATGGTTAGCATAAGCAAACAATATGCGAATAGCCTCAAGTCTAGCAACAGGTGCAAAAGTTTCATCGAAATCAACTCCTTCAACCTATGTGTAGCCTTGAGCTACTAGTCGTGCCTTATTCCTCACCAGAACACCATTTTCATCTTGCTTGTTGCGGTAGATCCACTTTGTGCCAATGATGTTATGCTTGCGAGGATCGGGACGATTGACTAGTTCCCAGACGTTGTTGAGCTTGAACTGATGTAATTCTTCTTGCATGGCCTGAATCCACTCAGGTTCCACAAATGCTTCATCTACCTTAGCGGGCTCTGTGATAGAGACAAAAGCAAAGTGCCCACAAAAGTTAGATAGATGTGAAGCTTTTGAGCGTGTGAGAGGACCTGGTGCTCTAATGTCATCGATGATCTTCTCCACTTGCACTTCTTTTGCAACGCGAGGATGAGCTGGTTGTCGTTGAGGAATTTGATCAGCATTTTCTTCAACATCAATTTCCTCAGCATTTTCTTCAGGTGCATCAGCTCGACGTTCTTCACGTTCTGGAACAAATTCTTTAGCAGGTTCTTCAGTAGGAATGACATCTTCAGTAGCCTTGTGCTTGATAGAGTCCTCAGGTGCTGGTTCATCTAACACAGAAGGTAGGTGCTCTCTTTGCGAGCCATTAGTCTCATCGAACTGCACATCTACACTTTCAACAATCTTGTGAAGAACATTGTTGAAGACTCTGTAGGTGTGCGAGTCCTTTCCGTAACCAAGCATAAAACCTTCATGTGCTTTCGGTGCAAATTTAGAGTTGTGATGAGGATCTCTAATCCAGCATTTAGCACCGAAGACTTTGAAATATCTCACATTGGGTTTCTTGTCAGTGAGGAGTTCATAGGCAGTCTTTTTGAAGAATTTGTGAAGATATACTATGTTGATGATGTGGCACGCAGTATCGATTGCATCAACCCAGAAACGACGAGGGGTTTTGTACTCATCGATCATAGTGCGAGCCATCTCAGCAAGAGTCCTGTTCTTGCGCTCCACGACGCCATTCTGTTGAGGAGTATAAGGAGCAGATAACTCATGAGTAATACCAAGTTCATCAAGATATTCATTTAGACCCGAACTCTTGAACTCAGTGCCATTGTCACTTCTGATGTGCTTGATCTTCACACCAAAGTTGGTTGAAGCCCTCGAGGAAAATCGTTTGAAGACTTCCTGCACTTCATGTTTGTAAGAGATAAGGTGTACCCATGTGTAACGAGAGTAATCATCAACGATAACAAAGCCATATTGAGATGCTTCATTTGAAACAGAAGAATAATGATTAGGACCGAAGAGATCCATGTGAAGTAACTCAAATGGACGAGTGGTGGTCATGATGGTCTTTGCTG
Organism: Aegilops umbellulata; assembly: GCA_032464435.1. NCBI lineage: Eukaryota > Viridiplantae > Streptophyta > Magnoliopsida > Poales > Poaceae > Aegilops > Aegilops umbellulata. The sequence goes on along the minus strand of CP136058.1, from coordinate 433,782,851 downwards.
GATGCTTGGCCTTCGTCATCTTTCCAGCTTCACAGGCACCGCATAAGTGATCCTTGAGGAATTTGACATTCTCAATGCCAATGACATGCTTCTTCTTTGCAAGCGTGTGCAAATTCCTCATGCCTGCATGACCAAGTCGTCGATGCCATAGCCATCCTTTTGAAGCTTTTGCAAGTAGGCACACGACTGGTTGTGAATCTGCAGGGAAATCAACAATATACAAGTCTCCTCTCCTAAAGCCTTCGAAGACTTTGGAATTGTCAGCTTCCATAATCACAACACAACGATACTTGCCAAAGACAACAACCATATCAAGATCACAAAGCATTGAGACAGACATAAGGTTGTATCCTAAGGACTCAACAAGCATGACTTTGTCCATGTGTCGATCCATTGTGATAGCAGCTTTACCTAGACCCAATACTTGACTTTTGCTTTTATCAGCGAAGATGATATGCTTCATATGTGACGATGATAAGGGAGCATCCATCAAAAGATTATTGTCACCAGTCATGTGATTTGTACATCCACTATCAAGTACCCACTCGGTGGCTTTGGGTTGATCATCCTGCAGATGAATTAGTGCAACTTACGACCTCATATACTTCAGCAGTGAAGAATATGATATCACAATTCATCAGATCAATTTCATCAATCAGTAGGACAGATAAAACAGAGGGAGGACGTGTGAAATGAAAGTTCATTTCATCATGGTTAGCCTGCGTCCTTTCAGGCATTTTATCAGGTCCCCAGCAAATTCTTCAGACGTTACAGTACGTCTGGAGACCTGACCCTGCAGAAGAGATTAGTTCTTTTTCTTCACCACCCACATCTGAAGGGGTGGCAAAGATTTCATCACTCTGCGAGCTCCATATGAGAATGGTGGCATAGCGGCCAAACCATTACGTTTCACATAAGAGGGGTTAGGGTAAGCATATGAATAAGCAGATAAATTCTTTGAGGACTTATGAACATAATAATTTGAAGAATAATGCTCATATTCATAGCCCTTGGCTCTTCCCTGCGAAACAGAGTTGTTAGCACGATGATGTTCATATGAGGACTTTGATCCATGTGAGGAATTTGATCCTCTTGAGGAATTTGGTCCGTATGGGGACTTGGAACCATATGAAGAATTTGGTCCATATGAAGAATTTGATCTGGGGTTCCTATTCTTCACAGGTGGTGTCATGAGGACATTCACCTAAAGACTTTCAAGGCACCTTTTGGGAACCCAGATTTTCTTCATAGGGGAACCATTCCTGCAGTTAGTGCCAACATATCTAGCAAATACTTCACCATTCTGATTTTTGAACAATTTGTAGTTGGAGTCAAATGACTCATCAGAAGAATGAGAAGATTCACATGTATAGCCAGATAAATTAGATGGGTCAACTGGAGGTCCCTTTGCAGCAACCCATGAGGTTTTGGGGTACTGCTCAGGCTTCCAATATGTACCATCAGCATTGAGTTTCCTCTCAAAGGCAATACCCTCTTTCCTAGGGTTCCTGTTGAGGATCTGCCTTTTAAGCACATCACAAAGAGTCTGATGCCCTTTGAGGCTTTTGTACATGCCTGTCATGTACAATTCCTACAACCCTGCATCGTCGGTAATACTAGCAATGTCCTCAGATGAGGAATTAGTGATAGCAGAGACAGGTGAAGAATTTGTAACATTAGAAGCATTTGAACATTCAGGTGAAGAATTAGCAGATTCTCATTCAATGCATTTCAAACATGGAGGAATAAATTCTTCCTGAGCAGCGCTGATTTGTTGAGCAAGCAATGAATCGCGCTCCTTATGAAGATCTTCATAACTCACTCTTAGCTTCTCAAGATCTTGCTTCTTTTGAAGAAATTCATAAGAAAGCTTCTCATGATCAGATAAGAGAGTGTTATGATGACCTTGAAGGTTATCAAACCTGGTCTGAAGTCTATGAAGATTTTCAGTTAAGGCTTTAGTGCGATCCATTTCTTCACCCAACATATCATCACTTTTGTCTAGCATGTTTTGAACCTTTTCAAAAGCCTTTTGTTGTTGCACAGCAATCTTAGCAAGTTTAGAGTAGCTAGGCTAAAGATTTTCATCAGATTCATCCTCACTAGATTCAGAGGAGGCGTATTTGAGTACCTTGGCACCCTTTGCCATGAAGCAATAGGTGGGAGCGTAGTCATCACTGCCTTCATCAGCCTTGTTGGTGAGATCACTTTCTTCAGCGTTGAAGATGGATTTACTAACAAATGCAGTAGCGAGGGCTAGGCTTGCCACACTAGACTCGGAGTCTTCAGATTGTTCCTCTTCCTCATTTTCTTCAGATTCAGCCTCAGAGTCCATTTCCTTGCCAATAAATGCCCGAGCCTTCTTGAAGCTGCTCTTCTTGTGAGACGAAGACTTCGAGGATTTTGATGATGAAGATTTTGAGGATTTCTTCTTTTTCTTCGCATCATCAAAACTGTAATCCTTGTATTTCTTCTTCTTTGATTCCTTTTCCCACTGAGGACAATCTTGAATGTAATGCCCTGGTTTCTTGCACTTGTGACAAAGCCTCTTCTTGTAGTCACTGGATGAGGAATCATTGCTCCTTGAAGGTTTTCCAAAGCGACCACGTCTTGAGAACTTCTGGAATTTCTTCACTAGCAGTGCTAGGTCATGACTCAGTTCTTCGGGGTCACCAAGGCTGCTACCAGAGTCTTCATTTCGGACTCGGATACTACCTTGGCCTTCAGTGCACGTGATCTGCCATAGATCGAACCATAGAGATCTCTCTTTTCAGCAAGCTGGAACTCATGAGTGTTTAGCCTCTCGAGGATATCAGCGGGGTCAAGTGACTTGTAATCAGCATGCTCTTGTATCATCAGTGCCAGAGTATCAAATGAGGAATCAAGCGATCTTAGCAATTTCTTCACCACCTCATGGTCGGTGATGTCAGTGGCACCAAGTGCTTGAAGCTCATTTGAGATGTCAGTGAGGCGATCGAAGGTTTGCTGAACATTTTCATTGTCGAGTCTTTTGAAGCAGTTGAAGAGATTGCGAAGAACGTCAACTCAAGAGTCACGCTGAGTTGAAACTCCTTCATTGACTTTGGACAGCCTATCCCAGATAAGCTTAGCAGTCTCCAAAGCACTCACTCTTCCATACTGTCCTTTGCTTAGATGGCCACATATGATATTCTTCGCTTGAGAGTCGAGTTTCTTGAATCTCTTCACATCAGTAGCGTTCAGTGAGGGTGAGACGGAGGGAACACCATTTTCCACAACGTACCAGAGATCGTTATCAATTGCCTCAAGATGCATTCGCATCTTATTCTTCCAGTAGGGGTAGTCCGTCCCATTGAAGGTAGGACGCCCAGCAGAGACCTTGATCATACCTGCGGCCGACATAACTAAAACTCCAGGCGGTTAAACCAAAATCACACAGAACAAGGGAGTACATTGCTCCGATACCAATTGAAAGTGCGTTATATCGACTAGAGGGGGAGGTGAATAGGCGATTTTTAGGAAATTCTTCACTGAGGAATTTGCTAGTGAGGAAATTCCTTAGCAAAGAACTACTAGCAGCGGAATAAGTACTCAGAAGTAAACATAACAGAATACATGCATGGTCATCATGATGAAATGAAGACAAACACAGAGTACAGAAAGCGTAAACACAGGATAGCACAAGATGAAGACAAACAGACTGAAGAAATTGAACTGAGGAAATTGAGAAAGTCTCCAGTCAAAGTCTTCAAACACAGATATGAACAAACACACATCAAGTAATGAGGAAATGAAAGTGTTGAGGAAATAGAACCAGTAAGCTTGGTGAAGACAATGATTTGGTAGACCAGTTCCAACTGTTGTCTCAGTTGTACGTCTGGTTGGAGCGGCTGAGTATTTAAAGTCTAGGACACCTAGTCCCGAACACACAGTCCTCAACGTATTCTCCTTGAGCTAAGGACACACAGTCCTCGCCCAATCACTCGTGGTAAGTCTTCAGGTGACTTCCAAACCTTCACAAACTTGGTCACTCGGCGATCCACAATTCCTCTTGGATGCTCCAGACCTTGACGCCTAACCGTCTGGAAGAAGCACAGTCTTCAAAGGTAACAACCATCGGATCCACGCAGGATCAATCTCTTCAGTGATGCTCAATCACTTTGGGTTTGTAGGTGTTTGGGTTTGGGTTTGGATTTTCCTCACTTGATGATTTTCTCTCAAAGTCCTCGGAGGATGGGTTGCTCTCAAATGACAACTGTCAGTTTCTCTCGGAGCAGCCAACCAGCTAGTGGTTGTAGGGGGCGGCTATTTATATCCTAGGGAGCAGCCCGACGTGATAAGACATAAATGCCCTTCAACGATATGACCGTTAGGTGGATAAGATATTTTGGGAAAGCTGGCGCGTAGCACAGCAACGGTCGGAAATTTGAGGCACAAATTCCTTAGGGCTATCATGTTCCTCACAATGTAGGCAATTCACATTGGCGAATTCCTAACTCCTCAGTCAGAGCAAAGTCCTCAGTGACCAGAAGAACTGTGTCTCTGTCATTGAAGAAATTGACTGAACTGTATGAGATTTCCAATGGCTTCACTCGAAGGGATTGGTAGGTGTAGGATTTGAGTTGAGCATCACATGGAAAAATTTCTCCTTAGTATTTCCTCGACCCCCTTTAACAGTACGGTGTTTCCTATGACTCAAGAAAGTGAAAATGAAACTACGAAAACAAAAGTCTTCACACTTCATGTTCCTTGAATGAATACCAAGTCTTCAGGGTCACACCGATTTCTTCACTTTCAAAGTCTTCAGTATATCAAAGTCTTCAGTCGAAGAACTTCATTTTTAGGGGTCGACTTTCTCTGTAAATTTCAAACTCCTCATAGACTTATAGACCTGTGTACACCCATAAACACATTAGATTCTTAACCTATATGTCTTCAATAAACCAAAATCACTAAGGGGCACTAGATGCACTTACAGTATACGATAGTGTCGCTAGCATCCATATGACAGAGAACCCGGGCCGACATGACTAGTCGTGAACCCAAAGTGGCACTAACTTACGGGGACAGGCATACATGAAACAACATCGAGCATGTCGGCCAGCAGCGTGTGAATCCGGGCTGTAGCAACTGGGCTAACAGGACTCCAGTAAACCGGGCTGTAGCAGGCTAGGCAGGACTCCGGATGTCACCACGTGACATTTCCCCGAAGGGACAGACATAGGAACGAAGTGATTCACATGCCGGCCAGTCTAAGTGTTCCGGAGCAGTAGTGCTGGGCTAGCAGGACTCCGGTAAACCGGGCTGTAGCGGACTACCATGGCTCAATGGAAGCACTAGACTACATTTCCCCATAAGAAAGGCTACCAAGGATAGACAACTAGGTTGTTGGATCCCACACATAGCAATACACGTTACACGTACGCATAACATGCAAGTATGTGATGTACAACATGGCATCACAACATAACGCAAACTCATATCGATAAAGGCCCAGAAGGCCGCATAGCATTAATACAAACAGGGGTCTCATGACCCATCATTCAGAGCATACAAGCAACAAGCGGAAGCATTACATGTCTGAGTATAGACAACTACAAAAGAAAAAGGCTGAGAAGCCTGACTATCTACAAGACCCTCCCAACGGTGCAAGATCGTAGCTGAGGTAGCAAGCTACTCGTCCAAGTCCAAGCGGAACTACTAGTAAGACAGATGTCTCATCTGCAAAACATAAATAAAGCAAACATGAGTACAAAGGTACTCAGCAAGACTTACATCAGATCCTATCATACATGCATTTGTATCAAAAGGTAATGTGGGGTTTAGTTGCAGCAAGCCAGCTTTGACTCAGTGGCTAACCTATTCTACGACTACGAGTAACTTCTTTGAGGTGAGGCAGCGCACACGAGTCCACTAATCACCACATCAATACACTACTATGGATTCATTCCCGTCTCACTACGAGAAGGCCATCCATAGCACTCACACTTATCTTGAGCATTTTAGAGTATCCACTTCAGGTTGTCTATGTACCACGTAAGCATCCAAGAAGTCCATAACCGAGGACACGGCTATTCGAATAGATCATGATAACCCTGCAGGGGTGTACTTCTTCAGACACGCTCTCACCACTTATCACCATGTACACGTCATGTATCTCAGCAACCTTCAAGCGGAAGCCTGGCGAGGGTGTCGGCCACGACCTGACTAACCACACAAGACTCTAGTCCAGGTTTATCGCCTATTCGGGTTCCATCCGCAAGGAGATCTGGTCGGGGTGTTGCTCACGGCCCCAAACGATGTGAGCAGGGTTCCCAAGCCCACCATCCGGGTGCCACTTGGTACACCGTGCCACTGTGCCTAGTCTGTCCCAAGCCCACCTGGCCGGGTGCCACTTGGTAGACTACTAACAATACCTACAAACACCAGAAACTATTTGCAACTCCTGGACCGAGATCAAGTTGGTTAATAAGTCGAGAGGGGCACTTAAGCATTCCAATGTGTGGTAGTACCTAGTCATTTGACAACATACATAGAACTCAGTGCTTAAGGATGGTTCTAGTGAAACAACCCACCATGTACTCCTACATGGCCTCTCACCGCTACCTTTACCAAATCGTGTTCACACACTTAACTCCCAGCACCAGAACATATCATAACACTCCGATTCATTTCCAATGAATCAGACCTGACACAACTCTAAGCAATAGCAGGCATGGCATGGTAGGAACACAACATGGCTTCAATCAACTCCTACACATGCTAGTGGGTTTCAACTATTTACTGTGGCAATGTCAGGTCATGCAGAGGAATGGGTTCAACTACCGCAGCACAAAGTAGCAGTTGAAACGTTGTTGTCCTAATGCAATAAAAGAGAGCGGGAGCGAGAGAGTGGGGTTATATCTGAATGAACAAGGGGGGAGGGGTTGCTTGCCTGGTAGATCAACAGAGGGGCACTGCTTCACGGACAGGTACTCGGGAACACTCTCCGGAGCGAGACCTATCAAGAAGAATGGTGCCGGCAATCAGTACACAACATATGCAACAATATGATGGATGATCATGGCATGTAGATGTGATGTTGTTTGAGCTAATGCAGCTAGCATTCATTTGGATGAAGTCCATTTGAACCAAAGATTCAAATGCATCTCCAAAATAAGCTCTTTATATAAGCCATTTTAGTGTTTCACTTATACAGCAGGTATAACTTGGTTTTTCATGCATGAAACTAGTACAGATGGATAGATTGCAGTTTTCTGATAATTTTTCATATATAAATTATTTCAACCTGAGCTACGGTTGAATTTATATGAATTTTTGAAGTTTATAGCATTTTCTGGAATTTCCTGATTTAATTTAAAACCAGAAAAGAAATAATTGCATCAGCACTGCATCATGCTTGCGTCAGCAAGTCAACAGCACTGACTGGTCAAACCTAACGTGTGGGGTCCACACGTCAGTGTCATAGTTAGTTAACAGAGTTAATTAGATATTAAACTAATCCTAACAGAAACATTAGCAGGGTCGGGCCCCACCTGTCATTGACACTGGGTAGTCAAACCTCAGGTCAACTGGGGGGTTTAGACCCGGTCAACCCCACCGGCGAGGCCAAACACGGCGGAGGGGCTCGGGATCGCCGTTTCGGCGACCATTTGGGTGGCGGAGGCCATGGGCGAGGAGCCAGGGCTCGCCCGCATCGTTTGGAGCAAGCGAGGACTGCGGGGGTGGCCTGAGCTCGCCGGAGCAGAGCTCGCAGCGGCGGCCGGAGTTTGGTGGCGTGCGGGCACAGGCTACGGCTCGGGAACGGCAAAACGGAGAGAGGGAAGCGGAGCAGAAGCTCACAGCGAATCTGTCGAAGTCTTCGGCGAGCTCGGTGGAGGTCGAACACGAGCAGAAAGGCGTGAGCGATCTCCGGTGGCCGGAAGTGAAGACGGCGGTGATGGCGGCGCTCCAGGGCCTCCCGAGGTGCGTGTCTTGGCGGAGAGGACGAGGAAGACGCGACGAAGCTCTTGGGCTTGTCGGAGAGCCGAGGTCATGGCGGTGGGCGCGGCAATGGCGTGCGGCGGTGACGGCTCGTTCGGTGGTGCTCGCGAGAGAGATAAAGGGGAGGGGAAGAGTGTGGCTGAGAGCGAGGGGAGCCGGGGGGGTTTCGTGGCGACGTTGCAGGGGGTCGCAAAGCAAGCAGGGAGGCAGGAGCTGGCCGGGCGCGTGGCCGCGTGCGGAGAGCGCGTGCTCGGCGTCCTCCTGGCACGGTGGAGACGACGCCTGGCAGTGCCAGTCGGCTGGGCCGGCCTATTGGGCCGGTGGGCTGCACAGTGCCCGGCTACACAGGTAAGTGGCCCAGGTAAGTCCCTTTTTTCCACTTTTGTTTTCTTTCCTATTTTTTGACATTTATTTTGACTTAATGATAATACTAAGTCCTTTTATTTTCTTCTGACAATTTTTGCAGGGACCTAAGGGGTTATTCCAAAGCCCCTCAGCAAAATTCAGAATTTTTGGACATATATAAAATATATAACATATATATATATATCCAATGCAAATAATTATTGCATAAATTCCAAATGGCCAAAATAAATATTTATAAGATCCTAAAAATATTGGTTTTAATTTTACCTCTGACCAATATTTTCAGAGAGCAACATGAACATTTTCTTGGACCCTTTTGGAGCACTTTTTATCTAGGTCATTTCCAGAAATAATTTCTAAGGGTTTGACAAATCCAAATTTCAAATTTAAATGAAATTTAAACATGATGCACACATGAAGGGCTAGCTTAGGTCATACCAGAACTAGGGATGTGACAGCAAATTGCTATTTTTTTGCCTATTTCAGTGTTTCGCAGAAAAGGAATATCAAACGGAGTCCAAACGGAATGAAACCTTCGGGAGAGTTATTTTTGGAACAAACATGATCCAGAGGACTTGGAGTGGACGTCAAGAAAGAAGCAAGGAGGCCACGAGGCAGGGAGGCGCGCCTGCCCCCTGGGCGCGCCCCCACCCTCGTGGGCCCCTCGCAGCTCCACCGACCTACTTCTTCCTCCTATATATACCTACGTACCCCGAAAACATCCAGGAGCACCACGAAACCCTATTTCCACCGCCGCAACCTTCTGTACCCATGAGATCCCATCTTGGGGCCTTTTCCGGCGCTCCGCCAGAAGGGGCATCGATCATGGAGGGCTTCTACATCAACACCATAGCCTCTCCGATGATGTGTGAGTAGTTTACCACAGACCTTAGGGTCCATAGTTATTAGCTAGATGGCTTCTTCTCTCTCTTTGGATTTCAATACAAAGTTCTCCTTGATCTTCTTGGAGATCTATTCGATGTAACTCTTTTTGCGGTGTGTTTGTCGAGATCCGGTGAATTGTGGGTTTATGATCAAGATTATCTATGAACAATATTTGAATCTCCTCTAAATTCTTTTATGTATGATTGGTTATCCTTGCAAGTCTCTTCAAATTATCAGTTTGGTTTGGCCTACTAGATTGATCTTTCTTGCAATGGGAGAAGTGCTTAGCTTTGGGTTCAATCATGCGGTGCTCGATCCCAGTGACAGTAGGGGAAACAACACGTATTGTATTGTTGCCATCAAGAATAAAAAGATGGGGTTTATATCATATTGCTTGAGTTTATCCCTCTACATCATGCCATCTTACCTAATGCGTTACTCTATTCTTATGAACTTAATACTCTAGATGCATGCTGGATAGCGGTCGATGTGTGGAGTAATAGTTGTAGACGCAGAATCATTTCGGTCAACTTGTCGCGAACGTGATGCCTATATACATGATCATGCCTAGATATTCTCATAACTATGCTCAATTCTATCAATTGCTCGACAGTAATTTGTTCACCCACCGTAATACTTATGCTCCCGAGAGAAGCCACTAGTGAAACCTATGGCCCCCGGGTCTATTTTCCATCATATTAATCTTCCATTATTTCTATCACCGTTTATTTTGCTATCTTTACTTTTAGTCTTTATTACAAAAATACCAAAAATATTATCTTATCATCTCTATCAGATCTCACTTTTGCAAGTGGTCGTGAAGGGATTGACAACCCCTTTATCGCATTGGTTGCAAGGTTCTTATTTGTTTGTGTAGGTACGAGGGACTTGCATGTGGCCTCCCACCGGATTGATACCTTGGTTCTCAAAAATTGAGGGAAATACTTATGCTACTTTGCTGCATCACCCTTTCCTCTTCAAGGGAAAACCAATGCATGCTCAAGAGGTAGCAAGAAGGATTTCTGGCGCCGTTGCTGGGGAGTCTACGCACAAGTCAAGATATACTAAGTACCCATCACAAACTCTTATCCCTCGCATTACATTATTTGCCATTTGCCTCTCGTTTTCCTCTCGCCCACTTCACCTTTGCCTTTTCTTCGCCCTTCTTCTGTTCGTCTTTTCGTTTGCCTTGATGTCTTACTTGGCTCGTTTGGTTGGAATAGTTGTGTATTTATTGCTAAATAGAGAACCTAAGATCTATGGATCCTCATCTGCTTGCTAATATTTTTAAGAGATCCAATTATGATGAACCAATTGCTAGTGAGTTTTGGGCACTAGATTATCTTTATGAAGTTTTGCTTGAAATTCGTGAATCTGAAAATTGTGATGAAGTACTTTATGGAGTGATTCACGATGGATCTTTGAATAAAAACATGATTGCAATGATGATAGTATAAATTATATTAATGTCAATTGTCTTATAATATGCAAAACCCTAAGCTTGGGGATGCTAGTTTTGCTATGTCTACTACTTGTTGCAATGATCATGATTGGGGTGATTCTTCTTATGATCTTGAAAATTTAATTAAGCCCCATGATGAATATGAGGTTGATAATAATGTTTGTAATAATATTGAAAGTGGGCTTGGAAGAGTGTTGACTTTAGATCCCACATGTTTGGACAATGTTCAATCTTGTGAATTTTTTTATAAAAGTGGGTTTGGAGAGGTCATGACTTTAGTTAATGATAATCCCACTATTTTGGAAGAGTGTCAACTTTGCATACATGTGGATCGTGTTAAGAATATATTTTTTATAGCTATATTGTTGAATTTTCTTATGATCCTACATGTAATTATTATGAGAGAGGAAAATATGGTTGTAGAAATTTTCATCTTACTAAATTACCTCTCGTCATGCTGAGATTGCTTTTGTTTGTTTCTTCTTCCTTGCATATGCTAGATCTTGCTCGCCTTGATAATTTGTTTGCTTATAAAATACCTATGCATAGGAAGTATGTTAGACTTAAGTGTGTTTGTCACGTGTTTTATGATGCTCTCTTTGTGCTTCAATTCTTGTCTTTCATGTGAGCATCATTAAAATTATCAATGCCTAGGTAAAAGGCTTTAAAGAAAAATGCTTGTTGGGATACAACCCAATATTTTTCCTTGCTGTTATTCAATAAATAATTGATCTAGCCTCTGGTTAGATGTGTTTTTATGTTTTTGTTAGTGTTTGTGCCAAGTTAAACCTATAGGATCTTCTTGGATGATAGTTATTTGATCTTGCTGAAAATTCCAGAAACTTTCTGTTCACAAAAACAATTGTTAAAAATTACCAGAGCGTGATAAAATACTAAATCAAATTGCAGTAGATCAATAAACAAATTATCTAGGTCTTCCTATTTTGATAGATTTTTCTGAGCTACAGACGTTTGCGTTAGATACAGATTACTATAGACTGTTCTGTTTTTGACAGATTCTGTTTTTCGTGTGTTATTTGCTTATTTTGATGAATCTATGGCTAGTAATGGATCTTATGAACCATAGAGAAGTTGGAATATAGTAGTTTTAACACCAATATAAATAAATAATGAGTTCACTACAGTACCTTAAAGTGGTGGTTTGTTTTATTTCGCTAACGGAGCTCATGAGATTTTCTGTTGAGTTTTGTGTTGTGAAGTTTTCAAGTTTTGGGTAAAGATTTGATGGATTATGGAACAAGGAGTGGCAAGATCCTAATCTTGGGGATTCCCAAGGCACCCCAAGGTAAAATCCAAGGACAACCAAAAGCCTAAGCTTGGGGATGCCCCGGAAGGCATCCCCTCTTTCGTCTTCGTCCATCGTTAACTTTACTTGGAGCTATATTTTTATTCACCACATGATATGTGTTTTGCTTGGAGCGTCTTATATGATTTGAGTCTTTGCTTACCACAATCATCCTTGCTGTACACATATTTTGGGAGAGACACACATGAATCGGAATTTATCAGAATACTCTTTATGCTTCACTTATATCTTTTGAGCTAAACAATTTTGCTCTAGTGCTTCACTTATATCTTTTAGAGTACGGCGGTGGTTTTATTTTATAGAAATTATTGATCTCTCATGCTTCACTTATATTATTTTGAGATTCCTTTAGAACAGCATGGTAATTTTCTTTGGTTATAAATTTAGTCCCAATATGATAGGCATCCAAGATAAAACTTTAAAAGTGCATTGAATACTAAGAGAAGTTTCATACTTGATAATTGTTTTGAGATATGAAGATGGTGATATTATAGTCATGCTAGTTGAGTAGTTGTGGATTTGAGAAATACTTGTGTTAAAGTTTGTGATTCATGTAGCATGCACGTATGGTGAACCGTTATGTGATGAAGTCGGAGCATGATTTATTTATTGTTTGTCTTCCTTATGAGTGGCGGTCGGGGACGAGCGATGGTCTTTTCCTACCAATATATCCCCCTAGGAACATGCACGTAGTACTTCGTTTCGATAACTAATAGATTTTTGCAATAAGTATGTGAGTTCTTCATGACTAATGTTGAGTCCATGGATTATACGCACTCTCACCCTTCCACCATTGCTAGCCTCTCTAATACCGCGCAACTTTCGCCGGTACCATACACCCACCATATACCTTCCTCAAAAAAGCCACCATACCTACCTATTATGGCATTTCCATAGCCATTCTGAGATATATTTCCATGCAACTTACCACCGTTCCGTTTAATATGACATGCTTCATCATTGTCATATTGCTTTGCATGATCATGTAGTTGACATCATATTTGTGGCAAGGCCACCTTCATAATTCTTTCATACGTATCACTCTTGATTCATTGCATATCTCAGTACACCACCGGAGTCATTCACATAGAGTCATATTCTGTTCTAAGTATTGAGTTGTAATTTTTGAGTTGTAAGTAAATAAAAGTGTGATGACCATCATTATTAGAGCATTGTCCCAAGTGAGGAAAGGATGATGGAGACTATGATTCCGCCACAAGTCGGGATGAGACTCCGGATGAAAAAAAGGGGAAAAAAGAGGCCATAAAAAAGAGAAAAAGGCCCAAATAAAAAAATGAGAGACAAAGAGAGAAGGGACAATGTTACTATCCTTTTACCACACTTGTGCTTCAAAGTAGCACCATGATCTTCATGATAGAGAGTCTCCTATGTTGTCACTTTCATATACTAGTGGGAATTTTACATTATAGAACTTGGCTTGTATATTTCAATGATGGGCTTCCTCAAAATGCCCTAGGTCTTCGTGAGCAAGCGAGTTGGATGCACACCCACTTAGTTTCTTTTGTTGAGCTTCCATAAACTTGTAGCTCTAGTGCATCCGTTGCATGGCAATCCCTACTCACTCACATTGATATCTATTAATGGGCATCTCCATAGCCCGTTGGTACGCCTAGTTGATGTGAGACTATCTTCTCCCTTTTTTGTCTTCTCCACAACCACCATTCTATTCCACATATAGTGCTATGTCCATGGCTCACGCTCATGTATTGCGTGAAGATTGAAAAAGTTTGAGAACATTAAAAGTATGAAAAAATTGCTTGGCTTGTCATCGGGGTGTGCATGATTAAATACTTTGTGTGATGAAGATAGAGCATAGCCAGACTATATGATTTTGTAGGGATAACTTTCTTTGGCCATGTTATTTTGAGAAGACATGATTGCTTTGTTAGTATGCTTGAAGTATTATATTTTTTTATGTCAATATTAAAATTTTATCTTGAATCTTTCGGATCTGAACATTCATGCCACAATAAAGTAAATTACATTGAAGAATCTGCTAAGTAGCATTCCACATCAAAAAATTCTGTTTTTATCATTTACATGCTCGAGGACGAGCAGGAATTAAGCTTGGGGATGCTTGATACGTCTCCAATGTATCTATATTTTTTTATTGCTTCATGCTATTATATATTCTGTTTTGGATGTTTAATGGGCTTTATTATACACTTTTATATTATTTTTGGGACTAACCTATTAACCCAAGGCCCAGTGCAAATTGTTGTTTTTGCCTATTTCAGTGTTTCGCAGAAAAGGAATATCAAACGGGGTCCAAACGGAATGAAACCTTCGGGAGAGTTATTTTTGGAACAAACACGATCCAGAGGACTTGGAGTGGACGTCAAGAAAGAAGCGAGGAGGCCATGAGGCAAGGAGGCGCGCCTGCCCCCCTGGGCGCGCCCCCACCCTCATGGGCCCCTCACAGCTCCACCGACCTACTTCTTCCTCCTATATATAACTACGTACCCCGAAAACATCCAGGAGCACCACGAAACCCTATTTAAACCGCCGCAACCTTCTGTACCCGTGAGATCCCATCTTGGGGCCTTTTCCGGCGCTCCGCCGGAGGGGGCATCGATCACGGAGGGCTTCTACATCAACACCATAGCCTCTCCGGTGATGTGTGAGTAGTTTACCACAGACCTTCGGGTCCATAGTTATTAGCTAGATGGCTTCTTCTCTCTCTTTGTATTTCAATACAAAGTTCTCCTCGATCTTCTTGGAGATCTATTCGATGTAACTCCTTTTGCGGTGTGTTTGTCGAGATCCGATGAATTATGGGTTTATGATCAATATTATCTATGAAAAATATCTGAATCTCCTCTGAATTCTTTTATGTATTGGTTATCTTTGCAAGTCTCTTCGAATTATCAGTTTACTTTGGCCTACTAGATTGATCTTTGTTGCAATGGGAGAAGTGTTTAGCTTTGGGTTCGATCATGCGGTGCTCGATCCCAGTGACAGTAGGGGAAACGACACGTATTGTATTGTTGCCATCGAGGATAAAAAGATCGGGTTTATATCATATTGCTTGAGTTTATCCCTCTACATCATGTTATATTATCTAATGCGTTACTCCGTTCTTATGAACTTAATACTCTAGATGCATGCTCGATAGCGGTCGATGTGTGGAGTAATAGTAGTAGATGCAGAATTGTTTTGGTCTACTTGTCGCGGACGTGATGCCTATATACATGATCATGCCTAGATATTCTCATAACTATGCTCAATTCTATCAATTGCTCGGCAGTAATTTTTTCACCCACCGTAATACTTATGCTCTTGAGAGAAGCCACTAGTGAAACCTATGGCCCCCGGGTCTATTTTCCATCATATTAATCTTCCGTTATTTCTATCACCGTTTATTTTGCTATCTTTACTTTTAGTCTTTATTACAAAAATACCAAAAATATCATCTTATCATCTCTATCAGATCCCACTTTTGCAAGTGGCCGTGAAGGGATTGACAACCCCTTTATCGCGTTGGTCGCAAGGTTCTTATTTGTTTGTGTAGGTACGAGGGACTTGCGTGTGGCCTCCTACCGGATTGATACATTGGTTCTCAAAACCTAAGGGAAATACTTACGCTACTTTGCTGCATCACCCTTTCCCCTTCAAGGGAAAACCAACGCATGCTCAAGAGGTAGCAATGCTCGATGAGTACAAGACTCCAAGGAAGCTCTGGCCTGAAGCCATTGATACTGCATGCCACGTCATCAACCGTGTTTATCTTCACAAGCTTCTAAAGAAGACATCCTATGAGCTACTAACTGGTAAGAAGCCAAACGTAAGTTACTTCAGAGTATTTGGTGTTAGGTGCTGGATCAAGGATCCACATCACACTTCAAAATTTGCACCGAAAGCACTGAAGGTTTTATGCTTGGTTACAGAAAGGATTCGCACTCCTACAAAGTCTTCAACCTCTTCCACTATAAAGTGGTTGAAACTGTAGATGTGCGGTTCGATGAGACTAACGGCTCGCAAAGAGAGCACCTGCCAAATGTGCTAGATGAAGTCCCACCAAGTGAATCGATCAAGCTTATGGGTACTGGAGAAATCATACCTTCAGAGGCACAGGTTGAAGAGGAACTTATCATTTCTGCACCTAATCAACCTGAAGACACTGCTTAGCCTGAAGCTAATGCTGATGAAGAAGACAATGGTCACCAAGGGCAAAATCTTCGTCCAATTCAACCTCGTGTTGCAAATGAAGTATAGATTGAGAAGATAATTGATAGCATCAATGCACCTGGTCCACTCACTCGTTCAAGAGCAACACAGCTAGCAAATTTCTATGGGCACTTTGCATTTGTCTCTATATCTGAACCCAAGAAAGTTGCTAAAGCCTTCATGGAACCTAAATGGATTCAAGCTATGCAAGAAGAGCTTCAACAGTTCGAGCTGAATAATGTGTGGGAATTGGTTAAGCGTCCTGATCCTCGCAAGCACAATATCATTGGCACCAAATGGATCTATCGCAACAAACAAGATGAGCATGGTCAAGTTTTCAGAAACAAGGCTCGTCTCATTGCTCAAGGACACACTCATGTTGAAGGGACTGACTTCGATGAAACATTCGCTCCGGTGGCTAGGCTTGAAGCCATTCGCATACTACTAAGCTATGCCAACCATCACGACATCCTCATGTACCAAATGGATGTGAAGAGTGCTTTTCTCAATGGCAAGATTGAAGAAGAAGTGTATGTTGCACAACCACCTGGCTTTGAAGATCCAAAACATCCTGACATGGTACACAAGCTCAATAAAGCACTGTATGGCCTCACACAAGCCCCTCGCGCTTGGTATGACACACTCAAAGATTTCATGAAGAGCAAAGGCTTCAAACTTGGTTCCCCGGATCCCACTCTCTTTACGAAGACATACGATGGTGAACTATTTGTATGCCAGATCTATGTGAATGACATTATCTTCGGCTGCACTGACAAGAGATACAGTGATGAGTTTGCGCACATGATGCAAGAGCAATATCAGATGTCCATGATGGGTGAGCTGAAATTCTTCCTCGGTCTTCAAATCTGTCAGCAGAGCAACGACATCTTCATATCTCAAGAGAAATGCCTCAAAGATTGCCTGAAGAAGTTTGGAATGCAAGACTGCAAACGGTACACGACGCCAATGCCAACCAAAGGTCAATTGGGCCCCAACGACAATGGTAAAGAGTTCGATCAAAAGGTATATGTCGGATTTCGGGTTCCTGCAGACCCTTGAGGTTCGAACTCTGGGGTGCGCGCGAGGATTACGCCTTCTACCTACCTGTACCCCGCCGCCTCGCAAGGATCTAAACTATGAGAAGAACAACACAAGAGACACAAGGTTTATACTGGTTCGGGCCACCGATGTGGTGTAATACCCTACTCCAGTGTGGTGGTGTGGTGGATTGCCTCTTGGGCTGATGATGATGAACAATACAAAGAAGAACAGCCACGCGAGGGTCTGTTCTTGCTGGGGGGGATGAACTGCTAGGAGGAGTTCAGTCGCCCTTCTCTCTCTCTCTCTCTCTCTCTCTCTCTCTCTCTCTCTCTCTCTCTCATCTGATTGCCAATCGATCCGCCCTTTGAATTCCTGCTTGCCCTACCCTGGGGGTGGCTAGTCCTATTTATAGGCAAAGGCCCTGGGCCTCTTCCCAAATATTGAGCGGGAAGGGCGCCAACAATTGGCCATTTTGAAGGGGAACATCTGGTACACTTATCCTGACTAAAGTTGGTCCTCGCCAGCCAAAGGCCCTGGTGATGACGCTGGCTTGGGCTCCACAATGACTTCCTCCTTGTCGTGGAGCTGGTCTTGGTCTCGTTGCACCGAAACGGGTGCCTTTGCTTGATCCTCCCGCCTGCGCCTGCTCCCTTTGCACCAAAGAGGAAAGGGAGGACGCTGCGCGGGCTGGCGCCCGCCTGGCGCCCTTTGTAACGCCCCGGATAAAACTTTCCTTATTCGTAACTCCAACTCTTGCCTTTCCGGAGATGCGATATTTTATTTCCTTCGTGGATGGGTTTTTGTCTTTTGTTTTGCATTTTGTTCATGTCATGCATCTCATCTCTTTGCATCATTTGCATTGCATCATGTCATCATGCAACCCTTTTAAAAACCCATCTTAATAAATTGCATGGATCTTCGGTCCATTTAAATTGAGGGAACTGACATGGTGGTTTCTCTTTAAAACATATACTCCCAATATTATTAGGGAGCTATAATAAATATTCCATTCTTTTGGAATTAACCATCACACACTTGCAAAAATAATTCCCATGCCTATTCCTCTTCGAGTTTGACCTTCAAATCTTGTCCACAATTCTTTATCCTTTTATCGAGGCTCCTCCTAAATTCTCATTTTTTGAACACTTCTAAATCCTAGTCTTTGTTCAAACCTTTTGAATTAAATTCAAATGACTTTGAATTTAATTCTTGCAATCTTGCCCACTCCATTTTTCTTGGGTCAAGCTCATTTTTATGAGTCCGAAAAAATAATCCTCTTGTCCAACTTCTTTCCCTATCCCTCTTTTTCTTTTCTTCTCTCTATTTCTTTTCTGTTAAAGGGAGATATGAGATAGAATGAGAGAAGAGAGATAGCCCAGGCCGGCCCAGACTCCAGCGCAGGCCCATTTGCCTCTCCAAGGCCCAGCCACCCCACCTAACCCTAGGCCCAGCAAACCTCTCCCTCTTGATCTCTCCCAGCGCCGCCAGGGAGACCGCTGCCCGACTCCCTTGCCCGATTGAACCCTCCTCTCGATCTCTCCCCCTGCCGCCGCCTCCTACTTGGTCTCCCGATCCCATCTCTTCCTCTCACCCTCTCCCTCTCGTCCTCCCACGCAACGCACCAGGGAGGAGTCCCCGCGCCCGATCCCCCAGCTCCTCCCCATGCCAGCGCCTACCTCCTCGTCCCCGTGCCCGCAACCATGGAGCAGAGTCCGCGCGGCTGAGCCTCGCCGACCCTGCAGGTCGCGCCCACCGTAGACGTCGTCGCCGGCCACCACAGCAACGGACCAGGCCGCCTCGCCCCTGTCGTCTTCCTCGCAACCCGGTAGGCCACCTCTCCTTCACCATGCTGCCCCGCTGCCGCGCGTCCCTGCCTCGCCGCAAGGAGAGCGCCGTCCTCCGCGACGCCCTGCTGCCGGCCAAGACCCGGCCTCCAACGCTAGGATCAGTCCCAAGCGCCGGCGTCGTCACGCCTCTCCGCCTCCGCGCCGTCCGGAGCCCCTGCCCCGCCTCTGTTTTGTTCGAGCAAGGAGGAGGACGTGCCTCCGCTCGTCCGCATCGTCCAACGTCTGCCCCTGACGTCCTTCTCCGTCGCGGGCCTCCCACGGCTGCTCTGTTGCAACGTCGCAACCTTTGCCCCGGAGTACCTCAAGTTCGTCTACAGGAAACTACCAAGTACCTCAAGTTCGTCTACAGGAAACTGCCAAGTACCTCAAGTTCGTCTATAGGAAACTGCCAAGTACCTCTACGCATGTATATCGTCAAGTACCTGAAGACCATATTGGCATCGAGTACATCTACCATCGCCGAAGGCCGTGTAACGGAATCGACAAGTTCGACTACCTCCGCGTGTACCACTACTTCCATTTCCGCCGACAAGAACCAATAGTACCACTACTTCCCCTTCGACACGTGTACCTCTACCGACGAACTCAAACCATCCCGTATGCACGCTTCGAAGGTATAACCTCGAGACGACCGCCCGTGGATGAATGCATGTGTGTTGTATGAGATGCTCGAGTTTTGCACCGTTTGCACCGTATCCGAATTGTCACTCGTTTCCATGCCACTAACTCGTGGGAACCCGGTAACCGGGAGCACCCCACCATCCTAGCATGTTTCGCACATCCGCACGCTTCCTTTTGCACCGATATCTCCATGAGCTACCGGAACCAATATGTTGCCGTGGCATCATTTTCGTTATCGTTGTCGTGGCACCCCTTTTGTTCCGTCATGGTGACCAAATGTTCCCTATCATTTTAGATGTCAACATTTCCATAAAAATTGCTAAAAAACTTGCATTGTCATTCGCATCATGATAACAACAATTAAAATGTTTAAAATGGTGTTTGTTTAAATGCCATGCTAAAATGATTTATTTCATAACTAAATAACCGTAGCTCGGATTTAAATAAATTATATATGTAAATGGGGTAGAAAAATGCATAGATTAACGTGATGCACTTTATTTTCCTGTTTAACAACAATAAAATATGGCTTAGGGCAGAACAGTACCAAATCTAAAATATGCATATGAGGATTTTCTGAACTTGTTGTTTGTTGTTCCGGCCTCATTTGAACTTGCCTAAATAGTTAGTTTTCATATGCTTCACCCCTTGACATGTTAATCAACATTTAATATTGTTGGGTGCATAACCGAAAGAGAACTAAATAATCGTATGTGGTGTTTTGTCAATATGCAACTCGTTGCATATTGAGCTCCACTTAATTTGTAGTGTTGTTTGTTGCACTTTGCCATGCCATGCCTCTTTTAACCGGACATGCATCATACTTGTTTGTGCATCATGCCATGTGTATGTGGTGGTTGTTTACTACGTTGCTTGTTTCTTTCCGGGTTGCTTCTCTCGTTAGCTTCGGTTTCGTTCCGGAGTTGTGAGGATTCGTTCGACTACGTCCGCTTGTCTTCTTCATGGACTCGTTCTTCTTCCTTGCGGGATCTTAGGCAAGATGACCATACCCTCGAAATCACTTCTATCTTTGCTTGCTAGATGCTCGCTCTTTTGCTATGCCTATGCTGTGATACCTACCACTTGCTTATCATGCCTCCCATATTGTTAAACCAAGCCTCTAACCCACCTTGTCCTAGCAAACCGTTGTTTGGCTATGTTACCGCTTTGCTCAGCCCCTCTTATAGCATTGTTAGTTGCAGGTGAAGATGAAGTTAGTTCCTTGTTGGAACATGGAGATGTTGTTCCTTGTTGGAACATGTTTACTTGTTGGGATATCACAATATATCTTATTTAATTAATGCATCTATATACTTGGTAAAGGGTGGAAGGCTCGACCTTATGCCTGGTGTTTTGTTCCACTCTTGCCGCCCTAGTTTCCGTTATATCGGTATTGTGTTCCCGGATTTTGCGTTCCTAACGCGGTCGGGTGATTTATGGGACCCCCTTGACAGTTCGCTTTGAATAAGACTCCTCCAGCAAGGCCCAACATTGGTTTTACCATTTGCCTCACCTATGCCCTTTTATTTCCCTTGGGTTTCCGGAGCCCGAGGGTCATCTTTATTTTAGCCCCCCCGGGCCAGTTCTCCTTCGAGTGCTGGTCCAAACCAAGCGATGTCCGGCGCCCCCTGGGCAATCAGGGTCTATGCCAACCCGACGTCTTGCTCATCCGGTGTGCCCTGAGACCGAGATATGTGCAGCTCCTATCAGGATTTGTCGGCACATCCGAGCGGCTTTGCTGGACTTGTTTTATTACTGTCGAAATGTCTTGTAGCCGAGATTCCGAGACTGATCGGGTCTTCCCGGGGAGAAGGAATATCCTTCGTTGATCGCGAGAGCTTATCATGGGCTAAGTTGGGACACCCCTGCAGGGTTTGAACTTTCGAAAGCCGTGTCCGCGGTTATGTGGCAGATGGGAATTTGTTAATGTCCGGTTGTAGAAAACCCGAAGTTGATCTTAATTAAAATACATCAACCGCGTGTGTAACCGTGATGGTCTCTTCTCGGCGGAGTCCGGGAAGTGAACACGGTGTTGGAGTTATGCTTGACGTAGGTTGTTCTAGCATCACTTCTTGATCATAGTTCATCGACCATGCTTTTGCCTTCTCTTCTCGCTTTCATTTGCGTATGGTAGCCACTATATATGCTAGTCGCTTGCTGCAGCTCCACCTCACTACCCTGTCCTACCTTTAAGCTTAAATAGTCTTGATCTCGCGGGTGTGAGATTGCTGAGTCCCCGTGACTCACAGATACTTCCAAAATCAGTTTGCAGGTGCCGATGAAACCGTGCAGGTGACGCATCCGAGCTCAAGGAGGAGCCCGATGAAGATCTTGTTCATTGTGTTGTTTCGTTTCAGTTGATCAGTAGTGGAGCCCAGTCGGGACGATCGGGGATCTGTGTAGCATTTGGGGTAGTCTTATTTTATTTTGGTTCCGTAGTCGGACCTTGATTGTATCTGTATGATGTAATGCTTTACTCATGTTTTGTGTGAAGTGGCGATTGTAAGCCAACTATGTATCTCTTTCCCTTATGTATTACATGGGTTGTGTGAAGGTTACCTCACTTACGACATTGCTTTCAATGCGGTTATGCCTCTAAGTCGTGCTTCGACACGTGGGAGATATAGCCGCATCGAGGGCGTTACAAGTTGGTATCAGAGCCTTCCCCGACCTTCGGAGCCCCCACTGATTGATCATTTTTAGCGGCCGAGTTGTGTCTAGAAAAATGTTTTGAGTCATTTAGGAATTATATATCAGAGAGTTTAGGAATTATTTTTACTTCCCAGTCTCCTCATCGCTCTGGTAAGGCATCCTGACGTAGAGTTTTGACTCTTCTCTTCTCAAATTTCACTAAAAAAAATTTAGGATCACGCGGGTATCTTAGAATCGTTCCGATGGTTTTGTGATGACAACATTGTCTTGGTGCCTCCTGTCAGCAGGGGTTTAGTGGAAGTGTGGGGAGTTGAGCTCCGAGGTGTTGTCGTCATAATTTTATTGTTGCGGTTTTGGAATACTTGAGTTTAGTACGCCGACATCGAAAATCTCTTTTGTACAGTTGTTGGTGAGATAACCCTGATAGCCCAGTACTGAGGCGAGTGCGGGAGTATTGCCATAACTCGTATAACGGATGCTTTTCGAAGGTTGAGGTAAACGATTTCCGAAGGTTTCTTGGTTATGTGTTGAAGGACGGATATAGCTGGATCTAGGTATTGTTAGTTTGGGTGATATATTTTGTGTCCCCTGTATCCCCAACACCTGATTGCATAACCGGAAAGTTTCGGGAGTTTATAAGTGGGAATTCAAGTATCTCGTAGGATATCTTTCCAACAGACACATGATACGATATGGGATCTATCATATGTTTGTTCCGGCTTATTCTGCAAGCCAAATCCTTTGTTTTGTTTTGTTTTGTTTTGTGGTATTCGAGTTGCTTCGAAGCCAAGTGTTGATTCCATACCTTTCCTAAACGGTGTTCTCATATTTCTATGTGAATACTAATCCTTCATGATAATCGAGATTGTCATGTCAATCCTTTTCAACCGGTGTGTCCCTCTTCAAGTGGATCCGATCACTTCAACATTCGCAAGAACAATTATCAGTTCTTCTCAATGGTGTTTGTTTCATTCGTCCCAAGTTGTCTTTGTTTTCCTGCCCTCCCACCCTTATTTCTTCAAGGACGCAGATTTCTTAATCAAGTATCCATTTTATTCTTGTGAAGTCTCTCCATTCTTTTCCGCCGATGTTCTTATCCGATGATTCTTAGGATGATACTAACGGAGCTTCAAGTTTATTATTCTTCGTTCTTTTCTTCCCCGGTGGATTCAATTCAAGCTTTGTCGATCATATCTTTCCTCGTTTCAAATGTTTTCTCTTACCGGTGCACCTCTTAATCATCCACTTCTCGCTATTCAATTGTTCCGGAGTGATGAAGATATCTCAGAAGATACAAGTTTCCATTCTCAATTCACTCAATTTCTTTTGAGGATGCTATCTCATTCAAGTCATTTAATTCAACCGGTGTTATCTCTCTTTTAAATCACTTCAACGGTGTTTCTTTTGAGTGGGCCCTAACCCACAGGCCTTTTCCTAGGATCTTACCTGACTCTTCTAATCTTCCCGGAGCTATTCTCAAATTCTTTTCCAATTTTGACGTAAGAATGAATTATCATCAGTCAAATGTCTTTCTCGAAGATCTTTCAAACTCTTTTCATCTTTGTCTCAACCTTTCCTCTTTTAATCCTTCCGGAGTTTCTCAACAGTTTGGTGGTGTTTCTCCTCGTCATTTTCAACATTTGAAGACCGGAGAAGAGTTTCTCTTAAATCTTGGTCCATTCTCTTGAAGATTCATGGTTCTAGCTTGATGCCATCCTCTCATAACTATTTTGACTGTGAGAATTCTTTTCACCCATCCGGAGCAATTCAAGAGTCTTTCAGTTTGATTCTCCGGAGCCCATCATCTCAGAATTATTCATTCAAGCTTTCGGCTCTCGTTCTCCAAATCTTACCGGTGCATCATTCAATATTCTCTAATCAGTTCATGATCTCTTCGTTCTCATGTATTTAAATCCCAGCAAGCACCTTCGTTCATTTGCTAATCCTTCCCGGTGTTTCTTTATCTTTTCTTCGTCCATTTTAAATTCTTACGGTGGTTCGTTCAAGGTCCTTCTTCCTTTGTTATCATATAGATTCATTCGTTCTTTCTAAATCCTACCGGTGGTTCGTTGAAGACCTTCCCAAATTTGCGCTATATCTCTCTTAATCTTTTCGACGAGAATAAGTAGTATGCCAAATCCTTTGCTTGTCATCAATTTAAATTGGTGAAGGATAAACATAATGTAATTCTTATTCTTGTTTCATCGAGTAAATTCTATTCCTTATTCCGGAGGTTCATCAAAATTCTTGATTTCATTTGTTCATCTTTTGTTCCGGAGTTCCAAGTTTTCTCGGTTATATCATTTCAAAGCTTCATCTTATCACTACAAGACATCACCTTGTGTTTTCAACTTCTCTTTCTTTTTTTATCATCCTTTATTACCGGAGTTCTTCATGGAGGCTCTACATGGTGGTTCATCAAGGGTTCTTTTCATTCTTCAATTGTTCATCAAGATTTCTCTCGGAGTCAAGATGCGCCAAGCTGTACTCTAAAATAAACATGGTGTTCAACACATGTTTTGTTTTGTGGAGTCCAAGCATTCTTCATCTTGCATTCTGAAGTGCATTCTTTCTACCTTATCTTTGAGATGGCGTTATATCACTCTTGACAATTTTCATTCATGTTTCGTGATTCATATTTTGTCAAGAATGAGGTATTTTAAATCCATCAATCTCTTTGTTGGAGTTATCTTGGGATATATTTCACCTAAAGCCTTCCATTGGGAATGTTGCTATTTGTGGTGTTTATCAATGTTCCAAGTTATCTCTCTATCATATCGGTGAAGAAGTTTTTCATCTCTTTGGTGCTCTCAAACCAATCATTTGTTTCCGTTGGTGGCAGAATCTCACCTCATAATTTTGAGATGGTTTCCATAAGCCCACTACAAGTTATCCTTTCATTGTTGGTTTTCCAACAACTCCGTTTTAACCTTCTTGGAAGGATTCTTTCCAAATTCAATTGTGGTTGAAGTTGTCATTATCTTCTCCGTTCTTTTGTCCCAACCATCTAACTTCCATTCTTTCGTTCCGGAGGCATTGTGATGTTACTCTCTTCGAATCATCATCTCGTTTTGCTAAGATCATGTTCTTTTCCGTGCTAATCCATTTAACCGGAGTGTGGTGTTCTCTTTTCAAGTTCTTTATAACTTATCAAGTCTTGCATTTCTTTTCAACCGGAGTGCTGCCCGAATTTTTTCTTCCTTGTTCCTTGTTTATCTCGTTTCAACCAGAGTGCTTTCAGTTCCTTCTTGTCCATTGTGCTCGTCATTTATAGCTTTGCAACCTCCAAGGTTCACATGGTGTTCCTTGTTCCTCTTATCTAACAGAGTGTTCGCAATCTCATTCATCTCCATTTTATTCTTCTTTAAATTGTTTAACCTCTCAAGGTTCATTGGTTTCAGTCGTTTGTCAAAGAAGCAACTTTGTTTTACCTCTTCTCCTTCCGTTTTTCTCCGGTGCCATCCTAGATCTCGGGACGAGATCCTCTCGTAGTGGTGGAGTGTTGTAACGCCCCGGATACAACTTTCCTTATTCGTAACTCCAACTCTTGCCTTTTCCGGAGATGCGATATTTTATTTCCTTCGTGGTTGGGTTTTTGTCTTTTGTTTTGCATTTTGTTCATGTCATGCATCTCATCTCTTTGCATCATTTGCATTGCATCATGTCATCATGCAACCCTTTTAAAAACCCATCTTATTAAATTGCATGGATCTTCGGTCCATTTAAATTGAGGGAACTCACATGGTGGTTTCTCTTTAAAACATGTACTCCCAATATTATTAGGGAGCTATAATAAATATTCCATTCTTTTGGAATTAACCATCACACACTTGCAAAAATAATTCCCATGCCTATTCCTCTTCGAGTTTGACCTTCAAATCTTGTCCACAATTCTTTATCTTTTTTATCGAGGCTCCTCCTAAATTCTCATTTTTTGAACACTTCTAAATCCTAGTCTTTGTTCAAACCTTTTGAATTAAATTCAAATGACTTTGAATTTAATTCTTGCAATCTTGCCCACTCCATTTTTCTTGGGTCAAGCTCATTTTTATGAGTCCGGAAAAATAATCCTCTTGTCCAACTTCTTTCCCTATCCCTCTTTTTCTTTTCTTCTCTCTATTTCTTTTCTGTTAAAGGGAGATATGAGATAGAGTGAGAGAAGAGAGATAGCCCAGGCCGGCCCAGACTCCAGCGCGGGCCCATTTGCCTCTCCAAGGCCCAGCCACCCCACCTAACCCTAGGCCCAGCAAACCTCTCCCTCTTGATCTCTCCCAGCGCCGCCAGGGAGACCGCTGCCCGACTCCCTAGCCCGATCGAACCCTCCTCTCGATCTCTCCCCCTGCCGCCGCCTCCTGCTTGGTCTCCTGATCCCATCTCTTCCTCTCACCCTCTCCCTCTCGTCCTCCCACGCAACGCACCAGGGAGGAGTCCCCACGCCCGATCCCCCAGCTCCTCCCCATGCCAGCGCTTACCTCCTCGTCCCCGTGCCCGCAGCCGCGGAGCAGAGTCCACGCGGCCGAGCCTCGCCGACCCTGCAGGTCGCGCCCACCGTAGACGTCGTCGCCGGCCACCACAGCAGCGGACCAGGCCGCCTCGCCCCTGCCGTCTTCCTCGCAACCCGGTCGGCCACCTCTCCTTCACCATGCTGCCCCGCCGCCGCGCGTCCCTGCCTCGCCGCAAGGAGAGCGCCGTCCTCCGTGACGCCTTGCTGCCGGCCAAGACCCGGCCTCCAACGCCAGGATCAGTCCCAAGCGCCGCCGTCGTCACGCCTCTCCGCCTCCGCGCCGTGCGGAGCCCCTGCCCCACCTCTGTTTTGTTCGAGCAGGGAGGAGGACGTTCCTCCGCTCGTCCGCATCGTCCAATGCCTGCCCCTGCCGTCCTTCTCCGTCACGGGCCTCCCACGGCTGCTCTGTTGCAACGTCGCAACCTTTGCCCCGGAGTACCTCAAGTTCGTCTACAGGAAACTGCCAAGTACCTCAAGTTCGTCTACAGGAAACTGCCATGTACCTCAAGTTCGTCTATAGGAAACTGCCAAGTACCTCTACGCACGTATATCGTCAAGTACCTGAAGACCATATTGGCACCGAGTACATCTACCGTTGCCGAAGGCCGTGTAATGGAACCGACAAGTTCGACTACCTCCGCGTGTACCACTACTTCCATTTCCGTCGACAAGAACCAATAGTACCACTACTTCCCCTTCGACACGTGTACCTCTACCGACGAACTCAAACCATCCCGTATGCACGCTTCGAAGGTATAACCTCGAGACAACCGCCCGTGGATGAATGCATGTGTGTTGTATGAGATGCTCGAGTTTTGCACCGTTTGCACCGTATCCGAATTGTCACTCGTTTCCATGCCACTAACTCGTGGGAACTCGGTAACCGGGAGCACCCCACCATCTCTAGCATGTTTCGCACATCCGCACGCTTCCTTTTGCACCGATATCTCCATGAGCTACCGGAACCGATATGTTGTCGTGGCATCATTTTCGTTATCGTTGCCGTGGCACCCCTTTTGTTCCGTCATGGTGACCAAATGTTCCCTATCATTTTAGATGTCAACATTTCCATAAAAATTGCTAAAAACTTGCATTGTCATTCGCATCATGATAACAACAATTAAAATGTTTAAAATGTTGTTTGTTTAAATTTGTTTAAATGCCATGCTAAAATGATTTATTTCATAACTAAATAACCGTAGCCCGGATTTAAATAAATTATATATGTAAATGGGGTAGAAAATGCATAGATTAACGTGATGCACTTTATTTTCCGTGTAACAACAATAAAATATGGCTTAGGGCAGAACAGTACCAAATCTAAAATATGCATATGAGGATTTTCCGGACTTGTTGTTTGTTGTTCCGGCCTCATTTGAACTTGCCTAAATAGTTAGTTTTCATATGCTTCACCCCTTACCATGTTAATCAACATTTAATATTGTTGGGTGCATAACCGAAAGAGAAGTAAATAATCGTATGTGGTGTTTCGTCAATATGCAACTCATTGCATATTGAGCTCCACTTAATTTGTAGTGTTGTTTGTTGCACTTTGCCATGCCATGCCTCTTTTAACCGGACATGCATCATACTTGTTTGTGCATCATGCCATGTGTATGTGGTGGTTGTTTACTACGTTGCTTGTTTCTTTCCGGGTTGCTTCTCTCGTTAGCTTCGGTTTCGTTCCGGAGTTGTGAGGATTCGTTCAACTACGTCCGCTTGTCTTCTTCATGGACTCGTTCTTCTTCCTTGCGGGATCTCAGGCAAGATGACCATACCCTCGAAATCACTTCTATTTTTGCTTGCTAGATGCTCGCTCTTTTGCTATGCCTATGCTGCGATACCTACCACTTGCTTATCATGCCTCCCATATTGTTAAACCAAGCCTCTAACCCACCTTGTCCTAGCAAACCGTTGTTTGGCTATGTTACCGCTTTGCTCGGCCCCTCTTATAGCGTTGTTAGTTGCAGGTGAAGATGAAATTTGTTCCTTGTTGGAACATGGAGATGTTGTTCCTTGTTGGAACATGTTTACTTGTTGGGATATCACAATATATCTTATTTAATTAACGCATCTATATACTTGGTAAAGGGTGGAAGGCTCGGCCTTATGCCTGGTGTTCTGTTCCACTCTTGCCGCCCTAGTTTCCGTCATATCGGTATTATGTTCCCGGATTTTGCGTCCCTAACACGGTCGGGTGATTTATGGGACCCCCTTGACAGTTCGCTTTGAATAAGACTCCTCCAGCAAGGCCCAACATTGGTTTTACCATTTGCCTCACCTATGCCCTTTTATTTCCCTTGGGTTTCCGGAGCCCGAGGGTCATCTTTATTTTAGCCCCCCCGGGCCAGTTCTCCTTCGAGTGCTGGTCCAAACCGAGCGATGTCCGGCGCCCCCTGGGCAATCAGGGTCTATGCCAACCCGACGTCTTGCTCATCCGGTGTGCCCTGAGACCGAGATATGTGCAGCTCCTATCAGGATTTGTCGGCACATCCGGGAGGCTTTGCTGGACTTGTTTTATTACTGTCGAAATGTCTTGTAGCCGGGATTCCGAGACTGATCGGGTCTTCCCGGGGAGAAGGAATATCCTTCGTTGATCGCGAGAGCTTATCATGGGCTAAGTTGGGACACCCCTGCAGGGTTTGAACTTTCGAAAGCCGTGCCCGCGGTTATGTGGCAGATGGGAATTTGTTAATGTCCGGTTGTAGAAAACCCGAATTTGATCTTAATTAAAATACATCAACCGCGTGTGTAACCGTGATGGTCTCTTCTCGGCGGAGTCCGCGAAGTGAACACGGTGTTGGAGTTATGCTTGACGTAGGTTGTTCTAGCATCACTTCTTGATCATAGTTCATCGACCGTGCTTTTGCCTTCTCTTCTCGCTCTCATTTGCGTATGGTAGCCACTATATATGCTAGTCGCTTGCTGCAGCTCCACCTCACTACCATGTCCTACCTTTAAGCTTAAATAGTCTTGATCTCGCGGGTGTGAGATTGCTGAGTCCCCGTGACTCACAGATACTTCCAAAATCAGTTTGCAGGTGCCGATGAAACTGTGCAGGTGACGCATCCGAGCTCAAGGAGGAGCCCGATGAAGATCTTGTTCATTGTGTTGTTTCGTTTCAGTTGATCAGTAGTGGAGCCCAGTCGGGACGATCGGGGATCTGTGTAGCATTTGGGGTAGTCTTCTTTTATTTTGGTTCCGTAGTCGGACCTTGATTGTATCTGTATGATGTAATGCTTTACTCATGTTTTGTGTGAAGTGGCGATTGTAAGCCAACTATGTATCTCTTTCCCTTATGTATTACATGGGTTGTGTGAAGATTACCTCACTTACGACATTGCTTTCAATGCGGTTATGCCTCTAAGTCGTGCTTCGACATGTGGGAGATATAGCCGCATCGAGGGCTTTACACCCTTGGTCATCATGGCTTGCGTCATGGGCACCTCGTGAGGTACCCCGCCTTGATCTCTCCGCCTCCTCGCGAGCCAGCATGATGAGGCCGCGCCTGAGGAAGCTCCGTGTCGTCCGCCCCGCGAGGCTTGGCCCCTCGCGAGGGTCTTGGGTCTGTGTTGATGAAGATGGGCCGTGCTGGGCCCCCTTGAACCACGCCGCAGGCCGCAGGTAGGCAAGTCTAGGGACCCCCGTTCCCAGAACGCCGACAATAGCCCCCGGGCCCAAGGCGCGCCCGGACTTGGCCGTGCAGGGAGGCAAAAGGGCAAGGGCGAAGCGCCGCGGGCCCTAACAGCCTGCGGCCTTGGGCGCCACGTGGCGGTTGATTGAACGTGGGCGTCTCTGCTTCCCCACGACGCCTCGGCGTCTGCATGGATTGGACAAGTCCCTGCATGCAAAACGGGTCATGATTACCTGAGATCGTGGAAGCCAACGGTTGGCCTTCGCCGGCTATAAGTACGGAATGGCACGCGCCCTTCCAGTCTATCCCCCTTGCTTCTCCTTCTTCTTCATGGCGTCGTCGAGGAGGTTCTTGGCTGCGGAGAAAGGGAAGGCTCGCTAGGTTGAGCCTACCTCTCCCCCGCCCAAGCGCGGCCGAGTGCGCCCTCGCAAACATCCCGTGGCCACTACGATAGCCCTCCATGGCCGCTGAGGTGATTTCCAGCACGGTGACGGGCGGGCAGCGGCGACCCGGGGGCACGCCTCAGTCGCACGCCCCCCTAGGCCGCGTTCTCACGCGGCAGAGGTGCTGTCGGAGTTCGTTGTGTGGTCGGCGGAGCCGACTAGCACCCGGCTTCATCTTCCTCGCTTCCTCCTCGGTGAGCTCCCGACTAGTGCCCCGGGCGGCCTCTGGCTTCAAACAGATGGCTGCTGCAGCCGGGCCTCATGGGCTTCACTGGAGGTCTCCGCAGCTGGGAGCCTGACCTTGGCCCGCGGTTGGCAGACGTTTGGCCGCGCGCGGGGCCTGAGCCGTCGGTGCACCCTGCACTTCAAGTTTGACGACGATGCCACCCTCTTCGTGAGGGTGTTCGGGGAAGATGGTCGCCGCGCGGGGTGCTGCCCTAAGGACGACGACCGCGGCCGGGAACCCAGCCCTAGCGACGATGGAGAGGACAGCGCTCGCGTGATCGGCGGTGCTCAAGGTTGCCCAAGCTTCACCGGGTCTTCCTCAGGCGGCGACTCTTCTAGCGGTGGCCGCAGCCAGCCCCCACGCCGTCGTACCTGCCTGGGAGGTGGTGGCGCGTCTGCTCGCCGTCGCGCTTCGGTGAAGCGCGAGAGGGAGTCTGCCTGAGTCCTGGAGGCGGCTTGAGTCTTCCCTGCAGGCCGGTGTGAGGCGAGTTGCGCCCGATTTGTTCTTTCTTTTCGTTTGTCCTGCATAAAAAGACAGTAGCGTGGGGCAAGCGGGGGCATGTTTGGGTTATTGTTGTTAATCGTCGCTTTGCCTTCGCTATCGTGCCTTCTGGCTATGTGCCCGTGTGTAGATAGTTTCCGACCCCAGCCGTGAGGGAGGGGGGCGACCGACCCAGGCCCTGTGTTCGTGTCGCGGTGCCTGTGGGGCACGGACTGGAGGGGTGCTCCTGCAATGGACCCAGGTCACGAAACCTTTGAACAGCTAGGACAGAAATACTCGCGAGGGCGCTCGGCTGCCCCTTCGCCTCGCGAGGCCTTGCATAAGAGAACCCGAGGCAGGAGAGTGAAAAAGTTGAAGAACCATAAGTCAAAGGCGACAATAGCTCCAATAAAACTTCGAATGAGTAATGAACAAGCCAACTGCGGAAAGCAAATGAAAAAGCCGCGTCCGGCACCTAGTCTAGTCTTCGACGTCTTCTCACCAGCGCAGAGCTAAGTGCTGCCACTGGGCATGGGAGGGAGGCCCAGGGCCTGAGGCCGGCGCTCCTGAGACTCCGGGGCGTGTACAGCCCCAACTCATTATTACATGAGAGTGTCACGGGCGGCGAGCTTCACAGGCGTTGGCCTTCTTCACAGGCTCCGGGCCTTTCTTGGGGGAAGCAAGCTTCACGGTCATTTGCCCTCTTCACAGGCTCTGGGCCTTTTCCAAAACGCGACAGCTTCACAAGCATTCGCCTTCTTCACAGGCTCTGGGCCTTTTCCAAAAAGGATAATCTTCACAGGCATTCGCCTTCTTCACAGGCTCTGGGCCTTTTCCAAAAAGGATAATCTTCACAAGCGTTCACCTTCTTCACAGGCTTTGGGCCTTTTCCAAAAAGGATGGTCTTCACAGGCGTTCGCCTTCTTCACAGGCTCTGGGCCTTTTCCAAAAAGGATAATCTTCACAGGCGTTCGCCTTCTTCACAGGCTCTGGGCCTTTTCCAAAAAGGATGGTCTTCACAGGCGTTCGCCTTCTTCACAGGCTCTGGGCCTTTTCCAAAAAGGATGGTCTTCACAGGCGTTCGCCTTCTTCACAGGCTCTGGGCCTTTTCCAAAAAGGATGGTCTTCACACGCGTTCGCCTTCTTCACAGGATCTGGGCCTTTTTAGGGGTAGAACCTCCGAAGGTGCTGGATGTTCCACGCGTTCTGGACCGGCACCCCCTCCTGAGTCTCCAAGCGCGCGGAGCCAGGCCTGGAAACATGAACAACCTTGAACGGGCCCTCCCACATGGGAGAGAGCTTGTGCAGTCCCTCCCTAGAGAGGACCCGCCTGAGCACGAGGTCTCCTACCTCAAGAGTTCTGGGGCGGATGTGGCGGCAATGATACCGTCGCATTGCTTGATGGTACCTCGCCGCCCGCAGTGCGGCTTCTTGGCGGCGTTCCTCCCCCAGCACGAGGTCCATCCCCCGCATGGCGTCCTGCTGCGCCTCGTCGAACGCCAGGACCCGCGCGGAGCGACGTCTGACCTCGTGAGGGAGGACCGCCTCGGCTCCGTAGACCAGGAAGAACGGGGTCTCTCCCGTCGTGTCACAGCCCTAGCCTTGGCCTTGCTTGTCATTGCATCATCATCTTGCATCATGTTTTAATTCCAAAGAAACTTGAAATGGGGATTGTTGAAACCCTGGCACCAAATGAAATTCAACTAGGTTCACCTAAAATATTTTCAGTATTCCAAATGGCTTTTAAAAATGTTCATCATTTCTGGAAAATGCTAAAACCATAACCAGAAGTGTTGCACATTTTTCCATGACATATTTGGTCACTAGATTAAATCATATAGTATTTGCATTTGGGCATTTAAATGCTATAAAATATTTTAAATGCTCAAATAATCATAAACTAAAATGTTTACTGTTGGATATATTATAAACAGTAGCCATGTTTAGTTTCATGATTTTTGGAAATGCCCTAGTATTTTAATTAAAGCCCTGAAATTTACAGAATAAATAGAAAACAGAAATAAGAGAGAGAGAGAAGCCCAGCACTTACCTGGCCTTCTAGCCCAAGTGGCCGGCCCAGCCACCGGCCCAGCCCACCAGGGGCTCCTCCCTGTCGTCTTCCCCTTGCCAGGAGGACGAGCGCGTGGCCGGCGCGCGCGAGCACGCGTCCGGCCACCTCCTGCTTGCTTGCCGCTGTTGGAATCAGCCCCGAGCGCCACGTGCATCGCCCCGACCTTCCCCTGGACCTCTCTCACTCTCCCTCGCGCCCCTCTCCCTCCTCTGCTTCCTCTCCCTCTCGCGCCCGAGCGCCGCCGCCGTCGCCACTCGCCACCACCGCGGCCACCGCCTTCCCCTCGCCCCCTTGACGTGTCCACGAGCTCCGCCACGACGTCTTCGTCCTCCCCACCGACTCAAGCGACGCCGGACGCCTCCAAGCACCGTCCCTGACCCCTTCTTCCTCCTCGGTCACCGGAGATCCACCTCACCGCCCCGACCACCCCGGTCCTCCTCCGAGCTCGCCGTCTGCACCGCTGCAACCGCCGTGAGCCTCTCCCTCGAATCCCCCTCTCTGTTGACTTGTTTGCATGCCGTAGCTGCCACTTCACTGACGACCGAGAACCGCCGCCGCCTGAGCACATCGCCGACGAGGCTCCGGTGACCAAATGGTCCCGTGCGTGCCTCCGTTGGGTTCGTGCGCTCTCGTAGAGCATGTCCGTGCAAACCGCTGGTCCTTCCGTGCGCCGTGTCGTCGATTCCGTCGACACCCGAGCTCCGGCTGCCGCCAAAGTCGTCGCCGGCGATGACTCCGGCCACTACTGGCCCGGCCACCGCCACCATTAGATGCGCGACTGCAAGGGCTTTCCAACAAGCCCAAGAACAGCCTCGCCCGTGCCCTGTAGCGCGTTTCCGACGCTCGCCGCCGCGCCTGGCCTCGCCGGCGACGAGCCGCCGGCGAGTTGACCCCGCTGACCAGGGGGTTTGACCCCTTTGACCTCTCCTGACATGTGGGTCCACGCCCTAATTAACTTAGGTTAGCATTTAACTTAGCACTAATTAACTCAGTTAACTAACTGAGTCACTGACCAGTGGGTCCCCCAGGTCAGGTTTGACCTGGACCGTGCCCCACTGACCTGCTGACGTCATGATGATGTCAGGCTGACGCAGTAATCCTTTCTGGAATTTAAATAAATCTTAAATGATT
The DNA here is from genome assembly GCA_032464435.1 of Aegilops umbellulata. Classification (NCBI taxonomy): domain Eukaryota; kingdom Viridiplantae; phylum Streptophyta; class Magnoliopsida; order Poales; family Poaceae; genus Aegilops; species Aegilops umbellulata. Next base: position 433,748,011 of record CP136058.1, on the reverse strand, counting down.
TGTTAAATTCAGAAAATATCCAAAACTTTGAAAAATCATAGAAATTAATCTATAGCTCTAAATGAAAAGATTTATATATGAAAAATTATCAGAAAAATTCAAGGAATCCATCTGTACCATTTTCATGCATGTTTGAACAATGTTTGTCCTCTGTTTTGGACAAAACAAATAAAGGACATTTAAATAATCATATATGGAGTTGGATTTTGAATCATGTATTCAAACCAACTTCATTTAAATCATAGCTAGATGCATTAGCTCAAATCACAGCATATTGCCATGTCATGATCATGCATCATATTGTGGCATTGCATTGATTGTGTTCTTTCTCAGTTGCCGGTGTTTGTCCCCTCTCGATAGACGATGTGCCGACGATGAGATCGATGACACTGATGAAGAACTATATTATCTTCAGAAGTGCCAGGCAAGCAAAACCCCTTGTTCATTCCGATACAATCCCACTCTCTCGCTCCTGCTCTCTTTTACTGCATTAGGACAACAACGATTCATGTGTTACTTGCTGCGGTAGCTGAACCCCTTTATCCTTTGCATGACCTGTCATTCCACAGTAAATAGATGAAACCCACTAGCATGAGTAGGAGTTGTTTGAGCCCATGTTGTGCCTACTCATTCATGCTTGTTTGTCATGCCTGCTACTGCTTAGAGTTGAGTCGGGTCTGATTCATCGGGAATGAATTGGAATGGTGATGAACATGTCCTATTGGGTGTGAACTAAGTGTGTGAACACGATTTGGTAAAGGTATTGGTGAGAGGCCATGTAGGAGTACATGGTGGGTTGTCTCATTGAAGCCGTCCTCAGGAACTGAGTTCTGTGTTTGTGATCCATGAACAGCTACTACCACACATTGGGATCCTTAATTGACCCTCTCGGCTTCTTGATCACCCTTGTCCTCTGTCCAGGAGTTGCAAAGTAGTTTCTGGTGTTTGTAGTATGCTGGGGGCCGCACGCAACGCTGACCGTAGGGGTGGGCTGTGTTGCGGTAGGCACGTGGCACGGTGTACCGGGCGCCCGTTTGGTGTTCCGGGAACCCTGTACACATCGTTTGGGGCTGTGAGCGAAACTCCGGCCGGATCTCCTCATGGATGGAACCCGAATAGGCGATAAACCTGGACTAGAGACTTGAGTGTTTAGGTAGGCTGTGGCCGACACCCTCGCCCGGCTTCCGCTTGAAGGTTGCCGAGGTACATGACGTGTACAGAGCGGTAAGTGGCGAGAGCGTGTGTGAAGAAGTACACCCCTGCAGGGTTATCATTATCTATTCGAATAGCCGGATTCCTCGGATATGGAAACTTGGACCCCTTGCATAGTTCATAGACAAGTGAAAGTGGATACTCTAAAATGCGCAAGATAAGCGTGAGTGCTATGGATGGCCTTCTCGTAGAGAGACGGAAGTAGATCCATAGTGGTGTATTGATTGGTGAATATGTGGACTCGTGTGCGCCACCTCAAAGAGTTACTTGCAGTCGTAGTTCAGGATAGCCACCAGGTCAAAGCTGGCTTGCTGCAGTCAAACTCCACCACCCCCTTTATTGAAACTGATGCATATGTAGTTAGTTCTGATGTAAGTCTTGCTGAGTACGTTTGTACTCACGTTTGCCTATTTTATGTTTTTGCAGAGAGACGTCAGTCTCGCTAGTAGTACCGCTTGGACTTCGACGTTTAGCTTGATACCTCAGCTACGATCTTGTGCCCTCGGCAGGATCTGGTAGATAGTCAGGCTTCTCAGCCTTTTTCATTTGTAGATGTCTGTACTCAGACATGTTAAGCTTCCGCATGTGTTTGAATTGTATGCTCTGATTGTTGGGTCATGAGACCCATGTTTGTAATATCTCGCTCTTCGGAGCCTAATGAATAAATAATTGGAGTCGTAGAGTCTTGTTGTGATGCCATGTTGTATCTACTCATATCGGGCATATTGTGTGTATGGTTGAAATGCTTGGTATGGGTGGGATCCGACTATCTAGTTGTTTATCCTTGGCAGCCTAGCATATGGGGAAATGTAGTCTAGTGCTTCGGAGCGATAGTAGTCCGCTACAGCCCGGTTCACCGGAGTCCTGCTAGCCCAGCACTACTGCTCGAAACACTTGACTGGCCGGCATGTGATTCACTTCGTTCCTGTGTCTGTCCCTTCGGGGAAATGTCACGCGGTGACATCCGGAGTCCTGCCTAGCCTGCTACAGCCCGGGTTACCGGAGCCCTGTTAGCCCAGTGCTACAGCCCGGATTCACACGTTGATGACCGACATGCTCGATGTGATTCATGTATGCCTGTCCTCATAGGTTAGCGCCGCTTTGGGTTCACGACTAGCCATGTCGGCCCGGGTTCTCTGTCATATGGATGCTAGCGACACTATCATATACGTGAGCCAAAAGGCGCAAACGGTCCCGGGCCAGGTAAGGTGGCACCCGTGGGAACACCGTGCGTGAGGCCACAAAGTGATATGATGTGTTACATGCTGGATCGGTGTGACTTAGGATCGGGGTCCTGACAGCGTTGGTATCAGAGCCTGACTGCCTGTAGGATTACCAAGCCAAACTGGTCGAAGTTGTGTCTAGAAATGCTTTAGTTATATAAGGGAATTGATTGTGGAAGGGAACGTAAGGCTCTTTTTACTCCTTATACCTCATGGCCTTCTGATCTGAGTCATCCTCTTCTCTTCTACGGGGTTTAAGAACTAGGCCTTCTATTCTATCTCTCAGGATGACGTGTTACTAAACCATAGTTGCCTAGGATTGTTGAGTTCAAGCCTCAATTCAGTTCCTACTACCTCCATATGTTCATAGCTGGCTTCAGAACCTTGATATTGTGTTGATAAGTGGTTATGCCACCATTTTGCAGGATGTCTCAAATCTTTTTGAGCATTTACAGCCGTTATGCCGTCCGAGTCATCCCAGGTTTCTAACTAGTCTGATGCATTAGCAAATCCTTTCCTTCCGTTCCTGATGTCCTCTTGGTCAGAATAAGCATACTAATCGGTGAGTTGAGGTACTCTATTGCCTCGACATCTATGTTGGAGCTACTATTATGACCCTAGGTGTCTTATGAAACCATCTAGTAATCTGTCCATGTTTTGTGTTCCCAGTGTGATGAATCTGGCCAACATTCTCGAAAGCATCCCGTGATGCCATTTAGTATTTAGGTATTCTATTCCTGGGTTTTGAACCCAAAATTCACTCTACTTACCTCATGTCGATAGTGTTTGCTAGTTCCTTTAGGATATTAGTAACCTTTGCGATAGTCCTCGAGGTTCGTGGTACTTCCTTCTTCCAAATACTACGAACCATCCTCGGAAGAAATTCGTTTTGAATCAAAAGATCACCACCAGGGTGCTCTTGAGGAGTACTCCACTCATATTGTGATCCTGCCAGTTCTACCTTCTGCATGGGTTATCCGGAAGAAATTGTTGAACTCGTTTGACATACTAACCCATGAATCCACAACTCAGAAAGTTATATGTTCCTTGAGTTGACCCTCCTCAGCTGTATTCCGACCCTAGTCTATCAATTCATAGTCAGGAATAGTTGTGCATTCGTGTTCATCGATGCCTACTATTCTTGTGGTCCGTCAAGCCATTCTTATTCCGGAATGACTAGGAGAAACAAACTCCAGTACCTCATCCATATCTCGGATTGGGTCAAAGCAATTGTATCCCGCAGATCAAAATGCCAATCCAGCTTCTGCTCTGCTCTACCTTGGAGTGTTACCATCTTTATGTCAAGAGTGTCATGAGAATTGCACCACCTCTTACGAATTCTTGACGCAGTAATACTTGTCACCATCATTATTCATTCCTCGGTTTCGTGTTATTGTAACCGGAATGCCGACAAGTGAATCGTGTTGTGTGAAATCAATACTCCTAGCAACTGTGTTGCTTGGTAGTTAAAGGACAATAAACTCATTCCTAGCGTGTTGGTTACTGAACCATCACTCTAAGATGGATCGTGCTACCTAGTCCTTATTTCTGGTGCACTCTTCGATCAATGAGTTAGGATTGTGTCAACCCCTCACTCTTTTAATCATATCGTCTTGCCCTGAGAAGCAAGATTGATCTCGAGTTTAGCATCATATCGGTGGTTCGTGATTTTCCGAAGATCTTCTCGGAAGTATTACCTGGTTGTCACCTGACCGCTATGTTGAGTTCATGATCAGTTGGTTTTCCTGTAAACCACCCCTTCTCCAAGAATCCGTATTGGATATCCCTGAGCTGGTTGGTTAAGCTAAACAACAACTTGGAGAGTTGGAAGATAAAAGCTTGTCCGACTTAGTTCATGTTAAGGAATATCCTTTTTGGTGTGTGTGTGTTGAAGAAAGATTATATCTTCATCGATTGGTCCTTGTGATCAGTTGTTGGATCTATTGACTTGTCAAAACTTTGACTTGAGTATGGGCTATCGTCAAGTCAATTCAGAACCAACGATGTTCGTAATGTTGTCTTACCATGGTTGATCCCTCGAGCATACACCATTATATCATTTGGTCTGACCAATGCTATCACCGTGTTCACATGATGGTGGAAGTCCAGTGATATGGAAATTCCGATGAGTTGTTGTTGAGCCCATCAGCAGCATTTTGTCTCCCCCATGATTCATGTGGAACGCTACACTAGTATTGGAAACTTTGTAAGCAATGCCTTCGTGTTCCGTTCATGAAGCTTATGCTTGGATGGAAGAAGTGACTTCCTGAATCCATGTGCTTTAGGTGTAAGTTGCCGCCATGTATTTGAGAAAGGTTTGTTTTGTTTCCTCTGGAATCATCCCAAGTCAGTCATGCATGTGCGAAGTACGCGATGGTTTGATAGGCTCGCAACCTTCCTTCCATATGTATCCCTAGCACACCAAGCCACTGATTGAATCGTTCAAGGAGAAGAAGTTCCTTCTTAAGAGCATGCCTTATGCAGGGACTTTGATATCCTCGACGATGGTTCCCAACCAGAACTCGGTGGTGTTTTATTATAAGACTACCATGTGGTCATGCTTGTCTAGGACAACGTGTTCACATGCTTGTAGCATAACCAGCTCATGTTTTGGAGCTTGCTATCGTAGTTCATTCCCGAGAATCTCGCAACGTCATCTCGTCGGTTTGTGTTGCAAACTTTCTTTTCCAGACATGCTGTCTGAAATATCCTGTTTCCAACCAGATTTGAATCTCAGGCAAGTATGATGGTTGGAACGATTCCCGAGAACTATAATATTGGCCTCTCCGTAACCCGGTAAAGTGGATGTTGTGGCCAACACACCAGCCGGAAGACCTATTATCGTAGTATCTCGATTGAGGAAGTTGGCCACCTCCCCATAAGGATCTCGCAGGATTTACTTCCATAGTTATTCCTTGTGGATTCTTGTTCTTCCGAAGTCCAACCTTGTTACTTGATGTTCTAGATATCAAACCATATCTGTTAATGGGTTACGCTAGTACATCAAGGGGAACATTAGAAGCGGAGTGCTAAATGTCTCTCGGTCGATCATCCAGGTTTTGTTTTCTTGGCCTCGTTAAGGTGAAATCTGAGAAGGTGTTATCTTCCTTTGCATCTGCATCGTCCATCACTATTCATCATGGTAGTATGTTGTGTTGCCAAGATCCTTGACACGGATGTTGGTAGAACCTTGATGAATAAGAAAATGCTCAAGTTCTTGAGAGCACGCACACGCAGAATCATCCATTGCTTTGTCTTCAACAAGGTAGTCCACATCAATTACCCTGGTGTGAGTATGCCATCCTTTCGAATTCGTTCAAACGGTCGTTTGTGATTGCCTTAGGCTGGTATAGAGAGTTTTAATGATCTATGGATCAAAAGTAATTCTTTTTGCCACTTAAGGGGATAGTTCTTCGAGTCACCTTCCCTGAGGAGCCCCATTATGGATCATGGAAATTATTACTTCGCCACCGTGACACCATCCACCATCCTTCTAAGCGTGGAATTGTTGCCCATCAAATCAAACCCCGTCGTTGTTCTTCCATCCCTCTCGGTGTGTCTTGTGATTCAACTCGAGATGTTTTAACAACTCATTCCGCGAGTTGATCTTGAAATGCTCGATCCGCGAGGAGATCACTTCCTATAGAGTTCTTCCGTCGCCATCGTGTTGGATGAAGATCTCGAAAGCGAGGACGTCAAGATCAATATGATGCAATGAAGCTACCTCTTCGAGAAGGGCAATTGGATCGAGAAGATTGTGTTAGCTTGTGTCCCTCTGTCTTCTTGCCTCACGACTTGAATCTCGGGACGAGATTCTTGTTTAGTGGGGGTGAGTTGTCACAGCCCTAGCCTTGGCCTTGCTTGTCATTGCATCATCATCTTGCATCATGTTTTAATTCCAAAGAAACTTGAAATGGGGATTGTTGAAACCCTGGCACCAAATGAAATTCAACTAGGTTCACCTAAAATATTTTCAGTATTCCAAATGGCTTTTAAAAATGTTCATCATTTCTGGAAAATGCTAAAACCATAACCAGAAGTGTTGCACATTTTTCCATGACATATTTGGTCACTAGATTAAATCATATAGTATTTGCATTTGGGCATTTAAATGCTATAAAATATTTTAAATGCTCAAATAATCATAAACTAAAATGTTTACTGTTGGATATATTATAAACAGTAGCCATGTTTAGTTTCATGATTTTTGGAAATGCCCTAGTATTTTAATTAAAGCCCTGAAATTTACAGAATAAATAGAAAACAGAAAGAAGAGAGAGAGAGAAGCCCAGCACTTACCTGGCCTTCTAGCCCAAGTGGCCGGCCCAGCCACCGGCCCAGCCCACCAGGGGCTCCTCCCTGTCGTCTTCCCCTTGCCAGGAGGACGAGCGCGTGGCCGGCGCGCGCGAGCACGCGTCCGGCCACCTCCTGCTTGCTTGCCGCTGTTGGAATAGGCCCCGAGCGCCACGTGCATCGCCCCGACCTTCCCCTGGACCTCTCTCACTCTCCCTCGCGCCCCTCTCCCTCCTCTGCTTCCTCTCCCTCTCGCGCCCGAGCGCCGCCGCCGTCGCCACTCGCCACCACCGCGGCCACCGCCTTCCCCTCGCCCCCTTGACGTGTCCACGAGCTCCGCCACGACGTCTTCGTCCTCCCCACCGACTCAAGCGACGCCGGACGCCTCCAAGCACCGTCCCTGACCCCTTCTTCCTCCTCGGTCACCGGAGATCCACCTCACCGCCCCGACCACCCCGGTCCTCCTCCGAGCTCGCCGTCTGCACCGCTGCAACCGCCGTGAGCCTCTCCCTCGAATCCCCCTCTCTGTTGACTTGTTTGCATGCCGTAGCTGCCACTTCACTGACGACCGAGAACCGCCGCCGCCTGAGCACATCGCCGACGAGGCTCCGGTGACCAAATGGTCCCGTGCGTGCCTCCGTTGGGTTCGTGCGCTCTCGTAGAGCATGTCCGTGCAAACCGCTGGTCCTTCCGTGCGCCGTGTCGTCGATTCCGTCGACACCCGAGCTCCGGCTGCCGCCAAAGTCGTCGCCGGCGATGACTCCGGCCACTACTGGCCCGGCCACCGCCACCATTAGATGCGCGACTGCAAGGGCTTTCCAACAAGCCCAAGAACAGCCTCGCCCGTGCCCTGTAGCGCGTTTCCGACGCTCGCCGCCGCGCCTGGCCTCGCCGGCGACGAGCCGCCGGCGAGTTGACCCCGCTGACCAGGGGGTTTGACCCCTTTGACCTCTCCTGACATGTGGGTCCACGCCCTAATTAACTTAGGTTAGCATTTAACTTAGCACTAATTAACTCAGTTAACTAACTGAGTCACTGACCAGTGGGTCCCCCAGGTCAGGTTTGACCTGGACCGTGCCCCACTGACCTGCTGACGTCATGATGATGTCAGGCTGACGCAGTAATCCTTTCTGGAATTTAAATAAATCTTAAATGATTTGTTAAATTCAGAAAATATCCAAAACTTTGAAAAATCATAGAAATTAATCTATAGCTCTAAATGAAAAGATTTATATATGAAAAATTATCAGAAAAATTCAAGGAATCCATCTGTACCATTTTCATGCATGTTTGAACAATGTTTGTCCTCTGTTTTGGACAAAACAAATAAAGGACATTTAAATAATCATATATGGAGTTGGATTTTGAATCATGTATTCAAACCAACTTCATTTAAATCATAGCTAGATGCATTAGCTCAAATCACAGCATATTGCCATGTCATGATCATGCATCATATTGTGGCATTGCATTGATTGTGTTCTTTCTCAGTTGCCGGTGTTTGTCCCCTCTCGATAGACGATGTGCCGACGATGAGATCGATGACACTGATGAAGAACTATATTATCTTCAGAAGTGCCAGGCAAGCAAAACCCCTTGTTCATTCCGATACAATCCCACTCTCTCGCTCCTGCTCTCTTTTACTGCATTAGGACAACAACGATTCATGTGTTACTTGCTGCGGTAGCTGAACCCCTTTATCCTTTGCATGACCTGTCATTCCACAGTAAATAGATGAAACCCACTAGCATGAGTAGGAGTTGTTTGAGCCCATGTTGTGCCTACTCATTCATGCTTGTTTGTCATGCCTGCTACTGCTTAGAGTTGAGTCGGGTCTAATTCATCGGGAATGAATTGGAATGGTGATGAACATGTCCTATTGGGTGTGAACTAAGTGTGTGAACACGATTTGGTAAAGGTATTGGTGAGAGGCCATGTAGGAGTACATGGTGGGTTGTCTCATTGAAGCCGTCCTCAGGAACTGAGTTCTGTGTTTGTGATCCATGAACAGCTACTACCACACATTGGGATCCTTAATTGACCCTCTCGGCTTCTTGATCACCCTTGTCCTCTGTCCAGGAGTTGCAAAGTAGTTTCTGGTGTTTGTAGTATGCTGGGGGCCGCACGCAGCGCTGACCGTAGGGGTGGGCTGTGTTGCGGTAGGCACGTGGCACGGTGTACCGGGCGCCCGTTTGGTGTTCCGGGAACCCTGTACACATCGTTTGGGGCTGTGAGCGAAACTCCGGCCGGATCTCCTCATGGATGGAACCCGAATAGGCGATAAACCTGGACTAGAGACTTGAGTGTTTAGGTAGGCTGTGGCCGACACCCTCGCCCGGCTTCCGCTTGAAGGTTGCCGAGGTACATGACGTGTACAGAGCGGTAAGTGGCGAGAGCGTGTGTGAAGAAGTACACCCCTGCAGGGTTATCATTATCTATTCGAATAGCCGGATTCCTCGGATATGGAAACTTGGACCCCTTGCATAGTTCATAGACAAGTGAAAGTGGATACTCTAAAATGCGCAAGATAAGCGTGAGTGCTATGGATGGCCTTCTCGTAGGGAGACGGAAGTAGATCCATAGTGGTGTATTGATTGGTGAATATGTGGACTCGTGTGCGCCACCTCAAAGAGTTACTTGCAGTCGTAGTTCAGGATAGCCACCGGGTCAAAGCTGGCTTGCTGCAGTCAAACTCCACCACCCCCTTTATTGAAACTGATGCATATGTAGTTAGTTCTGATGTAAGTCTTGCTGAGTACGTTTGTACTCACGTTTGCCTATTTTATGTTTTTGCAGAGAGACGTCAGTCTCGCTAGTAGTACCGCTTGGACTTCGACGTTTAGCTTGATACCTCAGCTACGATCTTGTGCCCTCGGCAGGATCTGGTAGATAGTCAGGCTTCTCAGCCTTTTTCATTTGTAGATGTCTGTACTCAGACATGTTAAGCTTCCGCATGTGTTTGAATTGTATGCTCTGATTGTTGGGTCATGAGACCCATGTTTGTAATATCTCGCTCTTCGGAGCCTAATGAATAAATAATTGGAGTCGTAGAGTCTTGTTGTGATGCCATGTTGTATCTACTCATATCGGGCATATTGTGTGTATGGTTGAAATGCTTGGTATGGGTGGGATCCGACTATCTAGTTGTTTATCCTTGGCAGCCTAGCATATGGGGAAATGTAGTCTAGTGCTTCGGAGCGATAGTAGTCCGCTACAGCCCGGTTCACCGGAGTCCTGCTAGCCCAGCACTACTGCTCGGAACACTTGACTGGCCGGCATGTGATTCACTTCGTTCCTGTGTCTGTCCCTTCGGGGAAATGTCACGCGGTGACATCCGGAGTCCTGCCTAGCCTGCTACAGCCCGGGTTACCGAAGCCCTGTTAGCCCAGTGCTACAGCCCGGATTCACACGTTGATGACCGACATGCTCGATGTGATTCATGTATGCCTGTCCTCATAGGTTAGCGCCGCTTTGGGTTCACGACTAGCCATGTCGGCCCGGGTTCTCTGTCATATGGATGCTAGCGACACTATCATATACGTGAGCCAAAAGGCGCAAACGGTCCCGGGCCAGGTAAGGTGGCACCCGTGGGAACACCGTGCGTGAGGCCACAAAGTGATATGATGTGTTACATGCTGGATCGGTGTGACTTAGGATCGGGGTCCTGACACGTCGGCTTGGTCGCGGTTGTGCGGATGGACCACAACACGGACAGAAGCTTGTCGTACCAACCTCTCCCGCAGGCCTCCAGCTTCTTCTTGAACGTCCTAGTTTTGAGGCCCCTTAGGACCTCTGTGTTGCCTCGCTCCGCCTGGCCATTGCTTCGGGGGTGTGCCACCGAAGCGTAGCATATCTGTGTCCCAAGGTTAGCACAGTATGTTTTAAAGAGGTTACTGGTGAACTGCGAACCGTTGTCTGTGATGATGCGTTTTGGCACCCCGAACCGGCTCACGATGCCCCTCATGAACTTGACCGCGGAACCCGCGGGGATGGTGCGGACGGCCTCTACTTCATCCCACTTGGTGAACTTGTCCACGGCGACGCAGAGGTAGCGGTAGCCCCCTGGCGCCCGAGGAAACGGGCCCAGGATGTCCAGCCCCCAGACTGCGAATGGCCATGAAAGGGGTATAGTCTGCAGGCCTCCCGCCGGCTGATGGATCTGCTTGGCGTGGAACTGGTAGGCCTCGCAAGCCTTCACCAGTTTGATGGCGTCATTGAGTGCGGTGGGCCAATAAAACCCACTGCGAAACACCTTGCCGACGAGGGATCGTGATGATGAATGATGTCCACAGTCTCCGCCATGTATGTCTTCCAGCAGTTCCTTTCCTTGCTCCCTGGAGATGCAGCGCAGGGATACATCGTTTGGTCGCTTCCGGTAGAGCTCTCCGTCCTTGATGCAGTATGTCGTTGCCTGCCGTGCCACAAGCTCCGCTTCCTCCTCCTTCTCCGGCAGAATCCCTTGTGTTAAGTAGCTCCGGAGCTCCGTGATCCAGCACCCCTCCTGAGGTTCCATCGTCAGGAGCAGGCGCGCTCCTGAGGCCGGGCCGCAGACCGGGGCTCCTGAGGCAGGTGGCTGGGGGAGCTCTTCCCGAGGCTGAGCCATGTTTGATAATGACGGCAAGGCTGAGGGCTTGAAGAGCCGCTCCTCGAAGACGCCAGGCTCCTGAGGTAGCCGCCTGGACGCCCGTCTGGCAATGTTGTCGGCCTCCTGATTGGTGCCACGGGGTACATGCTTCAACTCCAGCCCCCAGAACTGCTTCTCCATCTTGCGGACCACTGCGAGGTAGGCGTCCATGTGCTCATCTTTCGGCTCGTACACCTTATTGGAGAAATTGACAAGGAGCTGCGAATCGCCCTTGATGGTAAGGCATTTCACCCCCAGGGCAACTGCGGCCTTCAAGCCCGCTATTGGACCTTCATACTCCACTATGTTGTTGGAGACCTTTTCGCCTTGCTGGAAACAGACTTGTACTGCGTAGTAGAGCTTGTCCTGAGTGGGCGATATAAGCACTGCCCCTGCCCCAGCACCATGCCTGGAGAACGCCCCATCAAAGTACATGACCTAGCCTTCCGGCGCCTCGCTCCCCTGGGAGAGGGACCGATCCTCGTCGGCCTTGAGGCCTGGTGCCTCCGTCCATTCTGCCACAAAATCCGCTAATGCAGCTCCCTTGATGACTCTGGTCGTGCTGAATTCGAGCTGGAACGCTTGCAATTCTATGTTCCACTCAACGACCCTTCCGGCTGAGTTAGGGCTCCTGAGCACTCTCTCCAAGGGGTATGACGAGACGACCTTGATGGGGTGACCCTGAAAATAGTGCCGCAACTTGCGCGAGGCCACCAGTAGCGCGAGGAGGAGCTTCTGAGGCATGGGGTACCGTGCCCTCGCGTCCCGCAATATCGTGCTGACGAAGTACACGGGGTGCTCAACGAGGTTGGGTGCGTCAATGCTTGTGGCGCCCTCCGGAGACAATGGCGCCTCCTGAGGCGACGAGACCTCCGAAGGCTGACCATCTGGGTGAGGGGCTCCTTCTACCTCCGGTGCGCTCCTCCGCGGCGGCTGATTCTCCTCAACCGTCGTGGCTGTTTCTGTGGGCCTTCCTTGTTCCTGTTTTTCCCTGTCCCGGGCTGCAGCTGTGGTTTTGATTCGACGCTCCTCCCTAACCGCCACCAGGGTTGCGCTGGCGGAGTAGGGAGTGGCGGCGAGGTAGAGCACCAGGGGCTCCTGAGGGCGCGGAGCCACCATGACCGGAGGGTTGGTCAGGTATCTCTTGAGATCTTGGAACGCCTTGTCGACCCATTCTATCCATTCAAAGGGCCCCTTTCTCTTCATTAGCTGGAAGAAAGGCAGCGCTCGCTCCCCCAACTTGGAGATGAAGCGCCCTAGCGCGGTCATGCGCCCGGTGAGCTTCTGCCTTTCTCTGAGGGTCTTTGGCGGGCTCATGTCATCGACCGCCTTGACCTTCTCCGGGTTAGCCTCGATGCCTCGGTGGGACACGAGGAAACCCAAGAGCTTGCCCGAGGGGACTCCGAACACACACTTCTCTGGGTTAAGCCACAGGTTCACTGCGTCGAGGCTTGCGAAGGTTTCCTCCAGGTCTTGTATCAGGGTCTCGGCCTCCCGAGACTTCACCACAATGTCATCTACGTAAGCCTCGACATTCTTCCCGAGCTGCGGGCCCAAGGTGATGTGCATCAGCCGCTGAAAGGTCGCCCCCGCATTACGCAGCCCAAATGGCATGCATGTGTAGCAGTACACCCCACACAGGGTGAGGAAGGCTGTCTTTTCGACGTCCTCTACCGCCATCTTGATCTGGTGATACCTAGAGAAGGCATCCAAGAAGCATAGCAGGTCGCACTCTGCGGTGGAATCGACGATCTGGTCGATGCGGGGGAGGGGGAACGGATCTTGCGGTCATGCCTTGTTGAGGTTGGTGAAGTCGACACACATGCGCTCCTTCCCTCCCTTCTTTGGCACCACGACGGGGTTGGCCAACCAATCCGAGTATCGGACCTCGCGAATGACCCCAGCGGCCTCTAGTTTCCGGGTCTCTTAGACGATGAAGTCCTGCTTCTCTGTGGACTGCCGCCTTGCCTTCTGCTTCACAGGGAGCACGTTGGGGCACACGTTGAGGTGATGCTTGATTACACTCCTTGGGATCCCCGCCAGCTGGTCAGGCTCCCAAGTGAATACCTTCTTGTTCGCGCGCAGGAACTTGACCAGGGCCTCCTCCTGTTCGGGCTTGAGGTTGGCGCCTATGGTGAAAGTGGCATCGGTGTACCCGTCTTCATCGACGGGTATCTGCTTGGTTTCTGCCTTGTCTTGGGTGAACAACTGTTTCTTCTTGGCGGGTGCAGCCCGCTTGGGCTCGGGGGTCTCCGAGTCGGCGGGCTGTGCCGACGCCGCCGTCTTGAAGGCGAGCTTGAGCACTCGCAGCGCGTCTCCGGTTTCCCCGTGCACGGTGAGGACACCGCTGCTCCCGGGCATCTTCATGAGGTTATACGTCGGGTGTGTCGCGGCCATGAACTAGGCCAGCGTTGGATAGCCGAGGATGGCGTTGTAGGGGAGGCCGATGGGGGCGATGTCGAAGTTGACCAGCACCGTGCGGAAGTTGTCGTAGGTGCCGAAGGTTACTGGGAGCCAGATCTGTCCCAAGGAGCTGGATGACCCGCCCCCAACGACTGAGAAGGGCCGGCTGGGTTGCAGCCGTTCCAGGGGTATGCAGAGGAGGTTGAAGGCCTCAACCGAGAGCACGCTAAGGCCTGTGCCGCCGTCGACGAGTGTCCTGGTGACGCCACCTGGCAGATGGTGGGGGTGCACAGCATGGGGAGCGCGCCCGAGCTGGCCGAGTTGGCAGGGTGGTCCTCCAAGCCGAAGGTCAGGCCGGTCTTTGGCGCCGACTGGTCCAGGAGAGCCCCCTGCCGCGCGGCAGCGGCACTGACCCGGCGAATGAACGGCTTGACATGGTGACTTGTAGGCGGCGCCTGTGAGCCACCCAGGAGGGCCGCGACGACCGGGGGCGTTGGCGTAGCGTGTTGGGCGAGGAAGAGGCTATGGAGCTCTTCCCAAGAGGCCACAGAGGCTGCCGGTAGGTGGAGCAGCCATGCGCGCGGAGCGCCGGTGAGGGCCATGGGGAGCCAGTTGGCCATGACCCTATCATCGCCTCCGGATTCGAGGATGGCTTCTTCGTACGCCCGCAAGAAGGCCAGCGGATCAGTCGCGCTGTTGTAGCGCGGCGGCGTCGTTGGCTTGAACTTGTCGGGCCACCGTACCCATTGCAGGGCTGGGGCCAGGGCTCGGAGCCCCCTGGCCCCTGTGCTGGCGCCAGCGGCCGGAGTGGGCGGCGCGCTACTCATCGCGAGGCAGGTCGTGGCGGTGGCAGAAGGGAAAACTCCGGTGCACCCCTACCTGGCACGCTAAATGTCGGATTTCGGGTTCCGGCAGACCCTTGATGTTCCAACTCTGGGGTGCGCGCAGAGATTACGCCTTCTACCTACCTGTACCCCTCCGCCTCGCAAGGATCTAAACTATGAGAAGAACAACACAAGAGACACAAGGTTTCTACTGGTTCGGGCCACCGATGTGGTGTAATACCCTACTCCAGTGTGGTGGTGTGGTGGATTGCCTCTTGGGCTGATGATGATGAACAATACAAAGAAGAACAGCCTCGCGAGGGTCTGTTCTTGCTGGGGGGATGAACTGCTAGGAGGAGTTCAGTCGCCCTTCTCTCTCTCTTTTTCTGATCTGATTGCCAATCGATCCGCCCTTCGAATTCCTGCTTTCCCTACCCTGGGGGTGGCGAGTCCTATTTATAGGCAAAGGCCCTGGGCCTCTTCCCAAATATTGAGCGGGAAGGGCGCCAACAATTGGCCATTTTGAAGGGGAACATCTGGTACACTTATCCTGACTAAAGTTGGTCCTCGCCTGCCAAAGGCCCTGGTGATGACGCTGGCTTGGGCTCCACAATGACTTCCTCCTTGTCGCGGAGCTGGTCTTGGTCTCGTTGCACCGAAACGGGTGCCTTTGCTTGATCCTCCCGCCTGTGCTTGCTCCCTTTGCACCAAAGAGGAAAGGGAGGACGCTGCGCGGGCTGGCGCCCGCCTGGCGCCCTTGGTCATCATGGCTTGCGTCATGGGCACCTCGTGAGGTACCCCGCCTTGATCTCTCCGCCTCCTCGCGAGCCAGCCTGATGAGGCCGCGCCTGAGGAAGCTCCGCGTCGTCCGCCCCGCGAGGCTTGGCCCCTCGCGAGGGTCTTGGGTCTGTGTTGATGAAGATGGGCCGTGCTGGGGCCCCTTGAGCCACGCCGCAGGCCGCAGGTAGGCAAGTCTGGGGACCCCCAATCCCAGAACGCCGACAGTAGCCCCCGGGCCCAATGCGCGCCCGGACTTGGCCGTGCAGGGAGGCGAAAGGGCAAGGGCGAAGCGCCGCGGGCCCTAACAGCTTGCGGCCTTGGGCGCCGCATGGCGGTTGATTGAACGTGGGCGTCTCTGCTCCCCCACGACGCCTCGGCGTCTGCAAGGATTGTATAAGTCCCTGCATGCAAAACGGGTCATGATTACCTGAGATCGTGGAAGCCAACGGTTGGCCTTCGCCGGCTATAAGTACGGAACGGCACACGCCCTTCCAGTCTATCCCCCTTGCTTCTCCTTCTTCTTCATGGTGTTGTCGAGGAGGTTCTTGGCTGCGGAGAAAGGGAAGGCTCGCTAGGTTGAGCCTACCTCTCCCCCGCCCAAGCGCGGCCGAGTGCGCCCTCCCAAACATCCCGTGGCCACTACGACAGCCCTCCACGGCCGCGGAGGTGATTTCCAGCATGGTGACGGGCGGGCAGCGGCGACCGGGGGGCACGCCTCGGTCGCACGCCCCCCTAGGCCGCGTTCTCGTGCGGCAGAGGTGCTGCCGGAGTTTGTTGTGTGGTCGGCGGAGCCGACTAGCACCCGGCTTCATCTTCCTCGCTTCCTCCTCGGCGAGCTCCCGACCGGTGCCCCGGGCGGCCTCTGGCTTCAAGCAGATGGCTGCTGTAGCCGGGCCTCATGGGCTTCACTGGAGGTCTCCGCAGCTGGGAGACTGGCCTTGGCCCGCGGTTAGCAGACGTTTGCCCGCGTGCGGGGCCTGAGCCGTCGGTGCACCCTGCACTTCAAGTTTGACGACGATGCCACCCTCTTCGTGAGGGTGTTCGGGGAAGATGGTCGCCGCGCGGGGTGTTGCCCTAAGGACGACGACCGCGGCCGGGAACCCAGCCCCGGCCTCGATGGAGAGGACAGCGCTCGCGTGATCGGCGGTGCTCAAGGTTCCCCAAGCTTCACCGGGTCTTCCTCAGGCGGCGACTCTTCTAGCGGTGGCCGCAGCCAGCCCCCACGCCGCCGTACCTGCCTAGGAGGTGGTGGCGCGTCTGCCCGCCGTCGCGCTTCGGTGAAGCGTGAGAGGGAGTCTATCTGAGTCCTGGAGGCGGCTCGAGTCTTCCCTGCAAGCCAGTGTGAGGCGAGCTGCGCCCGATTTGTTCTATCTTTTCCTATGTCCTGCATAAAAAGACAGTAGCGTGGGGCAAGCGGGGGCATGTTTGTGTTATTGCTGTTAATCGTCGCTTTGCTTTCACTATCGTGCCTTCTGGCTACGTGCCCGTGTGTAGATAGTTTCCGACCCCAGCCGTGAGGGGGGGCGACCGACCCAGGCCCTGTGTTCGTGTTGCGGTGCCCGTGGGGCACGGACTAGAGGGGTGCTCCTGCAGTGGACCCAGGTCGCGAAACCTTTGAACGGCTAGGACAGAAATACTCGCGAGGGCGCTCGGCTGCCCCTTCGCCTCGCGAGGCCTTTCATAAGAGAAACCGAGGCAGGAGAGTGAAAAAGTTGAAGAACCATAAGTCAAAGGCGACAATAGCTCCAATAAAACTTCGAATGAGAATGAACAAGCCAACTGTGGAAAGCAAATGAAAAAGCCGCGTCCGGCACCTAGTCTAGTCTTCGACGTCTTCTCACCAGCGCAGAGCTAAGTGCTGCCACTAGGCATGGGAGGGAGGCCCAGGGCCTGAGGCCGGCGCTCCTGAGACTCCGGGGCGTGTACAGCCCCAGCTCATTATTACATGAGAGTGTCACGGGCGGCGAGCTTCACAGGCGTTGGCCTTCTTCACAGGCTCCGGGCCTTTCTTGGGGGAAGCAAGCTTCACGGTCATTTGCCCTCTTCACAGGCTTTGGGCCTTTTCCAAAACGCGACAGCTTCACAAGCATTTGCCTTCTTCACAGGCTCTAGTCCTTTTCCAAAAAGGATAATCTTCACAGGCATTCGCCTTCTTCACAGGCTCTGGGCCTTTTCCAAAAAGGATAATCTTCACAGGCGTTCACCTTCTTCACAGGCTTTGGGCCTTTTCCAAAAAGGATGGTCTTCACAGGCTCTGGGCCTTTTCCAAAAAGGATAATCTTCACAGGCGCTCGCCTTCTTCACAGGCTCTAGGCCTTTTCCAAAAAGGATGGTCTTCACAGGCGTTCGCCTTCTTCACAGGCTCTGGGCCTTTTCCAAAAAGGATGGTCTTCATAGGCGTTCGCCTTCTTCACAGGCTCTGGGCCTTTTCCAAAAAGGATGGTCTTCACAGGCGTTCGCCTTCTTCACAGGCTCTGGGCCTTTTTAGGGGTAGAACCTCCGAAGGTGCTGGATGTTCCACGCGTTCTGGACCGGCACCCCCTCCTGAGTCTCCAAGCGCGCGGAGCCAGGCCTGGAAACATGAACAACCTTGAACGGGCCCTCCCACATGGGAGAGAGCTTGTGCAGTCCCTCCCTAGAGAGGACCCGCCTGAGCACGAGGTCTCCTACCTCAAGAGTTCTGGGGCGGATGTGGCGGCAATGATACCGTCGCATTGCTTGTTGGTACCTCGCCGCCCGCAGTGCGGCTTCTTGGCGGCATTCCTCCCCCAGCACGAGGTCCATCCCCCGCATGGCGTCCTGCTGCGCCTCGTCGAACGCCAGGACCCGAGCGGAGCGACGTATGACCTCGTGAGGGAGGACCGCCTCGGCTCCGTAGACCAGGAAGAACGGGGTCTCTCCCGTCGGCTTGGTCGCGGTTGTGCGGATGGACCACAACACGGACAGAAGCTTGTCGTACCAACCTCTCCCGCAGGCCTCCAGCTTCTTCTTGAACGTCCTAGTTTTGAGGCCCCTTAGGACCTCTGTGTTCCCTCGCTCCGCCTGGCCATTGCTTCGGGGGTGTGCCACCGAAGCGTAGCATATCTGTGTCCCAAGGTTAGCACAGTATGTTTTAAAGAGGTTACTGGTGAACTACGAACCGTTGTCTGTGATGATGCGTTTTGGCACCCCGAACCGGCTCACGATGCCCCTGATGAACTTGACCGCGGAACCCGCGGGGATGGTGCGGACGGCCTCTACTTCAGCCCACTTGGTGAACTTGTCCACGGCGACGCAGAGGTAGCGGTAGCCCCCTGGCGCCCGAGGAACCGGGCCCAGGATGTCCAGCCCCCAGACTGCGAATGGCCATGAAAGGGGTATAGTCTGCAGGCCTCCCGCCGGCTGATGGATCTGCTTGGCGTGGAACTGGTAGGCCTCGCAAGCCTTCACCAGTTCGATGGCGTCATTGAGTGCGGTGGGCCAATAAAACCCACTGCGAAACGCCTTGCCGACGAGGGATCGTGATGATGAATGATGTCCACAGTCTCCGCCATGTATGTCTTCCAGCAGTTCCTTTCCTTGCTCCCTGGAGATGCAGCGCAGGGATACATCGTTTGGTCGCTTCCAGTAGAGCTCTCCGTCCTTGATGCAGTACGTTGTTGCCTGCCGTGCCACACGCTCCGCTTCCTCCTCCTTCTCCGGCAGGATCCCTTGTGTTAAGTAGCTCCGGAGCTCCGTGATCCAACACCCCTCCTGAGGTTCCATCGTCAGGAGCAAGCGCGCTCCTGAGGCCGGGCCGTAGACCGGGGCTCCTGAGGTAGGTGGCTGGGGGAGCTCTTCCCGAGGCTGAGCCGTGTTTGATAATGACGACAAGGCTGAGGGCTTGAAGAGCCGCTCCTCGAAGACGCCAGGCTCCTGAGGTAGCCGCCTGGACGCCCGTCTGGCGATGTTGTCGGCCTCCTGATTGGTGCCACGGGGTACATGCTTCAACTCCAGCCCCCAGAACTGCTTCTCCATCTTGCGGACCACTGCGAGGTAGGCGTCCATGTGCTCATCTTTCGGCTTGTACACCTTATTGGAGAAATTGACAAGGAGCTGCGAATCGCCCTTGATGGTAAGGCATTTCACCCCCAGGGCAACTGCGGCCTTCAAGCCCGCTATTAGACCTTCATACTCCGCTATGTTGTTGGAGACCTTTTCGCCTTGCTGGAAACAGAGTTGTACTGCGTAGTAGAGCTTGTCCTGAGTGGGCGATATAAGCATTGTCCCTGCCCCAGCACCATGCCTGGAGAACGCCCCATCGAATTACATGACCCAGCCTTCCGGCGCTTCGCTCCCCGGGGAGAGGGACCGATCCTCGTCGGCCTTGAGGCCTGGTGCCTCCGTCCATTCTGCCACAAAATCCGCTAATGCAGCTCCCTTGATGACTCTGGTCGTGCTGAATTCGAGCTGGAACGCTTGCAATTCTATGTTCCACTCGGCGACCCTTCCGGCTGAGTTAGGGCTCCTGAGCTCTCTCTCCAAGGGGTATGACGAGACGACCTTGATGGGGTGACCCTGAAAATAGTGCCGCAACTTGCGCGAGGCCACCAGTAGCGCGAGGAGGAGCTTCTAAGGCATGGGGTACCGTGCCCTCGCGTCCCGCAATATCATGCTGACGAAGTACACGGGGTGCTCAACGAGGTTGGGTGCGTCAATGCTTGTGGCGCCTTCCGGAGACAATGGCGCCTCCTGAGGCGACGAGACCTCCGGAGGCTGACCATCTGGGTGAGGGGCTCCTTCTACCTCCGGTGCGCTCCTCCGCGGCGGCTGATTCTCCTCAACTGTCGTGGCTGTTTCTTTGGGCCTTCCTTGTTCCTGTTTTTCCCTGTCCCGGGCTGCAGTTGTGGTTTTGATTTGACGCTCCTCCCTAACCGCCACCAGGGCTGCGCTGGCGGAGTAGGGAGTGGCGGCGAGGTAGAGCACCAGGGGCTCCTGAGGGCGCGGAGCCACCATGACCGGAGGGCTGGTTAGGTATCTCTTGAGATCTTGGAACGCCTTGTCGGCCTCTTCTGTCCATTCAAAGGGCCCCTTTCTCTTCATTAGCTGGAAGAAAGGCAGCGCTCGCTCCCCCAACTTGGAGATGAAGCATCCTAGCGCGGTCATGCGCCTGGTGAGCTTCTGCATTTCTCTGAGGGTCTTTGGCGGGCTCATGTCATCGACCGCCTTGACCTTCTCCGGGTTAGCCTCGATGCCTCGGTGGGACACGAGGAAACCCAAGAGCTTGCCCGAGGGGACTCCGAACACACACTTCTCTGGGTTGAGCCACAGGTTCACTGCGTCGAGGCTTGCGAAGGTTTCCTCCAGGTCTTGTATCAGGGTCTCGGCCTCCCGAGACTTCACCACAATGTCATCTACGTAAGCCTCGACATTCTTCCCGAGCTGCGGGCCCAAGGTGATGTGCATCAGCCGCTGAAAGGTCGCCCCCGCATTATGCAGCCCAAATGGCATGCATGTGTAGCAGTACACCCCACACGGGGTGAGGAAGGCTGTCTTTTCGACGTCCTCTACCGCCATCTTGATCTGGTGATACCTAGAGAAGGCATCCAAGAAGCATAGCAGGTCGCACTCTGCGGTGGAATCGACGATCTGGTCGATGCGGGGGAGGGAGAACGGATCTTGCGGGCATGCCTTGTTGAGGTTGGTGAAGTCGACACACATGCGCTCCTTCCCTCCCTTCTTTGGCACCACGACGGGGTTGGCCAACCAATCCGAGTATCGGACCTCGCGAATGACCCCAGCGGCCTCTAGTTTCCGGGTCTCTTAGACGATGAAGGCCTGCTTCTCTGTGGACTGCCGCCTTGCCTTCTGCTTCACAGGGAGCACGTTGGGGCACACGTTGAGGTGATGCTTGATTACACTCCTTGGGATCCCCGCCAGCTGGTCAGGCTCCCAAGCGAATACCTTCTTGTTCGCGCGCAGGAACTTGACCAGGGCCTCCTCCTGTTCGGGCTTGAGGTTGGCGCCTATGGTGAAAGTGGCGTCGGTGTACCCGTCTTCATCGACGGGTATCTGCTTGGTTTCTGCCTTGTCTTGGGTGAACAACTGTTTCTTCTTGGCGGGTGCAGCCCGCTTGGGCTCGGGGGTCTTCGAGTCGGCGGGCTGTGCCGACGCCGCCGTCTTGAAGGCAAGCTTGAGCACTCGCAGCGCGTCTCCGGTGTCCCCGTGCACGGTGAGGACGCCGCTGCTCCCGGGCATCTTCATGAGGTTATACGCCGGGTGTGTCGCGGCCATGAACTAGGCCAGCGCTGGATAGCCGAGGATGGCGTTGTAGGGGAGGCCGATGGGGGCGATGTCGAAGTTGACCAGCACCGTGCGGAAGTTGTCGTAGGTGCCGAAGGTTACAGGGAGCCAGATCTGTCCCAAGGAGCTGGATGACCCGCCCCCAACGACTGAGAAGGGCCGGCTGGGTTGCAGCCATTCCAGGGGTATGCAGAGGAGGTTGAAGGCCTCAACCGAGAGCATGCTGAGGCCCGCGCCGCCATCGACGAGTGTCCTGGTGACGGCCACCTGGCAGATGGTGGGGGTGCACAGCATGGGGAGCGTGCCCGAACCGGCCGAGTTGGCGGGGTGGTCCTCCAAGCCGAAGGTCAGGCCGGTCTTTGGCGTCGACTGGTCCAGGAGAGCCCCCTGCCGCGCGGCAGCGGCACTGACCCGGCGAATGAACAGCTTGACGTGGTGACTTGTAGGCGGCGCCTGTGAGCCGCCCAGGAGGGCCGCGACGACAGGGGGCGTTGGTGTAGCGTGTTGGGCGAGGAAGAGGCTGCGGAGCTCTTCCCAAGAGGCCACGGAGGCTGCCGGCAGGTGGAGCAGCCATGCGCGCGGAGCGCCGGTGAGGGCCATGGGGAGCCAGTTGGCCATGACCCTATCATCACCTCCGGCTTCGAGGATGGCTTCTTCGTACGCCAGCAAGAAGGCCAGCGGATCAGTCGCGCTGTTGTAGCACGGCGGCGTCGTTGGCTTGAACTTGTCAGGCCACCGTACCCGTTGCAGGGCTGGGGCCAGGGCTCGGAGCCCCCTGGCCCCCGTGCTGGCGCCGGCGGCTGGAGCGGGCGGCGCGCTACTCATCGCGAGGCAGGTTGTGGCGGTGGTAGAAGGGAAAACTCCAGTGCACCCCTACCTGGCACGCCAAATGTCGGATTTCGGGTTCCGGCAGACCCTTGATGTTCCAACTCTGGGGTGCGCGCGGAGATTACGCCTTCTACCTACCTGTACCCCTCCGCCTCGCAAGGATCTAAACTATGAGAAGAACAACACAAGAGACACAAGGTTCATACTGGTTCGGGCCACCGATGTGGTGTAATACCCTACTCCAGTGTGGTGGTGTGGTGGATTGCCTCTTGGGCTGATGATGATGAACAATACAAAGAAGAACAGCCTCGCGAGGGTCTGTTCTTGCTGGGGGGATGAACTGCTAGGAGGAGTTCAGTCGCCGTTCTCTCTCTCTCTCTTTCTGATCTGATTGCCAATCGATCCGCCCTTCGAATTCCTGCTTTCCCTACCCTGGGGGTGGCTAGTCCTATTTATAGGCAAAGGCCCTGGGCCTCTTCCCAAATATTGAGCAGGAAGGGCGCCAACAATTGGCCATTTTGAAGGGGAACATCTGGTACACTTATCCTGACTAAAGTTGGTCCTCGCCTGCCAAAGGCCCTGGTGATGACGCTGGCTTGGGCTCCACAATGACTTCCTCCTTGTCGCGGAGCTGGTCTTGGTCTCGTTGCACCGAAATGGGTGCCTTTGCTTGATCCTCCCGCCTGTGCTTGCTCCCTTTGCACCAAAGAGGAAAGGGAGGACGCTGCGCGGGCTGGCGCCCGCCTGGCGCCCATGGTCGTCATGGCTTGCGTCATGGGCACCTCGTGAGGTACCCCGCCTTGATCTCTCTGCCTCCTCGCGAGCCAGCCTGATGAGGCCGCGCCTGAGGAAGCTCCGTGTCATCCGCCCCGCGAGGCTTGGCCCCTCGTGAGGGTCTTGGGTCTGTGTTGATGAAGATGGGCCGTGCTGGGCCCCCTTGAGCCACGCCGCAGGCCGCAGGTAGGCAAGTCTGGGGACCCCGTTCTCAGAACGCCAACAGTATACCGCTCCATGATTGGTTCTTTACTCTATTTATGTGCATCTAGGCCAGATATAATGCTTAGTGTTTGCATGTGTGCCCGATTCCAAGCGGCATCAAAGGAATCACATCACTTAGCTCTGAAGCAAATTCTTTGATATTTGGCTTACACCCTGTCGGTGTCAAAACCGGCGGATCTCGGGTAGGGGGTCCCAATCTGTGCGTCAAGGTCGGATGGTAACAAGAGACATGGGACACTTTATTTTACCCAGGTTCGGGCCCTCTCAATGGAGGTAAAACCCTACTCCTGCTAGATTAATATTGATGATATGGGTAGTACAAGTGTAGATCTACCACGAGATCAAGGAGGCTAAACCCTAGAAGCTAGCCTATGGGTATGATGATGGTTATGATGTGTTCGTCCTACGGACTACAACCCTCCGGTTTATATAGGCACCGGATAGGGTTAGGGTTACACAGAGTCGGTTACATTGGTAGGAGATCTTGAATATCCGCACGCCTAGCTTGCCTTCCATGCCAAGGAAAGAACCTTCCGGACACGGGACGAAGTCTTCAATCTTGTATCTTTATAGTCCTGGAGTCCGGCTGAAGATATAGTTCGGCTATCCGAACACCCCCTAATCCAGGACTCCCTCAGTAGCCCCTGAACCAGGCTTCAATGACGACGAGTCCGGCACGCAAATTGTCTTCGGCATTGCAAGGCGGGTTCCTCCTCCAAATTCTTCAAGAAGATAATAAACACCAAAAAATAGTGTCCGGCTCTGCAAAACCAGTTTCCACGTATTGCCATATAGAGAATAATACAAACACAAATCAAATCTGCTGACGTATTCCGCAGTGCATCATAACACTGCGACCAAGCCTTCTGTATGGATTATTTTTTGTTGTTCCACCGCAGCACGTTCAACGAGGCGGTTTCCTTGGCACGTCTTGTCGAAGCAGAGATCGTGTGCCCCTTTTAACGGGATTCTCATTAATGCGGACGTGGGTAACCCAACCGCGCCATTTACCACGGCATGTGAGCGGCAAGCGAGTTTTATTAGGTAGGTGGGGACGCATAACGGCATCAGCCTATATAAGGGGATAAAGATCCACCTCTTTCACCTACGCCTTCTTCCTCCTTTGCCCATCCATCTCCTGCGCACTCAAGCTCCAATGCCCAAGTTCGCTCTTTCTTCCCCAACCTGCTCCAGCGATGTCCGGAGCGGGTGGCAAGTGGATGGCTTCCTCCGTTACGGAGGGTCAAATCAAAAAGCTTAGGAAGGCCGGATATCTGTCCAAGGACATCCCGCACCGGCTTCCCGAGGCGGGGCAGCTTCTTCCCACCCCAAGGCCCCATGAGAGGGTAGTTTTTCTCCCCCATTTCCTCCGCGGACTGGGTTTTCCACTTCACCCTTTTGTCCGGGGCTCATGTTCTACTACGGCCTGGACTTCCACGATCTGGCCCCGAACTTTATCCTCAATATCTCGGCGTTTATCATCGTGTGTGAGGCCTTTCTCCGCATCCGCCCCCACTTCGGCCTCTGGCTCCAGACCTTCAACGTCAAGCCCAAGGTGGTGTCCGGCACCCAGGCGGAGTGCGGAGGTGCTATGGCCGGCAAAATGGACAACGCACTCTTGTTCGATGGCTCCTTTGTGGAGTCCTTAAAGGGGGGCAGGCAGGGTGGTTTTACATCACCGAGCCACGCGACTCGAAATGGGTCGCGGCCCCTGAGTTCCGATCCGGACCCCCCACGCGGCTCATGTCCTGGAAAGAGACGGGCCTATCGTGGGGCAACGAAGAAGAAGTGACCGGACTGCAAACTTGCATCCGGTCCCTGATGAACAAGCCCATCCGGCATGTCAACATCATTCAGGTCATGTTCGTTCATCGGATCCTCCCGTGCCAAGAACGGGAGTTCACTTTGTGGGAATTCGACCCGGCGCAGCACCAAACCCTCAATAGGCTCTTCGACACGACGTATGAAGACGTCTGGAAGGTGCTAACCAAAGGCTCCGAGTGCCCCACATCCGCTTCCGAGGACCGCGGATACAGCTCGCAGCGCAACGCTGGCGAGGTAGGCTATTTATACCTTTCACAGGTTCGTTAAGCTTTTCTACATAGATTAACTCTATGTGGGATCCAAAAACTCCCTTTGCCTTTGACAGGCGTGGCTGAAGATAGCCGGACCAATCAATTGTCCGGCTCCTCTGCCCGAAGACCCAGCCCCAGCTCTCTTAGAGAAGCTGCTGGCTCCGGCGCCCTATGTGGTGCCGGAGAAGAAGGTCAAGAAGAAGAAGACCACCGGGACTCGAAAGAGTGCCCGCAATGTGGTGGTGTCGAGCTCGTCATCTGGCGAGTCTGCGACGCCCTCCTCTCATGAAAACGAGGAGGAGGAACAAGGAGGCTCTCCCCCTCCATCGAGGGGAGCGAAAAAGAAGAAGGCCGCCCCAATAGGGGAGGCCGAGGGGTCGAGGAAAAGGAAGACCCCTCCGCCGGACTACTCCCCCAACGCCGAAGAGGGTGGAAAGGAGTGGCCGGACAGAACCAAGCGTCCGGCGACATCGTAAGTATTCACATACCAGAATGACTCATAGTATCTTTCAAGTGCGCATCTTACCCTAATGTTGAATGCTATTTGCGCAGCTCGCCCCGAGCCGCACTCGATGATTCATCAAGCGGCTCCCTGGATTCGTCGGACATGAACTCTGTCCCGCCCGCAGTCTCCCCCAGCGGGGCGGACGACGCCGAAGCGGCGTCCCGCCGAACAGGGCAGGAGGAGGTGGTCCTGGAGGAGCCGCAAGGCAATCCTCGGGACCCCAGGAGTAAAGGGGATGAAACCCCCGAGGGCTCCCAGTCCGGCTTTGTGCCGGACACCGCGCCGGACTCAACCGTCCTGGCTCGCAGTGGGCGAACTCCTTCCAAGAGGAGTAAGCCGTCTGAGCCGGCGACCTCTGTCCAACCAGAGGCGCCGGATAGTCTGTTGGAGGCGCTTGAAGGCGCCACCATCGACGAGGGGCACCATACTGTTATGAGTGCGGTGGTCCAAAGGGTTCAGTCCGCCAAGAGCGGACTGAATGAAGCTTGCGCTAGACTTCTAACAGGCTTCCAGGTAAGCAAAAAATATGCTAAATTCATTACCGCATAGACAGTAGCCCCTGATGCTCTGTTCGGTGTTCGGAAAGAAAAGCCGAATAGAGGATCCAACAATTTTCGCAGGAGTCTAATAGAAAGTCTAATATGCGTATGCAGGCTTCCCTGCTGTCCACCGCCGCACTGACTGCGCAGGTGGAAGTCCTGAAAAAGGACCTCGAGCGGTCCGAGCAAGAGCTCGGCCTTGCCAAAAGGCAGCTCGTGGAAAAGGAAGGTAAGAAATACCCCTTAGAAGAAAAGAAAAAAAGGTGCCTATAGAGAGGCTTCATTGCAAAAAGAAATAACAGGATTGTACTGCTTATTGTAGGGGCCACAACCGAGGTGGCAACCCTGAAGCAGGCGCTAGCTGAGGCCGAGAAGAAAGCGGCTGAGGAGCGCGCCGAGCGAGAAAAGCTTGGGGTCCAAGTCGGCGAGGTGCAGCAAGAGCTGCAAGCTCTCATGAAGAAACATGAGGGTTTGGAGCTTGAGGCAAAAACGCAAGCATACGAGCTCGCGTCGGCTATTGAGACCACCAAGAGTGCCAAGGCCGAAGCCCAAAAGGCCCTCCAAGAGTTGGAGGATGTGAAAAAGATAGCAGCGGGTAAGGTATTCTTAATGCAAAGTAGGAATATAAAGGTGAAATACCTATTACTTACCCGAATCCGGAGTTCTCCAGGGGCGTTCTTCGATCTTCCCCGCAGCGCATCCGACGCCGCCGCATTCTATCGAGCTGAAGAGGACAGCTCGACGGAGAGTGTGTTCTGGTTTCAGTATTCTGAGGCCGGACACCCTGTGCCCTTAAGCAATCAGCTGAAGCAGCTGGCCGAGCTCCACAAGGCGGCCGAACAGGCCATGAAGGGCTTACTAGTTCGGCTGTGGCCTGGAGAGGCCCTGCCTGGGAGCTACTTTGGGCTGGTGCGGCAGCTGGTGGAGGCTTGTCCACGGCTTGAGGTCATCAAGCGCTCCGTCTGCATAGAAGGTGCCCGGAGGGCCCTTGCCCGTGTAAGGGTACACTGGGGCAAGCTGGACGGAGAGAAGCTGGTGAAGGATGCGCCGCCGCAGGGGAAGGAGCATCGCAAGCTCGAGAACTACTACAAGGAAGTTCTTGCTGGAGCTCGCCTTGTCGCGGATGAGTGTGCCAAAGATGTAATATTTCAATGAACTCGCTCGTTTGTATCCTGTGCGCTGAAAACTTGTTCATATGCGCTTAAGCAATGCTTTCTGAATTTAAAATATTATTTTCTGTGCGGCCGTTTATCAATAACTGAGAGATGGCGAGTCGTCGGCTTCTGCCCCCATGCAACTAGTGCTGGGGTGTTCGGGATAAACCTGAGGGCTCTTGTTCCCATAGTTGGGTCCTTTGAGGGAGGCGCTCAGCACAGCGAACCAAGCAATCGGACTATAATGCTTGAACACTCTCACTTAGCCATAGAACGTTATAATTTTAAATTTCGGCGAAGCCCCTAGTTCGGAAGGCCGAATTCGGGGCACTATCCACGCCTTTAGCCGGACTTAACCAGCTCTCCGCTCGAAGCGGCATAAGCCTTTAGGGACTCGAAAAACCTCTCGAACAGCGACCGGTCTCGCGCCTTATCATGACAGTCTGTTTTAGCTTTCTCCACTGAGGTGCTCACCCACCTAATCTGGGGCACAATCGCAGTGGTTCTCCTAGTGCTACCTTAGCCGATAGAGCGGAACGTAAGGCACCAAAACATAGGAGCCGGGCAAACCCAACATATGACCAAAATCATGACTCGGAGCCGATGCATATAATGTTATAAGTTCGGGGTGCCGCACTTGTGAAAGTGGACGGACTTCTCACACCAGATAGAAGGGTAATAAAGCCCCTGGCGTGGTTTGCCGTACCATGGTGTACGGGTGCGATCATGTTATTTGAGTAAACATATGTATATTAAAAGAAGATAATGTAAAAAATAGACGAAAAGCTATGCATTATTTATGAGGAGGCTGTTTATTCAAGCCGAATGATACAAGTAGTGCGAAAAAAATTTAGACTATTTAACATGTCCTGACCAGGCGCAGGCCGCGGAATTTAGAAACAGATATATCGCTCGAAACAGAGACCACCTGAGAGTTCCATGATGCGGCGTTGTTTTTTCTGCTTTCCTGGGTCCTGTATCGTCTGTGCGGCAGCGAGGCCGAACACTGTATCTAGAGTATGGAGTCCTGAAAGAAAAGAAGAACCCGGCAGCCCCTAGTACGTTTGACGCCGTATTGTTGGCATGCCGTTTTATCTGCCCCTTCCCCTATGCCCATGGAATTGTAAGGGCGTAATTGTGTACTCGAGGTACTAGCTCCGCTATGTAGCGATGGCTGGGGTTGGGGCCGTATTGCTACGCGTGCTCTGAACGCGCCAGTCGGTCTTGCTGCGGGATACTCCGGGCGCATTTTGCTTTGTCCTGCTTTGTAGCGGCCGAACTCGAGAGCTGCCTTAACAGGCTGCTTTGTACCTCTGCTGCGAGGGCCGCCGTGTGTTCCTCCGTACGGATGGAGCGTTCGGTGTTTCCGCTGACCGTGATTACACCTCGAGGGCCTGGCATCTTGAGCTTGAGATATGCGTAGTGCGGCACCGCATTGAATTTAGCGAATGCGGTTCGTCCAAGCAGAGCATGATAGCCACTGCGGAACGGAACTATGTCGAAGATTAACTCTTCGCTTCGGAAGTTGTCCGGAGATCCGAAGACCACATCAAGTGTTATGGAGCCTATGCAATTGGCCTCTACACCTGGGATGACGCCTTTAAAGGTCGTCCTTGTGGGCTTGATCCTTGATGGATCTATGCCCATTTTCCGCACTGTATCCTGGTAGAGCAGGTTCAGGCTACTACCGCCGTCCATGAGGACTCTTGTAAGGTGAAATCCGTCAATGATTGGGTCAAGAACCAATGCGGCGAAACCGCCGTGACGGATGCTAGTAGGGTGGTCCCTTCGATCGAAGGTGATCGGGCAGAGGACCATGGGTTGAACTTTGGGGCGACTGGCTCCATCGCGTATACGTCCCGTAGCGCACGCTTCCTCTCCCGCTTGGGAATATGAGTCGCGTATATCATGTTCACCATCCGCACTTGTGGGGGAAACCCCTTCTGTCCGTTGTTGTTCGGCGGCCTGGGCTCCTCTTTTTCATCGCTGTCTAGCCCCTTGTTTTTGTGTTCGGCTCTTAACTTGCCTGCCTGCTTGAACACCCAACAATCCCTGTTGGTGTGATTGGCTGGCCTTTCGGGGGTGCCGTGAATCTGGCACGAGCGGTCGAGTATTCGGTCCAAACTGGACGGGCCCTGGGTATTCTTTTTGAATGGCTTTTTCCACTGACCGGATTTATGGCCTCTGAATCCGGCGTTTACTGCCGTATCTTCATTGTTGTCGCTGCTGACGCGGCGTTTCTGTTTATTCCGTCGTGACCTGCCACTTTTGTCCTTGGTATCTGAATTACCTTTCTTCTTCGATAAGTTGTTGCTGCGAGCTAGCCAGCTATCTTCGCCCGCGCAAAAGCGGGTCATGAGTGTCGTGAGGGCTGTCATGGATTTCGGCTTTTCCTGTCCTAGGTGCCAGGCAAGCCACTCGTCACGGATGTTATGCTTGAAGGCTGCTAAGGCCTCTGCATCCGGACAATCGACTATCTGATTTTTCTTTGTTATGAACCGTGTCTAGAATTGCCTGGCCGATTCTTCTGGCTGCTGGATTATGTGGCTTAGGTCGTCGGCGTCCGGTGGCCGTACGTAGGTCCCCTGGAAGTTGTCGAGGAATGCGGCTTCCAGGTCCTCCCAAGAGCCGATCGAATCTGTGGGGAGGCTGTTAAGCCAGTGCCGGGCTGGTCCCTTAAGCTTAAGGGGTAAATATTTGATGGCGTGCAAATCATCGCCACATGCCATGTGGATGTGGAGGAGATAGTCCTCAATCCATACTGCCGGATCTGTCGTACCATCGTACGACTCGACGTTGACGGGTTTAAAACCCTCTGGGATTCTATGATCCATTACTTCGTCTGTGAAGCATAGTGGGTGTGCGGCGCCTCTGTACTGGGCTATGTCTCGACGCAGTTCGGAGGAGCTGTGCCTGTTGTGTTCGACCCGGCCGGATTTATTGTGTCCGGAGTGAAAACTATCACGTGCCGTCGGGCGTCCGCGCGATCCATAGATCGATCTTGTTTGCCTTGCTTTGTCCTCCAGGACGTCTCGCAGGTCTGGTCCGTGTTCCCGTGCCTTGCTAAAGCGGCTGCGGGGCATGGCTTGTTTGGGTGTTCGACAGGCTTCTCTGTCGCGGCCGCGAGGTGGCCGATCTGCCATGTCTTGGGCTTCCTCCTCTGATTGGGGTAGCGGCCTGCGCTTAGGATAGTTTTTGGAGGGGCGTCCGAGCTCGTGCTCTTCGGCCGCAAGGACTTCAGTCCATCTGTCAGCTAGCAAATCTTGATCAGCTCTAAGCTGTTGCTGCTTTTTCTTTAGGCTGTTCGCCGTGGCTAAAAGCCTGCGTTGAAAGCGCTCTTGTTCGGCGGGGTCTGATGGTACGATGAATTCATCGCCGCCGAGGCTTGCCTCGTCTTCGGAGGGAGGCATGTAGTTATCGTCCTCGACCTCTCGCTCTGCCGCTCTCTCATGAGGGTGGTCTTCTCCATCTTCCTGTGCCGAATCCTGCTAGTTTTGGTGTTCTTCGGCGCTGTCCGGGGTAGTATTATCTCCCGTGCCGGAATCACCGTTTCTGCTGTGGCGGGATTTGGAGCGGCGCCGCTGACGTCGGCGTTTTGGAGGCTTTTTCGAAGTGCCATCCTCTACAGTTCCATCGCCATCTCCATCTTTTGGAGCATCCACCATGTATATGTCGTATGACGAGGTGGCGGTCCAGCGCCCTACAGGTGCTGGTTCTTGCTCGTCTCCTCCTTCGTCGTCCATACCGTCGAAGTCTTCGGAGCCGAAGTCGAGCATGTCGGATATATCGTCGACAGTGGCTATTAAGTGGGCGGTGGGTGGGCTTTGAATTTCTTCGTCGTCTGAATCCCAACCTCGCAGGCCATAGTTCGGCCCGGGCTCTCCTGACAAAGAGAGAGACTTGAGAGAATTCAGAATATCACCAAAAGGTGAATACTGAAAGATGTCCGCGGTGGTGAACTCCATTACAGGCGCCCAATCTGATTCGATCGGCGGGGGCACGGACGACCCGAAGTTCGGAGAAGAGTCCGGCTCCTTGGAGTCACAGGCCATGCGGAGCGCAGGGCTCGCGTTCGGCTCAATGACCTTTAAGATCGCAGCCCCCGAGGTGATGTCCAACCGTTCATCTTCAAAGAACACAGCGGGCTTCGAATCGAGGATCGGGGCCGGAGCGTATGCGGCCTCCAGGACACTGTTCGGAGGCAGAGCTATATCATGCCCCTCGAGATAGTGCGGCGCGCTTGGCTGTGGCTCGAATCCGTCGAAGATCAAGTCTCCGCGAATATCTGCCGTGTAGTTTAGGCTTCCAAACCTGACTTGATGGCCAGGGGCGTAGCTCTCGATCTGCTCCAGATGACCAAGCGAGTTGGCCCGCAGAGCGAAGCCGCCGAAGACGAAGATCTGTCCGGGGAGAAAAGTCTCACCCTGGACCTCATCGTTGTTGATGATCAAAGGAGCCATCGGGCCTAAAGGCGACGACACAGAGGAACTCTCAATGAAAGCACCAATGTCGGTGTCAAAACCGGCGGATCTCGGGTAGGGGGTCCCGATCTGTGCGTCAAGGTCGGATGGTAACAGGAGACAAGGGACACTTTATTTTACCCAGGTTCGGGCCCTCTCGATGGAGGTAAAACCCTACTCCTGCTAGATTAATATTGATGATATGGGTAGTACAAGAGTAGATCTACCACGAGATCAAGGAGGCTAAACCCTAGAAGCTAGCCTATGGGTATGATGATGGTTATGATGTGTTCGTCCTACGGATTACAACCCTCCGGTTTATATAGGCACCGGATAGGGTTAGGGTTACACAGAGTCGGTTACATTGGTAGGAGATCTTGAATATCCGCACGCCTAGTTTGCCTTCCACGCCAAGGAAAGAACCTTCCGGACACGGGACGATGTCTTCAATCTTGTATCTTCATAGTCCTGGAGTCCGGCTGAAGATATAGTTCGGCTATCCGAACACCCCCTAATCCAGGACTCCCTCACACCCCAACACTAGGATTATGGTATCCAAAGGGCTCAGAGTTTGATCTAGTTGGATTCTCAGATGCTTATTATGCTGGTGACAAGGTTGATCGCAAGTCCACATCAGGCACATGTCACTTTCTTGGATGATCTCTTATCTGTTGGTCTTCAAAGAAGTAGAACTATGTGTCTCTCTCCACTTCTGAATATGAATACATTGCTGCTGGATCTTGCTGCGCTCAGCTTCTATGGATGAAGCAAACTCTCAAGGACTATGGCATCCACCTGAAGCAAGTGCCACTTTACTGCGACAATGAAAGCGCCATCAAGATTGCCAACAACCCAGTTCAGCACTCGAAGACAAAGCACATTCAGATCCTTCATCACTTCCTCAGAGATCATGTAATGAAGGAAGATATTGATATTATTCACGTTAACACTGAAGAGCAATTGGCAGATATCTTCACAAAGCCCTTGGATGAGAAAAGGTTTTGCAAGTGGCGGTGTGAGCTAAATATCTTAGAATCCTTAAATGTCCTGTGATTGGACACACATCCTAGCGCTTATGCATGTTGATGACTTAGATGTGCAACACACAAAGTAAAGTATATCTTCAAACAATGAAGACATACACTCTAAGTGTGAATACATTAACGTGGAATTTGAATTTGGAGTGCCACGATAATTGTGCGTCGTGTCTGGGTCTAATACTTCCTATACGATGGGTAACGCCACCACCAAATTCTTGTTTGAAGTGTTTCAATTGGCGTCACAAGTGCAAAGTCTTCGCATTTGATTTGTCTTCGACATTGATTTAATTTCATCATCACAATGCTGATTTGGACTTATGTTGATAGATACATAAATTTGTGTTATGTCCTCTCCAACATTCAATTATAGCTATGTCTTCATGTTTGCTTCTTTCTCGAGCTAAGTGAATGTGATCGGACCCTAACCCCTTCTGTTCTTCTACCTCAGGTTCTATCTATCCAAATCATATGCATTCTATTGAAATTGTCGATTGTCTTCTCTGAGTCCTTGTCAGCAGAAGACAAAGAGACAAAACTTAAATCTATTTTAATGCTACATCCCGAATGCCTGGAAACCGGAGAAGCCGGAACGACCACCCGACAATCTGAAGGAAATATGCCCTAGAGGCAATAATGAAGTTATTATTTATTTCCTTATTTCATGATAAATGTTTATTATTCATGCTAGAATTGTATTAACGGAAAACTTGATACATGTGTGAATACATAGACAAAACAATGTGTCCCTAGTATGCCTCTACTTGACTAGCTTGTTCATCAAAGATGGTTATGTTTCCAAGCCATAGACATGTGTTGTCATTTAATGAACGGGATCACATCATTAGGAGAATGATGTGATGGACAAGACCCATTCCGTTAGCTTAGCACTTGACCGTTTAGTATGTTGTTATTGCTTTCTTCATGACTTATACATATTCCTATGACTATGAGATTATGCAACTCCTGTTTACCGGAGGAACATTTTGTGTGCTACCAAACATCACAACGTAACTGGGTGATTATAAAGGTGCTCTACAGGTGTCTTCGAAGGTACTTGTTGAGTTGGCGTATTTCGAGATTAGGATTTGTCACTCCGATTGTCGGAGAGGTATCTCTGGGCCCTCTCGGTAATGCACATCACTATAAGCCTTGCAAGGAATGTGACTAATGAGTTAGTTGCAGGATGATGCATTACGGAACGAGTAAAGAGACTTGCCAGTAACGAGATTGAACTAGGTATTGAGATACCGACGATCGAATCTCGGGCAAGTAACATACCGATGACAAAGGGAACAACGCATGCTGTTATGCGGTTTGACCGATAAAGATCTTTGTAGAATATGTGGGAGCCAATATGAGCATCCAGGTTCCGCTATTGGTTATTGACCGGAGACGTGTCTCGGTCATGTCTACATAGTTCTCGAACCCGTAGGGTCCGCACGCTTAAAGTTCTATGACGAACGGTATTATGAGTTTATGTGATTTGATGTACCGAAGGTAGTTCGGAGTCCCGGATGAGATCGGGAACATGACGAGGAGTCTCAAAATGGTCGAGACGTAAAGATTGATATATTGGACGACTATATTCGGCATCAGAAAGGTTCCGAGTGATTCGAGTATTTTTCGGGGTACCGGGGAGTTACGGGAATACGAGGAAGAAGTAATAGGCCTCATGGGCCAAGTGGTGGAAGAGAGGAGGCAGGGCGCGCGAACCCCCTAGCCCAAATCGAATTGGACCAGGGGACCGGCCCCCTTTCCTCCTTTTCCTCCCTCTCCTTCCTTCTCCCTCTACTCCTCCTAGTAGGAGTAGGAAAGGAGAGTCCTACTCCTACTAGGAGGAGGACTCCTCCTCCTGGCGCGCCCTAAAGGGGCCGGCCGGCCTCCCCCTTGCTCCTTTATATACGGGGTAGGGGGCACCCTAGAACACAGAAGTTGATCTGTTGATCTCTCCCAGCCGTGTGCGGTGCCCCCCTCCACCATATTCCACCTCGGTCATATCGTAGCGGTGCTTAAGCGAAGCCCTGCGTCGGTAGCAACATCATCACCGTCATCACGTCGTCATGCTAACGGAACTCTCCCGTGAAGCTCTGCTGGATCGGAGTTCACGGGACGTCATCGAGCTGAACGTGTGCTGAACTCGGAGGTGCCGTACGTTCGGTACTTGGATCGGTCGGATCGTGAAGACATACGACTACATCAACCGCATTGTCTTAACGCTTCCGCTTTCGGTCTATGAGGGTACGTGGACACACTCTCCCCTCTCGTTGCTATGCATCACCATGATCTTGTGTGTGCGTAGGAAATTTTTGAAATTACTACGTTCCCCAACACAATCTAGGCGTGCGTGGGAACATGGAACAACTTCCAATGAGTTGCATGCATGCCACATGTCCTTCAGATGTGAACCGCAAGGGGCACCTGCGTAATTATGATGTGTTGTCCCTTTCCTTATAAATACACAACTCACCGCGGTCATTGTCTCTTCTCCCACCTCACCACCTCGCACAAACCCTAGCGCCTCCTCTAGCTCGCGTCGACGCCGGAGACGAAGCGCTTAGCTGCCGCGACTTCTTCGACGCCGTCCTCACGCTGGTCGCGGACCTCGTCCTCTCTGCCGCCGCCGTAGGTGTCTTCTGTCGCCGAGTTAGGGCACGGGAGATTGAACTGCTCAGCCTCTTTCTCTCGACCTTGTCTAGCAGTTCGTCAAAGGGTAAATAAAACTTACTTTTTACTGCCATTTTGATCCGTCAGATCCATCCACTTCAACCAAAAGTGGTTTCTTAACTTCCAAATCTGGATCTGTCTTTTTATGCATCTCATATCTTGCCAAGTATATTCACTTATGCTTCACAACTAGTTAGATTCCTCACTTGTACTTATTCATGGATTCGTACAAATCTGGAACCAACTCTCATCAAATAAGTGAATGTCTTCGCGCTATGAGGTCAATGTCTTCAAACTGATTTATCTTCAAAATGCATATGACCTCTTCGCGCTAAGAATGCATATGACCTCTTCCCCTTCCCTCGCACCTCTAATGCTGTCACAGGTACATGTCCGTCGGAAAATTCCTTGGTTCTCATAGTCTGCATTCATTTGCAGAGTTCTTACAGCGTCATATTCACTCACCTGAAGCCAGCTCTTGTCTGACCAGCAAAAGGAAGCCATTCACAGCTCTGAAGCCATTCAGTTTGAATATAATGGCAACTGAGAAATTTGCAAGAAAAGGTGATAGGCAACACAGAGGCAACATAGCTCTAGATTTGCCTTCGGATCTGTATGAAATGTACAAAACTGATCCTGAAGAAAATTACAATCAGCGCAAGACCCGAATCCAATGGATTCGAAGATATTGGGCAGAAGAATGGTTCAAATACAGATTTGTGACTGCTGAATATGCTGAAAAGAACGCCATCAAGCGCCCATGGGGAGATATTCTATACAGAAATCTGCAGCCCAAGTCCAAGTCTGAAGCCATTGCTCAAGGCTTCTACCCATGCATGGTCCGAGGACCGAAGCTAGAGAATGTCGATCCATCATCCATATTATGGTGTCGAGAAGACAATCTTTTCAAACGCAACTATCTGTTTGCAAAAGATTTTGCTGTGAAGAACAAGAAAAATCTTGGCATCAACTTCAACCCAGGTCCGTCTGCTCCAAGGGCTGATGGCACACGCGATGCCAATCCCAATGTCATCGGCCCCTTCGATAACTTTGATGGCCTCCTCTCTCACATCACAGCTTAGAGGGCCACAGCGGATCAGTCTGTCGATGACGCTGACTCTGAAGAAGCTCCAACTCCACCAAAGCCGCAGAAGAAGAAGAAAACAAAGGCTTCAAAGCCCTCTGCCTCACCAAAAGCTTCATATGTGAAGCCATTGGCCACTGCACCTCCTAAATCCAGTGTGCAATCAAAAGATCTGTCTTGTGTTTCCAAGTAGACCGAGAAGACAAAGAAAATCATGAAGTCCATGAAGATTTCTGGACATGAACTGACTCCAGCTGCCGTTCTCAGGAACAAAGAAGACACCATTGAGCTATCCAGTGACGAAGATCTTGGTGATGAAGCTCTTGAAATGCTTATCAAAAGCAAGCAAGAAGCGGAGATCTTCAACGATCTACCCCTCTTTGATGCGGACATTCTGAACAACTTCATCGACGAGTGGTTTGATGACCAGACTATCAGTATTGATGATCTTCAGCTTTCTATGGACATCAGTGTCACATTCCACGGAGCCATTGCTAATGAGTTGGCCTTGCACTACTGGAATCAGCTTCTTTGACGTCCGTCATGGCAGACGGCAAAGGCATAGATTTCGGACGGCAAACTTCTTTGTCATCCGCCAGCAGACGGCAAACTGTCCGTCTGAACACGTGCCAGCAAAGGCCTTCTTTGTCGTCCGCTTTTTAGAAACGGACGGCAAAGGATTTTGCCGTCCGCCATCCGAGGCCAGAAGACGGCAAAGATAATGGATGGCAGTGGGGTGGGGTGAGATCCGGTAGGGGGTTAACGACGCTCTTTGTCGTCTGCCAGCGGACGGCAAAGATTCAAAGCTCTTTCCCGTCCACTGACAGACGGCAAAGAGCTCAGCTAGGTAGCACTTGGAAGCTGCCACGTGGCTAGCTATGCCATCTGCCAGCAGACGGCAAAGTGATTTGAATCTTTGCCGTCGCTGGTAGACGGCAAAGTGACAAAATAGGCAGCCAGTGTTCCTAGTTTCTACAGGTAGCTGCCACGTGTCCTCTTTGCCATCCGCTAGCAGACGACAAAGAGCTTCGCCGTCTGCTAGTAGACGGCAAAGAGGCTATATATCCCCTGTTTTTATTTGAATCCATTTAATTTCATGGGAATTCACACACAGATATACATATATATTTTTTTCACATGCGCAGCAGACATATGATGTATCCAACACATAGCTCCATCCATGACAACATACATACATAAGAAATAGAGTTCCATCCATACATATTACAGTAACATCACAATGTTCATCCAACACATTGTTCCATGCATCCATATAACAAGTTCCACATTTTTCATCGATACAAACGAAAAAAAGAACAGGGAAACAAGCACTCCATCCATGCAAGCTTCCATATAGTGAATTAAATCTGCAAAATGGGAAACAAGAAAGTTAGAAGAAGAAGACTAGAATCAAAAGAAGAAGAAGAAAATGAAGAATAAGAATAAGAAGAAGAAGAAGAAGTAAGCATACTTAGGTAAAATGGAGCTTACCTAGCTAATTATGCCATTTTTTACCTAACTAAGCATATTATGCCATTTTTGATATAACTTAGAGCTAACTTCATTTTGGAGAAGAAGAAGAAAACTAGAAGAAGAAGAAGAAGAAGAAGAATTCTTCTTCTTCTTCTTCTTCTTCTTCTTTTCTTCCTATTCCTTCTTTTCTTCCTCTTCCTTGATTTTCTTCATCTTATTATGACATTTGTGGACTAAATAGGCTAAATTATGTCATAAATGGACTAAATAGGCTAAATAAGAAGAAAAATGTCATTTTTAGCTTACCTAGCTAATTATGCCATTTTTGACCTAACTAAGCATATTATGCCATTTTTGATATAACTTAGAGCTAACTTCATTTTGGAGAAGAAGAAGAATAAGAAAAGTAGAAGAAGAAGAAGTCTTCTTCTTCTTTTCTTCCTATTCCTTCTTTCCTTCCTCTTCCTTGATTTTCTTCATCTTATTATGTCATTTGTGGACTAAATAGGCTAAATTATGTCAAAAAATGGACTAAACAAGCTAAACAAGAAGAAAAATATTGTTATCACGGAGGTGTAGGAATGGTCGGGGCTGCGCTAGTGCCAGACAGAGGTGAAGGACCGGTCGGGGTTCCGGCATTGGCAGACACAGAAGGATTGGTCGATGCTTGTCGGGAGCCATGCTGCACCAAAGGTCATTTCCAATAATTTCTCGTTAGCAAGTTCGCAAACTGAAATGTGAATAGTAGTAACTAACGACAATTCAAATCAAACTCACCGTGGTCGCCGAAGCAATCTGGGGCATCGGCGGAGGGGCCTGACCGTTCTTCTTGCACATGGTCTGCACATTTGGTTCTCATGAGTCAGTCATATTAGATAGTAATGCAAAGATTACGTGCATGATTGGGCTAAATATGCACGAGAAACGTACCACGATGAGCTCGTATAGGGCCCGGTTAGCGCTGTCGTTCCGGTTCCTCTCCTCCTCCAACAGCTTAGCCGTCCTCTCCTCCATCTCCCTCTCCCTCTCCGCCGCCTCCCTTTTTGGCTCCTCCAAAAGCGCCTGGGTCTTCAATTTCTCTTTCTCAACCAATGCCTGCAACACACCACTCCACGTTAGCATTGTAATCATCGAGGGATGCACACACAATGTAATGGAGGAAAGGTGAGAGAGTCCGTATAACTAACCGCCATGGCGAGCTCCGCGGGCCGTGCACGAGGCGTTATCTCAGGATCAGACCTACTCAGGCGCTTCTTGATCTGCGGGGGAGTCCTAGGACAATGTATCAGTCCATCACCAATGGCTTGAGAGCCATGGGACCTCCCGCCACCAGATATCATCACCAGCTCTGTATCAAAAGGATCCTGTCTCGGATTAAAGTCCTCCCCTTTCCTCGCCTTCCCCTCGTCTCTGTACTTCACAAGCTTGTGGTGGGAGGAGATGTTGGTGAAGCTCTCTGGTGATCTAGGTCAGACTCCGTGAATGGCTTGGCATTCTTGTACGGGGCCATATGGGCCATGCCGTAGAGGTCGAACAGATTTGGCACATGCTTCTTGTGGTGGTGCGCCTGAGAGAGAGGAACAAAATATTAGTTAAGGGCTCAAGCTAGCATGAAGAATGATATTGCTATGTAAATAGGTCATTTTGTAAGAAAGGTTATTATGTCATTTTCGAGGAAAATAAGCTAAGTTTAGGTCATTTTCAAGGTAACCAAGATTATTATGCCATTTTTGACCAAAGTATACTAATTATGTCATTATTGAGCTATCCAAGGTTATTATGTCATTTTAGAGCTAGTTATGTCATGAATGAACTAGCTAAGATTAGTTTAGGTCGTTATTGAGCTATCGAAGGTAGTTATGCCATTTTTTAACTAACCTTAGCATATTAAGTCCTTTTATAGAGCTATCTAAGGTAATTATGTCATTTTATAGCTAATTGTGTCATGAATGAACTAGCTAAGATTAGTTTAGGTCGTTATTGAGCTATCGAAGGTAGTTATGCCATTTTTTTAACTAACTAAAGAATATTAAGTCATTTTATAAAGCTATCTAAGGTTATTATGTCATTTTGGAGCTAAATATGTCATAAATGAACTATCGAAGGTAGTTATGCCATTTTTTAACTAACTAAGCATATTAAGTCATTTTGGAAGGGATAAATGCTAGCATGAAGAATGAAATTGCATGAATCATGTACCAAACCACATACCCAGTTATCCTTGTAATCAAACAGGTTGGAGCTCCCTTGATGGTGTGGCACACCTTCCATTTGGTCACGCTTATCCTTGGCCCTCTGGTGTTTGACTAGCCATTCAGGAGAGCACCACGCATCCACCAATGCCTCCCAATAGTCCATCTTATCCACACACCATCTCGGGGGCACCTAAGTTAGTCAAGAGAAATTTCAGCGCTACGCCTACGAATCAAATCAAGAAAACTAAGTTCAAGGCCTTAAGAATAGGTAATTACCTACATGTACTTCTCCTTAGTCAGAAACTTGCCGCGACACTTCTTCTTGGCCCTCCTAATACCCTTCGAGGCGTAGTAGTCTCGAACGGCCTGCACCCGAGCCTCGTGCCGTAAGTTCTGAAGTAGGCGCTTGCACTCGGTTTCGACAACCATAGGCGCGGTCTCCTGCTCTCCCTCTGAAACCCTGTAGAAGGTCTACAATAAAACAAGACAACACTGATTAGTACAATCACTAGGTAATCACTAGGTAGTGTTGACTTTTAATTCTGTAAAGGAGAAATTACCCAAAACCCACGGAACACCATGTAGGCCACCGTCTCGCACAAGACACGTGCGACCATCTCCCCCGGCGGGGCCGAGGCAACCGAGTACAGCTCCAAGCTCAGTGCTAGCTATGGAAACTGACCCTCACCGGGCAACGTGACCCACCCAGGGAAGTGTTGCCGGAGTGCCGGCAAATCACACCAAGGACCTGGTTGGGCCTGCGGACACCACGGGGGTGTACCCAGCCGCTGTAATATGACAAGGCCAACGCATTAGATATTAATTTGAAGGAACATGAAGGCAAAAGGTTAAAAAATATTAAATGCACTTACTTCAACCCTTTAGGCGCAATCAACCACCTCTGGTCGGGGGTCGCCGGCACGGGCGGGAGCTTTGTACAGCCACGCTTGTAGACCTTCTTGACCTTCTCAACCAGCTCGTCGTCGCTGTAGCTATCGTCAGAAAAGGTGTCCTCG
This sequence comes from Aegilops umbellulata, assembly GCA_032464435.1. Taxonomy (NCBI): domain Eukaryota; kingdom Viridiplantae; phylum Streptophyta; class Magnoliopsida; order Poales; family Poaceae; genus Aegilops; species Aegilops umbellulata. Next base: position 433,706,359 of record CP136058.1, on the reverse strand, counting down.
CTACCATTAGTAGGGCCACTAGCCTCCGGAGTCTCGTGGGAAGAAGGTGACTGGAGGGGCAGTCTTCTGGGACGAAGACTCTGGGACCGTACTCACGTGGGGCGAAGGATCAGCGACACGAGTCTGGTGGGGCGAAGGATCGGCGACCCAAGTGTGGTGGGGTGAAGGATCGGTGACTGGAGGCTCATGGACCGGAGTCCAAGATGGGTCCACGTGGTCGGGTGAATCAGCTGAGGGTGGCGGCGAGGAAGGTGTAGCAGCCTCCCTACCTCTCCCGCTGCCATGTCCACCTCTAGCAGCCTTCTTCGTCCTTCCCCGACCTCTCCCAGCCGAAGAAGAAGCACCCGTTGAGCTGTCTGCATACTGTCTAGCAGCGCTCTCCGGAGGGGCTGGGCTGGAATAATGGAACCACCCCTCCCAGTAGCGCTCGCAGGAGGCTCGGGGCGCTCTGGACCCTTGCCCACCATCCTGTCAACACCTGCAATGACAAAAAGTCAACAAAATTAGTACAACTTAAAAAATTTGGATACCTGACATGAATAATATGTATATAATTTAAGTGTATCATCATCATGAACATAATAAATAATTGAAAGCCCACATTACTAATATTACTCTGAATCATCTACATATGCTCCAGGATCATTAAATGCATCATCATCATTGTCGGGGTCGGGGTGGGGGGGTCAGGGTGTCGATTGTCGGGGTCTCAGGGTGTCGGGTTCAGGGTGACGGTGGTCGGGGTCGGGTTCGGGGTGTCGGTGGTCGGGGTGTCAGGTGTCGGGGTGTCGGTGGTCGGGGTCGGGGTCGGGATGTGGTGTCAGGGCGTCGGGTGTCGGGGTCAGGGTGTCGTGTCGGGGTATCGTGACGGGGTCGGGGTGTCGGGGTCGAGGTGTGGGTCGGGGTGTGGTGTCAGGGTGTCGGGGGTGGGTGTCGGGGGTGGGGGTCGGGGTGGGGGTCGGGGTGTCGATTGTCGGGGTCTCAGAGTGTCGGGGTGTCGGGGTCAGGGTCTCAGGTGTTGGGGTGTCGGTGGTCAGGGTCGTGGTCGGGGTGTCGGTGGTCTTCTTCTTCTCCTCCTCTCCTCTAGCTTTCTCCTCCTCCTCCTCCTCTTCTCTTTCTTCTTCTTCTTCTTATTCTTCTTCTTCTTCTTCTTCTTCTTCTTCTTCTTCTTCTTCTTCTTCTTCTTCTTCTTCTTCTTCTTCTCCTTCTTCTTCTTCTTCTCCTTCTTCTTCTTCTTCTTCTTCTTCTTCTTCTTCTTCTTCTTCTTCTTCTTCTTCTTCTTTCTTCTCCTCCTCCTCCTCCTCCTCCTCCTCCTCCTCCTCTTCTTCTTCTTCTTCTTCTTCTTCTTCTTCTTCTTCTTCTTCTTCTTCTTCTTCTTCTTCTTCTTCTTCTTCTTCTTCTTCTTCTTCTTCTTCTTCTTCTTCTTCTCCTTTTTCCTCTTCTTAAACCTAGCACTAACTAACCTAAAACAAAACATGAAAAAACTACACCAAAACCTAGCTATTCTTCTTCTCCTCCTCTTCTTCTAATTATACTTAGTTTTTTCATTACTAAACATAAACCTAAAACTAAACTAAACCTAAGACCAAACTAAAAGTAATCTAATCTAAACTTATTATAAAACCAAACTAACATTAATCTAAACTAAACTAAATCTAAAACAAAACTAAAAGAAATCTAAACTAAAAAACAGAAAAACAGAAGAAAAAAAAGAGGAGAAGAGGGGTGCGGCCAGGGCTCACTGCGGCAGGGGTGGGACAGCCTGCGGCAGGATTGCTCGGCGGTGGAGGGGCACTGGCCGGGCGGAGGGGGCGCCGACGGTGGTGGCGATGGGGCCACAGGGCTCCGGGGCGGCTGGGTGGCGCTGGCCGGGCGGAGGGGGTGCCGGGCAGTGGTGGCGATGGGGCCGCAGGGTGGTGCTACGGCGGGGTGCGGCGGCGGCAGGGCGGCGCTGGCCGGGCGGTGGTGGCGACGGGGCCATAGGGCTCCGGGGCGGCGGGGTGGGGCGGCGGTGCGGGCGCAGGCGCGGGTGAGTTGGGGGCGTGGGGTGAGAGAGAGGGGGTGGGGCCGGAGAGACAGAGAGCGCGCATAGGAGGAGGGAGATGGTCGTTAGCTGGGCCATTTCTTTACCGTCCGCCAGCGAACGGCAAAGGTCCAGAAGGCAGACATCAAAGACTAGGCAGACGACAAAGAATCTGACCTAGCCACGCTGTGCCCTATGGGGCCTGTCGTGGTTCTCGGTCTGACAGTAAGAATGGGGGGTAAGTATGGAGAGGCAAGATCCTAGCTATGGAGTAGTTGTATGCGCAAGGAGTTTTACGAGTTCGGGCCCTTCTCTGAGGAAGTAACAGCCCTACGTCTCGGAGCCCGGAGGCAGTCGACTGGATTATGTGTGTGTGTGTGTTACAAAGTTGCGAACCCTTGTCCTAGTGGAGGGGGGTGGCTTATATAGAGTTCGCCAGGACCCCAGCCAGCCCACGTTACAAGGAGTTTAATGTACATAAAGAGAGGGGGTTACTGGTAACGCCTGTAATAAAGGACCATGAAGGCCATAAAAGCTACTTATGAGATGGCCGTTTGTAGGCAGTGCCTTTAGGTCTTCTTATAGTCGAGTGGCTGTCTTCATGGTCGACTACTTGTGCTTCTGGTCGAGTACGCTCGTGTCCGTCGACTGGGCTGGCCAGGTCAACTAAAATTTTGATACTTCTTAGAATGTCTTTCATTGTAGGAGTCATGTCCTTGATTGGGTACCTCAGATATGATAAGTTACCCTACCCTAGGTACGTATCCTCGTCATTAGCCCCCGAATGGGTCAGGGGTTAAGTGAGAATGGGGCCGAGCCTATGCTTCCGACTCAACCTCCATGCTTCGGTTGCATCTGTCTTTGGATAAATGGAAGTTACGGTGGGAACCCATTCTTCAGTTGCCTTGATCCATTCAGATGTCCGTCGAGTGGTTTCATATTACCGTCGAGTGTGTTTACGTGACGAGTCTCTTGGGAGACTTAAGGAAACGGATCTTTTCGTCTGACAAACCGTCCTGTCGATCGCGGATCTTGCGGGATTTGAAAATTGAGAAGCGCACCGGACGGAGAAAATCGCGCGAATCGGCTGGATAAGGCAAGGGCGCCTCGATCTCCGCGCCACCTTTTTCGCCACGTACCACGCGTGCGTCCGCTGCGGGATTTGACTGGGGGGCGCAGGCCCACTGATCAGCCACTCGGGTGTGGCCTTATATAAGGTAATGATTCCGATTTTTTTTTCACTGTGCGCCCTTGTTTTTCTTCTCCCTTCCTCCGTAAGCCCCCGCCTCGCTCTTCGCTGCAATCTCGACACCGCCGCTCGGCCAAGACCTCGTTCGAGACAATGGGGACGGACAAGACGGCGGCAGCGGAACGCGCGAAGAAGGCCGTGGCAAAGGGTAAGGGGAAGAAATCTGGCCGAGGCGGGTCGTCCTCGCGGGCCGCTCTGCCGTCCGGCTGGTCACAGGGGGATTGGATGCCCTCCATCCTTACTCAAGCGGGTATCGACGACATGGTGGAGGGGGGACTCATTCCCTACAAGGCTGCTCGCCTCCCTAGGAAGGAGACGGAGCCGAAACCTCGCGAGGGTGAGCGCGTCCTGATAGCCACCCATGTCGACCGGGGGTTTTCCCTGCCCCCGAGTCCTTTTTTTAGGGCCTTTCTGAACTTCTTCGGAGCGCAGCTCCACCATTTCACGCCCAACTCCATAGTCTATCTTGCTGCGTTCGTGTCTCTGTGTGAGTGTTTCTTAGGCTGTCGACCTCACTGGGGCCTCTTCAAGCATATCTTCACTTGCCGATCCCAGTCGGTTAAAAGGCTTAACCCGGACGGGGAAAGGACGCAGGTGATCCAGATGTGCGGGGGCCTCGGGATCCAGATGAGGGGTAAGAGTTGTTTTCCTCCCATGACACTTCCCGATTCCGTGCGCGGGTGGCAGTCGACTTGGTTCTACTGCAAGGACCAGCCGACCCCTGGCCACTCGACCGGCCTTCCTCCTTTTACCTTGGACCGAGTGCAGAAACCCGCTTCTTTGAAAGTGGTTCTAGAGGAGAAGGCTCAGGTGAAGGTATTAGTCATTCGAGTGGTTGAGTTGGTTCGGGAAGGCGTGACCGGCATGGACTTGCTCGAAGTCTTCCTCCAGCGACGAATCAAACCTCTCCAGGCTCGGGATCACTCGATGTGGTTGTATTCCGGGCCCGACGACTCCACTCGGATCCACCCGGAGGGGGTCGAGGCTTCTGTACTGGAGAGCTGGCTGACCAGCATGACCGGGAATAAGGACAACCCCAGGGGTTCTAGGAGGATTGCTCCGCTTGATGGGATGATGGAGACAGACAAGGTGCGTTTTACTTCTTCCGACTGAAATTTTCACTCCGTCTAGTAACTGGCTTGCGATAAGTCGACTGATCCTTGCTCTGCCAGTTGTCTTGCAGGAGATCAATGACATGTATTCGATGCCGAATGGGAACCAGGAGCAAGTATCTGAAGGAGGAGGGAGTGGAGGCGAAGGAAGTGAGGATGGAGGTGCAGCCGAGGAGTGGGAATCTGATGGTGACGTAGAGGAGGAGGTCAGCGACGACTCGGGTGATGAAGATGAAGAGGTGGAGGTCGACCTTCCTCGACGCGAGAGACGCTCCAAGAACACTCAGGATCCCGCCGTGGAGTGCAGTCAGTCGAGTGATCCGGTGGGCCAGTCATCCAAGCGCCCTCGGACCGCGTCGCCGGCCCCAACTGAGAAGGCACCCAAGCAGCCCAGAGCCATCCTGACCAAGCCACCCAAGGCCTTGCCCAAGATCAGGGTCGCCATCCCTGTCATCTCTGGGTAAGTGACTGTTTTTATCTTTCTTGAGTCGACTAGAACGGATTCTTAGTCGATTCACTTTCAAATTATTTGCTTGGAATCATGCAGCGCCGCTACTTCTGAGACTTCCATCCAGAATGTCGATGAGATGATGGAGGACGCCGTCACTTCCAACTTAGGTATAATCTTTGACACGATCCGACTGTTTAACTGCTGAGTCTATTGGATATTCATTTCTGAACTTTTGTAGCTCCGACCAACATTATTGACCTTCCGGATGATGAGGAGGAGGCGGAAGTGCCGCTCAGGCCTTTTAGGAGGAGAGGCCGGAGGGCCCCGGTCGACAAGGCTCCTCAGACCGCGTCGACTGCTGAGGCGGTGGTCCAAGGGGGTGACAACACCGCCCGGACTACTGTGACTTTTGCTGAACCACTGACGACTGCCCGGCCTTCGTCGTCGACTGCTCCCCCACTGGTCGACCCGCCCTCGTTCTTCGCCGCCTACCAGACCCCGGAGGATCAAGTGAGTGCTGCTAAGGAGGCTATACGTCAGGCGGGGCTTGTGATGGAGCAGACCAAAGCGGCTCGGGATGCCAGTCAAGCGGCCTATGACATCAGCTCGGCGTTGCAGCAGAACGTCCAGGTTAGTTGGTCTTCACTTGCGTTGTACACCCACTGGGTGCTGTTGATCTGAAATTTTTCATTGGTGGGGGCACGCTGAGTGCACCCACTGGGTGTAGTCCCCAAGGCCACGGTCGACTGCTGGCAGTCAACTGCGGTCTTTATGCTTTCAAACTACCTCACTCGACTGATCGGATTGGGTCGAATGGGAATCAAGGAAAACCGGTGGGGGCACGCTGAGTGCACCCACTGGGTGTAGTCCCCAAGGCCACGGTCGACTGCTGGCAGTCGACTGCGGTCTTTATGCTTTCAAACTTCCTCACTCGACTGATCGGATTGGGTCGAGTGGGAATCAAGGAAAACCGGTGGGGGCACGCTGAGTGCACCCACTGGGTGTAGTCCCCGAGGCTACTGTCGAATGTTTTGATTCGGCTGTAGTCTTAGAAGTGTTGTGCTCTTTCTTTCAGTCACTCGGGAGTAACTTGTCTTTGATACCCTTTGTCGATTGACTCTTTGCAGAAGTCTTGTGAGCTTGTTGCTCAGCTCGCTGATCTGAAGGATAAGCAGATCCAGCTTAATCTTGATTTACAGTTTGCTCAGGAAAGCGTGCAGAAGGCGAAGGATGAAGCAAAAGGTATGGCTGGTGAGGACTCGACGTCTATCTCTGTTCCTCTGCCCGTTCTGAACTCTGTGTCTGTTGTTGCTTTGAAGACGAGCTAGAGAAGGCCCTGAAGAAGAAAGATCTTGACCTTGCGGAGGCGCAAAAGGCAGCTGCGGAGAAGTTGAAGCTCGCTGAAGAGAAACTTGCTTCAGTCGGTCAACTTGAGAGCGAGAATGCTAGGCTGAAGTCTGCTCTTGACGCGGCCAATAAGGAAGCGAGTCGACTGAAGACTGACAAGGTTAACCTGACTGACAAGATCGGCCAGATGGCGGGGAAGCACAAAGACTTGGAGGATTATCTTGGGGGTCTTGCCAAGAAACTATTCCTCATGCTTGAAGGTAATCCCCTTTGCACGACTGACTTGCTGTTGTCGACTCATCATTTGATTACAATTTTGCATTGTCACAACTTCTTTCAGAATTTTGTCGGAATTTCGAGGAAGAAACTAGTCGAGTGGAGACTAGCCTGGACCCCATCAACTCTCCTGTGAAGGACGATGCTGCCATGATTATTCTCCGTTTGGAATCTCGTGTTGCTGGCGTGGTGGACTACCTTGCTTGACTGAAAGCTGCAGTGTCGCGGATCGACTCCGCACTCTGGCCCAAGGAGACGCTTCAGAACGACCTTGAATCCTTGGTCACTCGACTAAGTGAGGTTCCAGGCCGAGTGCAAGAATGGAAAAAGTCTTCTGCCAGGTGTGGTGCCGATGTTGCTCTGTCGCTGGTTCGTGTCCACTGCAAGGAGGCTCGAGAAGAGAAGCTGGCCGCCCTCCAAGTTGCCAATACGAGGAAGCATAACTTTCAGGACTTCATGGAGACCTTCATCGCTGCTGCCACTCGTATCTCTGATGGGATTGACTTGGACGAATTTGTTGCACCATCCAGTCCTCCACCGGAGGAGTAAAAAACTGTTGTTCCTTGCCTTAAATTTGCCTCGGAATGCCGAGTGGCTTATGTAACCGATAAACTCCGCCAAGCTTATAGCTCGAGTACTTTTATTTGCGATCTAGGATCTTTTGATTTTATCCGAACATGGCTCGACGTTGAATGTCTTCGTGACTTGACCCGCCGATCTACTATTCGTTGTTCCCTCAGAGGCTGCTTGGTTTGCACGATGCTTATCGCCGCGATGGTGTCTGTCAACATGGCTTAAGCGAGCACTGGGCTGCAGCTAAGTCCCCGAGTGGGAGGTTTGCTCTCCACTCGGTAGGATTCCAATTACTTAGGCGAGTGCTTGGACTACAGCTAAGCCCCCGAGTGGGAGGTTCGCTCTCCACTCGGTAGGATTTCAATTACTTAGGCGAGTACTTGGACTGCAGCTAAGCCCCCGAGTGGGAGGTCTGCTCTCCACTCGGTAGGATTTCAATTACTTAGGCGAGTGCTTGGACTACAGCTAAGCCTCCGAGTGGGAGGTTTGCTCTCCACTCGGTAGGATTTCAATAACTTAGGCGAGTGCTTGGACTGCAGCTAAGCCTCCGAGTGGGAGGTTTGCTCTCCACTCGGTAGGATTTCAATTACTTAGGCGAGTCCTTGGACTGCAGCTAAGCCCCCGAGTGGGAGGCTGGCTCTCCACTCGGTAGGATTTTTTCAAACTTAGGCGAGTGCTTGGACTGCAGCTAAGCCCCCGAGTGGGAGGTTCGCTCTCCACTCGGTAGGATTTCAATTACTTAGGCGAGTGCTTGGACTGCAGCTAAGCCTCCGAGTGGGAGGTTTGCTCTCCACTCGGTAGGATTTCAATTACTTAGGCGAGTCCTTGGACTGCAGCTAAGCCCCCGAGTGGGAGGCTGGCTCTCCACTCGGTAGGATTTTTTCAAACTTAGGCGAGTGCTTGGACTGCAGCTAAGCCCCCGAGTGGGAGGTTCGCTCTCCACTCGGTAGGATTTCAATTACTTAGGCGAGTGCTTGGACTGCAGCTAAGCCTCCGAGTGGGAGGTTTGCTCTCCACTCGGTAGGATTTCAATTACTTAGGCGAGTCCTTGGACTGCAGCTAAGCCCCCGAGTGGGAGGCTGGCTCTCCACTCGGTAGGATTTTTTCAAACTTAGGCGAGTGCTTGGACTGCAGCTAAGCCCCCGAGTGGGAGGCTGGCTCTCCACTCGGTAGGATTTCAATTACTTAGGCGAGTCCTTGGACTGCAGCTAAGCCCCCGAGTGGGAGGCTGGCTCTCCACTCGGTAGGATTTTTTCAAACTTAGGCGAGTGCTTGGACTGCAGCTAAGCCCCCGAGTGGGAGGTTCGCTCTCCACTCGGTAGGATTTCAATTACTTAGGCGAGTGCTTGGACTGCAGCTAAGCCTCCGAGTGGGAGGTTTGCTCTCCACTCGGTAGGATTTCAATTACTTAGGCGAGTCCTTGGACTGCAGCTAAGCCCCCGAGTGGGAGGCTGGCTCTCCACTCGGTAGGATTTTTTCAAACTTAGGCGAGTGCTTGGACTGCAGCTAAGCCCCCGAGTGGGAGGCTGGCTCTCCACTCGGTAGGATTTTAATTTCTTAGGCGAAACGGATTCGCAGCTAAGCCCCCGAGTGGGAGACTTGCTCTCCACTCGGTAGGATTTCCTGAAAACTTAGGCGAAGCGGATTCGCAGCTAAGTCACCCACTGGGGGAAATTTAGACAAACAGAAAAAGAAATTCTTGCTTGAAACAAAAGAACTACAGAGGTACTTTTATTACATCTCAGTCGAGTGAGTTTTTAAGTGTAAAAAGGACGGAGCAGGTCCGCGTTCCATGCTCGAGGCTCGTCGATCCGTCGATCGATGTTGTAGAGGTGATACGCTCCGTTGTGCAGGACTTTGGTGATGATGAAGGGGCCTTCCCAGGTCGGGGCAAGTTTGTGAGGTTTTTGCTGATCCACGCGGAGGACCAAATCTCCTTCCTGAAAGGCTCGACCCTTCACGTTTCTGGCGTAGAACCGACGCAAATCTTGCTGGTAGATGGTCGAGCGGATTAGAGCCATCTCTCTTTCCTCCTCTAAGAGGTCGACTGCATCTTGCCGGGCCTGTTCTGCTTCTGCTTCGGAATATAACTCGACTCGAGGCGCGTTGTGGAGCAGGTCGCTCGGCAAAACCGCTTCGGCTCCATAGACCAGAAAGAATGGTGTTCTTCCAGTCGACCGGTTAGGGGTGGTCCTCAACCCCCATAGAACTGACGGAAGTTCGTCGACCCAGGCGCCTGCTGCGTGTTTGAGATCACGCATCAGTCGGGGTTTTAGTCCTTTGAGGATGAGGCCATTCGCGCATTCGGCCTGTCCATTCGACTGAGGATGAGCAACTGAAGCGTAGTCGACTCGAGTGCCCTGAGAGGCGCAGAAGGCTTTGAATCTGTCATTATCAAAGTTTGATCCGTTATCCGTGATGATGCTGTGCGGAACTCCATATCTGAATATCAATCCCCTGATAAAACTGATGGCAGTGCTTGCGTCGAGGTCCTTTATGGGTTTGGCTTCTATCCACTTCGTGAACTTGTCGACTGCAACCAACAAGTGGGTGAAGCCACTCCTACCAGTTCTCAGTGGTCCGATCATGTCTAGACCCCAGACAGCGAAAGGCCAGACGAGTGGAATGGTCTTCAAGGCGGAGGCGGGCTTGTGAGACATGTTGGAATAAAACTGGCACCCCTCGCACTTGTCGACTATATCCTTTGCCATTTCGTTCGCCTTTGGCCAGTAAAAACCCGCTCGGTATGTTTTGGCCACGATGGTCCGAGAGGACGCATGATGGCCACAGGTCCCCGAGTGGATGTCCTCGAGAATTATCTGTTCTTCTTCAGGTGTGATGCACTTCTGACCAACTCCAGTCGCGCTTTCTCTGTATAGCTGCCCTTTGATTACTGTAAAGGCTTTGGATCGACGGACGACCTGTCGAGCCTCTTCTTCATCTTCTGGGAGCTCTTTTCTCATGATATACGCAATGTACGGCACTGTCCAATCGGGAGTGGTGATCATAACTTCCATAATTAGGTCGACCACAGCTAGAACCTCCACTTCGGTCGAGTCAGAGGCGCTTTTTGGTTGTGGAGGCTCTTCTGTGAAAGGATCTTCTTGCACTGATGGTGTGTGAATGTGCTCCAAACACACATCTTTAGGGATGGCCTCCCTTTTGGACCCTATCTTCGCCAGATCATCTGCAGCTTGATTTTTCAGTCGGGGTATATGATGGAGCTCCAACCCCTCGAATCGTTTCTCCAGCTTTCTCACTGCGCTGCAATATCCCGCCATGGATGGGCTTCGGACGTCCCACTCCTTCATCACTTGATTAACAACCAGATCTGAGTCGCCGTAGACCATGAGGCGACGGACGCCGAGTGAAATGACCATACGTAATCCGTATAGAAGCGCTTCATACTCTGCCTCATTGTTGGAGGAATCAAAGTGAATCTGGAGGACATACTTGAGCTTATCTCCTCAGGGGGAAACCAGTACAACCCCCGCACCGGATCCGTTCAGCATCTTGGAGCCATCGAAAAACATAGTCCAGTGCTCCGAGTGAACTTGAGTCGGAAGCTCCTGCTCGGTCCACTCGGCGAGGAAATCAGCTATTGCCTGGGACTTAATAGCTTTCTTTGCCTCGAACTTGATATCAAGAGGAAGAAGTTCAATTGCCCATTTTGCCACTCGACCGGTTGCATCTCTGTTATGAAGAATCTCTGATAATGGAGCGTCGCTGACGACTGTGATAGAGTGATCAGAGAAATAATGAGCAACCTTCTTCGTGGTCATGTGAATCCCGTAAACAAGCTTCTGATAGTGGGGATATCTTTGCTTCGACGGGGTCAGAACTTCAGAGAGATAATAAACTGGGCGTTGAACTTTGAAGGTCTTTCCTTCCTCTTCCCGCTCGACCGTAAGAACGGTACTAACGACTTGTCCCGTGGCTGCTATGTAAAGCAACAATGGCTCTTTGCTGACAGGAGCAGCAAGCACCGGCTGGGTGGAGAGCAGAGCTTTTAGCTCTGCAAATGCTGCATCAGCTTCTGGAGTCCATTCGAACGTGTCTGACTTCTTCATCAGTCGGTAAAGAGGCAGCGCCTTTTCATCGAGCCTGGAGATGAATCGACTTAGGGCGGCCAAGCATCCAGTAAGTTTCTGGACATCGTGCACACGCACGGGGCGTTTCATCCGGAGTATGGTGCCAACTTTTTCGGGGTTAGCGTCGATTCCTCGTTCGGAAACAAGAAAACCGAGTAACTTTCCTCCAGGGACTCCAAATGTGCACTTCGACGGATTGAGCTTGATATCATAATTCCTGAGATTGGCAAAAGTTTCAGCAAGGTCAGTCAGCAGGTCGGAACCTTTTCGTGACTTGACCACTATGTCATCCATGTATGCTTCTACATTCCGACTGATTTGAGTGATTAGGCACTTCTGAATCATTCTCATGAATGTAGCTCCGGCGTTCTTGAGACCGAAAGGCATGGTAACATAGTAGAAACACCCAAATGGGGTGATGAAGGCTGTTTTTATTTCATCGGGTCCATACAGACGGATCTGATGGTATCCAGAGTAAGCATCTAAAAAAGATAACCTCTCGCATCCTGCAGTCGAGTCGACTATTTGGTCGATGCGAGGAAGAGGAAAATGATCTTTTGGGCAGGCCCGATTGATATGCTTAAAACCGATGCACATGCGCAACGATTTGTCCTTCTTAGGGACCATTACAACATTGGCGAGCCACTCGGAGTGGTAGATCTCGCGAATGAATTCTGCTGCTAGGAGTCGGGCCACTTCTTCGCCAATGGCCTTTCTCTTCTGAACGGCGGACCGTCGGAGATGCTCCTTGACTGGTTTGACCTTTGGGTCGACTCAAAGGCGGTGCTCGGCCAGTCCCCTGGGTACACCTGGCATGTCAGCAGGCTTCCATGCAAAGATGTCCCAGTTCTCACGGAGGAACTGGACGAGCGCTTCTTCCTATTTGGAGTCGAGTGTAGTGGAGATGTTGGTTGGAGCCGCATTTGGATCGGTCGGGTGGATGTGGACTTGCTTGGTCTCACCAGTCGACTGAAATGTTGACTCCGTGGTGGGCTTCTTGGCTCGTAACAACTCACTCGGATCCGCAGTCTTCTGGTACTCTTGTATCTCTATCTTGGCCATCTGAGCATCAGCAATTTTGGCGCCTTTCTGGAAGCACTCCTCTGCCTTCTTCCTATTGCCAACGATGGTGATTACACCTTTGGGGCCAGGCATCTTCAGCTTGAGGTATACGTAGCATGGTCGAGCCATGAAACGAGCATAGGCTGGCCTCCCAAGAATGGCATGGTACGCACTCTGAAAATCCACGACCTTAAAGGTTAACTTTTCTTTCCGGAAATTCTTCGAGTCACCAAAGACGACGTCGAGAGTGATTTGACCGAGTGACTCAGCTTTCTTCCCAGGAATGACTCCGTGGAAGCTCATGTTGCTGGGGCTGAGTCGGGACATCGGAATGCCCATCCCCTTCAACGTCTCTGCATACAACAAGTTTAGCCCACTGCCGCCGTCCATCAGAACCTTGGTCAGTCGAGTGCCTTCAATAATTGGGTCGACCACCAACGCTTGCCTCCCTGGGGTGGCAATATGAGTCGGATGATCGGACTGGTCGAAGGTGATGGCGGTCTGGGACCACTTCAGGTAATGGGGTGTCACCGGAGCGACCATGTTTACTTCGCGATTGATGACCTTCAGTCGACTCTTACTTTCGACGTCAGCGAAAATCATCAGAGTGGAATTGACTTGGGGGTATTCTTCACCGCTGTCTTCCCTGTCTTCAACTTTGTCTGACTCTTTCTCTTTGTCCTTGGCCTGCTTCCCTTGGAACTGTTGCATCAGGAGTCGACATTGTCGAGTGGTATGCTTAGGGTAAATGAGATTTCCCTCTTCATCTTTCTTCGTGTGAATGTGGCATGGTAAGTCCATCACATCGTTCCCGTCCTGGTCTTTCACTTTCTGGGGGTTCCAAGGACCCTTGGGTTTCCCCTTAAACTTCCCTGGGGTCATAGCTAAGGCTTCCCCGGGGGCGACTGGCTCGGCCTTGCGCTTCTGCTTCCGACTGGAGTGTCCTCCGCCGGCCTCGTTAGCGGCTGCCTTATACTTGCCACTCCGGAGTCTATCTTCCTCTTCTCCGTTCGCGTACTTGGTGGCGATTTCCATCATTCGACTCAGGGTCATATCCCCGGTTCGACCGAACTTCAAACTTAACTCCCTGTTTCTGATGCCTTCCTTGAAGGCGCAAACTGCCTGATGATCGGACACATTCTCGACCGTGTGATTCAGAGTGATCCACCTTTGGATATAATCCCTCAGGGTTTCACTCGACTTCTGAACACATGACTGCAATTCTGTCAACCCTGCCGGTCGCTTGCAAGTCCCTTCGAATGTCCTGACAAACACCTGGGCTAGATCTTCCCAAGTATAAATACTGCTAGGAGCCAACTGTTCAACCACGCTCTGGCTGATCCTTCCAACATGAGGGGCAAATGCTTCATGGCCACCTCGTCATTGCCGCCTCCGATCTGAACAGCCACTCGGTAATCCTCGAGCCATGTGTCCGGCTTGGACTCTCCGGTGAACTTGCTGACTCCAGCCGCCAACCTGAAGTTGGGAGGAATCACTGCAGCTCTGATTGCTCTGCTGAAACACTCGGGACCTGAGACGTGAACTCTGCTGCCGGACGGCGCGCCTCTGTCACGGTCTTCTCGGTGAGCTCTATTTCGGTCGACCAGACCTTGAACGATGATGGATCTCGCATCAAAGCCTGGTTCCCTGGGGTCGACTGGGACCCTTCGCCCAATACTGAACTGGCGTCTGTCCTCTTGTCGTCGAGGAACGTACGACCCCGCTCTTGGGGCAGGAGAAGGCACTCGACGTTGATCGTTGCGATCGAATCGGTGCTCATACCGCTCGTGCCCTTGGTATTGATCCTCGTGCCGGCCTCTGTGTCCTTCACGCCTCGGGGGCGACCTTGGACTATAAGCCGACTGAACGGAATTCGCAGTGACGGATCGACTGTGAATCCTGTTGCGCGACTGAGATACGGTTGAATTCTGGTCACCCGCTACACGGAGCAAATCTCTGATCTGCAACAGACCTCTCCCTGCCTCTGACTGTGAAGGCTGGATCGACTCCGCTATGCGAGCCGCAGCTGCCAAATTCTGAATCGGGGTACGGTATACCTGGGTCGGCGGCTGGAAGAGGCGACGACGACTGGACTCGGGAACGGGCGGTCGTGCGCGCTCGTAGAGTGCTCTCTGGAGATTCTCCAGTCGAGTACGTTCAGCCAAGTTGGCCAAGCGCACCTCCTCCAGGGCTCGTGCCTCAGGGGTTTCTCCAACGATAGGAGTGTGAAGGGCGTCCATGTTCCGGCGACGGAGTTCCTCCCTCTGCACTGAGGTAAGGGGCTCGGGCCTGTACTCTTCGTGGCCCCGCACCGGAATCCCCCCTGCGGCAACCTCTTCGGTGTGGGGGAATCCGGGGGGACTACGTGGTCCGTCGACCATTAGTACTTCCGCCGCTGGATCACTGCTGTCGCACTCGGACGCAGTCTCTACGGAGCCAGTCGAACAGGCCGTAGAGTGACTCGTCGGGCTCGATTGCCGCGACTTGGGGGATGGCCGACTGGCGGGCCAGTGCGTGCTTCACCCACCGCTGGAGTCTCGACCGACCGGTGCGCTTGCATCGGTGGGAAACTGATGACGACGATGGCGAAACGAATGCCGACCCGTACTGGGTCGACGGTTGCCGCAGGAGGACGCCGCGGACGCATGCGCGAAAATGCGTGGCTCCGCGGGCGGGAAGCGCGTCCACGTCGAGTGGAGCCCCCTGCAGCCAAGCAGAGTTGTCAACGATGAAGGAGAGAGCGCCGAGACGGATCTCGCGGCTCTCGACCATGACTCCGCTCGAAAACATGATGTGGGGTGAAAGAATCCCAACTCCTCCAACAAATCGCTAGAACACCTGCCCCACGGTGGGCGCCAACTGTCGTGGTTCTCGGTCTGACAGTAAGAATGGGGGGTAAGTATGGAGAGGCAAGATCCTAGCTATGGAGTAGTTGTTGCGCAAGGAGTTTTACGAGTTCGGGCCCTTCTCTGAGGAAGTAACAGCCCTACGTCTCGGAGCCCGGAGGCAGTCGACTGGATTATGTGTGTGTGTGTTACAAAGTTGCGAACCCTTGTCCTAGTGGAGGGGGGTGGCTTATATAGAGTTTGCCAGGACCCCAGCCAGCCCACGTTACAAGGAGTTTAATGTACATAAAGAGAGGGGGTTACTGGTAACGCCTGTAATAAAGGACCATGAAGGCCATAAAAGCTACTTATGAGATGACCGTTTGTAGGCAGTGCCTTTAGGTCTTCTTATAGTCGAGTGTCTGTCTTCATGGTCGACTGCTTGTGCTTCTGGTCGAGTACGCTCGTGTCCGTCGACTGGGCTGGCCAGGTCGACTGAAATGTTGATACTTCTTAGAATGTCTTTCATTGTAGGAGTCATGTCCTTGATTGGGTACCTCAGATATGATAAGTTACCCTACCCTAGGTACGTATCCTCGTCAGGGCCCACCTGGCTCTTTGTCGTCTGCCTTCTAGCTCTTTGCCGTCAGCAAGCTGACGGCAAATAGCCTTTTTGCCATCTGCACATTCTTTGTCGTTCGCTTTGTGGAAGCGGGCGACAAAGAGGCTCTTTGCCGTCAGCTGGCAGACGGCAAAGAGGTGGCAGACGGCAAAATGCCAGATTCTAGTAGTGTTGGCTCAAAAGATTATCGAGCTCAAGAAAAAAATTGATTATGAAAAGGCTCACTTCAAGAAGAACATGGCCAAGCTCAGCGTGGCAGACATTCAGACCTTCAAGAAGATGTTGCATGAGCTAAAGGAACAGTTTCACAAGAAGCGTGAAGAAGCAAAAGGTTCAAGAGAGCGCATGAAATACTTTGCACAGAAATGTGTACAAGCACACAATGAGACTGAGAAGCGCAAGGCTCTTGGGCATCCTGGCATCGACCCCAAGATGCCTGCCAAACAAAAGAAGCCTACTGTGGCCCAAGCTGAAGCATCAAGGCAGGAAGCATCTCGCATTGTCTTCCCTGCCAGCATGACAGGCTTGAAGCCTAAGGTCCCCTCAGCAGCTTCAGAACTGAAGAAGACAAGGGCAGCTGAAGCCGAAGCCAAGAAGCGCAAGCACAAGAATGCTTCTGATGATGCACCATCAAAGAAGAAATTGAAGAAGTCTTCCAAGAAAGAGCGTGTTGCTGCCACAGAGCCCCTTATTGTTGAGCCCATTTCTGTTGCTCGTCCAGCCTCTACCAACCAAGAATGTTGCCTTGTGATCCACGAGCCTGCTTTCACAGAGGCTCCTAAAGATGAAGAAGTTCCAGCTGTCGATCCCATCACAGCTGAAGACATTGGTCGTGAAGACAATGTAGAAGATGATGAAGTCCTTCCTCAACTCGAGCACCAACTGGTATCATCGCCTGTTCTTACGAGTAGCGAACTCATCAACATTGGTCATCCTTTGATGCCAATTGCTCAAGATGATTCGTGGGCTGATCGCCCTCAACAAGACACCCCCATTCATGATGAGACACCCAAACTCCACCACCTCAAGTCACCACTCCGGGGCTTGACGACAACAATTACATGGTGCAGACCACTCCATCACCAAAGGCGTCGCCCGCATTCCGCAGGCTTCGCAAAGGCCCTAGGCCGCGGGTCACCATGTCGATCATTCCAAAAGGGGAAGCGCAACAAAGCTCAGTAGCACATCAAGTGTTTCCTGAAGCCACACCTACTGCGAATGTCTCTGAGTCTAAAGCAAAAGCTGTTGAAGACATTCCGGCTGCATCAGCCAAAGAAAATCAAGAAACAAGAGAATAAGAAGCAAGAATTGCCACACCCCATGTCACTGAAGAAGTCATTCTCGAGGAGAATGTGATTGTGCCCGACCCTTCTGTGACTGAACAAACGAGGTTGAAACTACTGAGGCGGCCACAAACAATGATGCTGAAGCCAATGACACTATCATGGCTGAAGACCATGTGACGCCTGAAGATAATGTAGTTCCTGAAGCTCATGTGCAACCAGAAGCCAATGTGGATGCTGATGCCACAGTTCCACCCCCAAGGCCACACACCATTGAGCAGGCCTACAATCGTGGGGAACTAGCCACAGTTTGGTGGCCCATCATGGTGCCTCCCACTGCTCCCGGACCTTAGTATGATTACCATGTGGAGTAGAGGCCACAAGTTCAGAAGCCGAAACCAAGGCTGCCAAGGCTTCCAGGTGCTGCTACATCGCCAGGATCTTTCAGCGTCAATAGCTTCAGGGCACACAACACATTCTTTGACAGTGCCAAGAATCCATACTCGAAGCCAAAGATCTCTTCTGATCGCTTCTTGAGCTATCAGCAGTGCAGCTATTACTCATGTGTCTTATACAATCAAGAGCGAATCTTTCCTCACATGCGTCTGGATTGTGAAGACATTGTTGGTCTGCCCTGCCTTGAAGAAGCTCTGGACTGTTTTAGAGAGGTTGGTCTTCTACAGTTTGTCACTGACAAGGAGCACTCGAATGAAGAACTACTATTGTAGTTCTATGCCACACTTCACATTCGTGGCTACAACAGGGATCCGAAGACTTGGATCCTTGAGTGGATGATAGGAGATCTGCACCATGAAGCCAAAGCTCAAGACATCATCGAGCTTACCTCCCTGCCCACTCCAGGCGAACTGTATGAGCCTGGTTGTCAGCTTCACAGCAATGAACTGCAGAGATTTTTCAGAAACCTGAACCCAATATGAGTCAGATGCTCAGCATGATGAAGCTACTACCCTAAGATGTTGAATACCCCAAAGAATTCTTCGTCAAGGACCTTGAGTACCTGCCCCGCACAATTTACCACATTCTGAGGCGCACTTTATGGCCAATCAAGGGATTTTCTTCTAAAGCCAAACTAGAAGGAACCATGAAGAATTTGGTATTCTATATTGTCAATGGCATCAGATTCAACACCCAGGATTTCTTCATCAGACAACTTGCTGCATCTGGGATTGATCTGTTTGGCCTAAAGTTTTATGCTCCATGGGTGATGCGCCTGATCAAACTTCATTCATCTATTGATTATTAGCCCTCAGCGCACAATCACATTGTCTTTCTTCCTGAGGTTGATCTGCCAATTGAAGCCATCTACCCTGAGCCTGCCAAAGAACCCCTATATCTTCACAATGTTGATCATCAAAGCTTCACGCAACCCATAGAAGGGATTCATGTTCCAAATGCTACGACTCCTGCTTATCCTCTGGCTGGCAATATGTGTGAGCCACATCGCGGCAACACTAAAGCCACCGCTAGTACAACCTCTCAAAGGCCTCGGAAGCGTTCTCGGGTTCTCAATGACCGACAGCTTCTTGTTGCCTTACATCAGAAGCAGGACAAGCACCATGACTGGCTAAAGCGTCAGATGCAGAGTATCTTGGTGGACGTCAATCACATCAAAAACTTGGCCACCAAGGACTCATTCATAGCCCATGAAGCCTGTCAGCGGTCTTGGAAGAGTCTCACACTACTATGCCCTGAATAAGATCTTCGCAAAGATGGCTTCACAGAAGGCTTCAAATTTGACTCCAGACCTCCACGCAATGCAAGCTGGCGCCGCACTCCCTCAATTGAAGATTCTGAGTAATCATCTTCGGCTGCAATTGTTGTTGCGAGAGTCGTCGATGAAGAAGACGACGCCACTTCACCAACCATGGCTGCACTGCATCTCGACACTGCACTAGGCCCTTCTACACCACCAAACTCCAACATCGACCCTGCACCATCATCCGCTCCTTCTGGGAACGAGTAGATGCTCTATGTCTTCAAACCTTTTTGGTCATTACTGACAAAAGGGGGAGAAGCATATGAGTTGTAGTCTTCAAGCGGGTCCTTATGGGTGGTTGCTATTTTTTGCCAAGTGCTTACAACTCTCGTCTTTTGATACATTTGGTTCCTTGGGTTGTAACACTTAAACTTGATGGTCGTCTGCTACGTTTCTGCTATTCTGTGATGCGATGATAAATTCCGCATGAAGCCATTCCGCAGACATCCATTTTTCATTATGCATGTCGTTATCTTTGTTATATCTTTATATGCATGATGAATTGTCTTCATTAGTTGAAGAGGATCTCCGCAAGT
Source organism: Aegilops umbellulata (assembly GCA_032464435.1). Classification (NCBI taxonomy): domain Eukaryota; kingdom Viridiplantae; phylum Streptophyta; class Magnoliopsida; order Poales; family Poaceae; genus Aegilops; species Aegilops umbellulata. The sequence continues at coordinate 433,687,132 of CP136058.1, read as the reverse complement.
AAAACATGCCATGTGCATTTGCATTCAAAAGCAAACTACTTATATGCACATCATTAGGGGGGCCTTTTGCTACTTATGAAGACAATGCCTTAATCCTTAAACTTTCACATACTTTTATCCCCGTTGAAAACTTCAACCAGTTTGTCATCAATCACCAAAAAGGGGGAGATTGTAAGTGCATCTAGTGCCACCCCTAGTTGGTTTTGGAGTATTGACGACAAACTTGGTTGAGGGACTAATGTGTTTGTGAGAATTGCAGGATAACACAGGTAGTAGTCCCACATTGATTCGGTTTACCTACCAGAGATGACCCCTAAAAATGTGTGAAGACATTGAAGACAATTGTGGTTTGTGAAGATATTCACAACGAAGATTATGACTTGAGAAGACATTCACGTGAATACTATGGAGTGCGAAGATATAGTTGTTTCGTAGTTTCCTTTTCTTCTTTGTTGAGTCATAGGAACCACCGCACTGTTAAGTGGGGTCCAAGTGAATAAAGTCAGAGTGACTAAGGTGACGCTCAACCAAATCCTATGTCTTCGAGCGAAGACAATGAGAGCAAATCTTATCCAGAGCTGGATGAGTCAGCTTTACTTGTAGCCCAAGTCAAGCTGCCGCATGTGTTTCAAATCTAGCCGTTGGACACGTGTCAGTTCCTTAGTGACCCAGGGTCATTTTGGACAAGTCAGGTCGGGTTGCCTCCTGGCTATAAATAGCCCACCCCCTACACCATAAATTGGTGGCTGCTCAGAGTTAGTACACGGCTTTTGTCGTTTGAGAGCAACCCACCTCCGAAGTATTTGAGAGAGAGAAACTTGCGAGTACAACGCCCAAAACACCCAGAGCCAAAGAGTGTTAGGCATCACTGAAGTCTTTCTATCCGTGTGGTCTGAAGACTTGTTACACTTGAGGACTGTGAATCCTCCAGCCGGTTAGGCATCGCGTTCTGAGCATCCAAGAGTCATTGTGGATTGCCGGTGAATGAAGTTTGTGAAGGTTTGGAAGTCTACCTTGAAGACTTACCAGAGTGATTGGGCGTGGACTAAGTGTCCTTAGCTCAAGGGGAATAAGGTGAAGACGCGGTTTAGGGAGTCCTGGACTAAGGGGTCCTCGGGCGTCCGACCTGTTATTCATTGGGCCAGACTGATGGGCTGTGAAGATATGAAGCCGAAGACTATACCCGTGTCCGGATTGGACTTTCCTTGGCATGGAAGGCAAGCTAGGCTACCAACTATGAAGATTCCTTCTTATGTAACCGACCCCATGTAACCCTAGATCTCTCCGGTGTCTATATAAACCGGAGAGCGTAGTCCGGATTGGCAGATACTCATTACCATATTCACATAGGCTAGACTTCTAGGGTTTAGCCATTACGATCTCATGGTAGATCAACTCTTGTAACACTCATATTCATCAAGATCAATCAAGCATGAAGTAGGGTATTACCTCCATAGAGAGGGCCCGAACCTGGGTAAACATCGTGTCCCCCGTCTCCTGTTACCATCGATCCTAGACGCACAGTTCGGGACCCCCTACCCGAGATCCACCGGTTTTGACACCGACATTGGTGCTTTCATTGAGAGTTCCACTGTGCCGTCGACAAAAGGTTTGATGGCCCCTTCAATCGTCGATAATGACGCTGTCCAAGGAAGAACCTTCCTCCCCGGACAGATTTTTATGTTCGGCGGCTTCGTACTGCGGGCCAACTCGCTTGGCCGTCTGGAGCAGATCGATAGCTGCGCCCCTGGCCACCAGGTCAGATTTGGAAGCTTGAACTACGTCGGGGATACCCGTGGAGACTCGATCTTCAATGGGTTTGAAACCGCAGCGATCGCTCCCCCTCGTCCCGATGAACATGACTTATATCTGTTATCGGATTAAATCCACGAGATGGATCCTATCACTGCAACAGCCTCAGAACCGAAGCAGATCGTGCCCTCTGAGGCCACAAAGTCTGCGGTGTTGGAGCCGCACACGAACTCGACATCCTGCAATGCTTGCGTCAATGGAACTCCGGACTCGTATCCGGCTATACGTTCCGGACCAGGTACGCCTGTGGACACCGAGCTGGATTGGTTATCGATTTTCGAATTTAGCACCGCAGACATCTTCCAGCATTCACCTTTGGGTGATGTGCTAAACTCTTTAAAGAACTTGTCCTTGGAGGAGGACTCATAGCCGAACTATGTTCGGTTCGAGCTAGAGGCGGATGATGAGGAATTTTGCTTCCCACCCGCCACCCACTTCATAGCCACTGTCGATGACTTAACCGACGTGCTTGATTATGGCTCCGAAGACATCGACGGTATGGACGACGATGCCGACAAGGAGCAAGGCCAAGACCCGCCATTCACTGGACGTTGGACGGCCACCTCTTCGTACGACGTGTACATGGTTGATACACCTAAAGGATCTGGCGACGACAAAGAAGAGCCAAATGCGAATAAACCCTCTGAGACGCAGTCCAAGCGTCGGCGGCCCAAACGCCGTTCTAAGCCCCGTCGCTCAAAGGATGGCAACACTGGCACCAGAGAAAATAGTACTTCGGGCGACGCCGAAAACAATGAAGACCCTGTCGGAGCTGCATCCGAACAGGAGGAACACGACAACAGGCAAGATAAGCCTGATGAACAAGCCATAGAAGATAACTCGGAGGATGATCGTTACCATCCACCCTCTGAGGAGGGGACAAGCCTCGACAACGAAGACTTCATCGTGCCTGAGGATCCTCTGGAGCAGGAGCGCTTTGAGCTTCAACTCATAGCCACTTCAAGGAGCCTGAAAAAGAAACAGCAGCAGCTTCAAGCTGAACAAGATCTCCTCGTCGACAGATGGACTGATGTCCTGACAGCCAAAGAATATGGCCTCAAGCGCCCAGCCAAGAGCTACCCGAAACGCAGACTGCTATCTCAATTCGATGAGGAGGCGCCAGAGCACATATCTCCCTCGCGTAATACGGAACGACCACCACGTGGTCGAGACAGGGCGGCCGACCGGACACCCCGCGGCCGGGATAAAGCAGCAACTCAGGCCAAACAGCGGCCTGCCCCATCGCCCCATAAAAATAGAGATGGAAGAGTTCGGGGCCATACGTACGACCTCCGGCAGACCCTGGATAGTAGAGCAGGACATACAAGATCGATCTACGGATCGCGAGGACGTGCCTCGAGGCACGACAAGGGCTACCTATTCGAACGTGACAAACCTAACCACGCCCGGGCCGAATGCCACAGACGGACTCCATCAGAGCTACGCCATGATGCGGCCCGATATAGAGGCGCCGCACATCCTCTCTGCTTCACAGATGAAGTATTGGATCATGAATTCCCCGAGGGGTTCAAGCCCGTCAATATCGAATCATACGACGACACAACCAATCATCCGGTATGGATTGAGGATTTTATTCTCCATATCCATATGGCTCGAGGAGATGACCTCCACGCCATTAAATACCTCCCACTAAAGCTCAAAGGGCCATCTCGGCACTGGCTTAACAGCCTGCCTGAAAATTCTATCGGCGGCCGGGAGGACTTGGAAGAAGCCTTCCTGGGCAACTTCCAAGGAACCTATGTCCGGCCACGAGACGCCGACAACTTAAGCAACATAGTTCAACAACCTGGAGAATCAGCCAGAAAATTCTGGACTAGGTTCCTAACCAAAAAGAAGCAGATCGTCGACTGTCCGGATGCTGAGGCCCTAGCAGCCTTCAAACACAGCATCCATGACGAATGGCTAGCACGCCACCTCGGCCAAGAAAAGCCGAAGTCTATGGCAGCCCTTACGGCACTCATGACCCGCTTTTGCTGCGGGTGAGGACAGCTCGCTGGCTCGTAGCAACAACACAGCCAGCGAGGCAGGCCCCTCCGAGGCCAAGAACAGCACCAAGAAGCTCCAGCGCAATAGACACAAATGCCGAAGCAATGGCGACAACACCGATGACACCACAGTTAATGCCGGATTCAGTGGCTCCAAGTCCATCCAACGGAAGAATCCCTACAAAAGAAACAATGAAGGACCTTCCAGCCTAGACCGCATACTCGACCGTCCGTGCCAGATACATGGCACCCCAGACAAACAAGCCAATCACACCAACAAAGACTGTTGGGTTTTCAAACAAGCTGGCAAGTTAAACGCCGAAAACAAAGAAAAGGGATCACAAAGCGAGGACGAGGATGAAGAGCCCCGGCAGCCGAACACTTGGGAGATAGAAGAAATTCCCCCCTCAAGTCAAAACGGTGAACATGATATATGCTACACACATCCCCAAAAAGGAGTGCAAGCGAGCACTTAGGGACGTCTACGCGGTAGAGCCAGTCACCCCGAAATTCAATCTGTGGTCATCATTCCCGATCACCTTTGATCGTCGAGATGACCCAACTAGTATCCGCCATGGTGGTTCAGTCGCACTAGTCCTCGACCCAATTATTGACGGGCTTCACCTAACACGAGTCCTGATGGACGGTGGTAGCAGCCTCAACCTGCTTTATCAAGACATAGTGCGGAAGATGGGCATTAACCCCTCACGAATCAAACCAACAAAGACTACCTTTAAAGGAGTCATACCAGGCGTAGAGGCCCGCTGTACGGGCTCAATCACGCTGGAGGTGGTCTTCGGTTCTCCGGACAACTTTTGAAGCGAAGATTTAATCTTCGATATCGTCCCCTTCCGCAGCGGCTATCACGCACTGCTTGGACAAATCGCGTTTGCTAGAATCAATGCACTGCCACACAATGCTTATCTCAAGCTCAAGATGCCCGGTCCACGCGGCGTCATAACAGTCAATGGCAATACAGAGCGCTCCCTCCGAACAGAGAAGCACACTGCCGCCCTAGCAGCAGAAGTACAGAGTGGCCTTCTCAAGCAGCACCATAGTACGGCTGTCGAGCCCTCGGACATCATTAAGAGGTTCCAGACTACACTACAACAGGACGGCGCGGCTCGTCAAGAGCTTGATTAGCAATTCGGCCTCCATCCTAGTCCCGATGAGGTAGTGGCATTCGTACCACGCGTACACAATTACGCACTCAAAATTCCATGGACATCGACGGAGGCACAAGCTAATCCGGGATCTATAGTTCGGCCAGACCGATCCCGGACACACATGCTTTCACTTTTTCTTCTAATTTCAGGTTCCTTTTTCCGCGGGCCTGATCACAAGTCCTTTCAAGGGATTGGCATACAACGTAGGCAAGCGGCACAAGTGTGTAGGGTAACCTCTATACGATTTTCTTGACGGTATTTATACTTATTTCTCAGGACCCGCATGCTGCGCCCTATCGATTCCCGCATGTTAAATAGCCCGGATACTTATCGCACCATTTGTACAAGATACGCCTTGACGTATCCATCTAGTTATAATAAAAATGGTTTGTGGCCCAGTTTCTGTGGTTTTCGCTTCTTACTTCATTTTATTTCGATCTGCTTATCGGCTGCAGGTACTCTTTTGTATGTTTCATATTCGCCAGGGGCTACTTATCGCCCCACAATACGGCAGCAAAGTCCAAAAACTTCTTATAGATAAGTTCGGCACCCCGAATTTAGCATTATATGCATTGGCTCTAAATCATGTCTTTAGTCAATAGTTGGGTTGCCCGGCTCCTGTGCTTGCCACCCTACGTTCCGTTCTATCGACTAGGGTAGTAAAGGGAGAACTACTGCATTGTGCCCTAGCCTTGACCGGATGAGCACCTCAGTAGAGAAAGCCGAAAACTGACTGTCATGATACAGCGAGAGCCGGTCAGCTATTCGAGGGTTACAAAATCATTGGAGATTTTTTCTGTGTTATGCGAAGGATCAGCACTTCCCGATCAGATGCTAACAGCACCCTGGCTTGGACCAGGGGCTGCGCCCATGCTTTATTATAAAACTCCTATGGCTAAGTGAGGGCGTTTAAGCCGTATAGTCTGATTGCCTTGTTCGTTGCGCTAAACAACTCCTTCAAGGACCATATAATTGGATCAAGATTGTTTAGATTCCATCCCGAACACCTCCGTACTACCTACGCGAGGGCAGAAGCCGACGACTGACCAACCCTTAGATTGCATACAACACGGCCGCACAGGAGGAAACAATTAAAGCATAACGAAATTACATTACAAAACAGGCTTTGTTTTCATAATACAAGGCAAAAGGCAACACAAATGTTTTCATTCGAAAATAATGTCCTGCCCGCACTCAGCTGCTGCAAGTCGAGACCCTTCTATGACATCCGCAAAATATCGCTCGGGTGTGCGGTGCTCCTTGCCCTCCGGCGGCCCTCTGGCCACTTCGACGGTGTTCATCTTCGCCCACCACATCTTGTAACGGGCGAAGTCCATGCGGGCACCTTCAATACAGGCAGAGCGCTTGACGACGTCCAGCAGAGGACAGGCGTTCACCATCCGCCTCACGAGTCTGAAGTAGCTGCCAAGCATAGCTTCGGCTGGCCATAGACAGATTATCAAATCCTTCATGGCTAGTTCGGCCACCCTATGCAGCTCCACCAGCTGTTTTAGCTGATCGGTAAAGGACACGGGAGGTTCTGGTGCCGCATATTGTGACCAGAATAGCTTTTCCGCCGAACCCCCTCCTTTGGCTCGATAGAACTCCACGGCGTCCGATACACTACGTGGTAAATCCGCAAAAGCCCCCGGGGAACTCCAAACCCGGGTTAGTAAAAGGTACCGCTTCTCCGCATACTTGCTTTGCATCTTAAATGCCTTACCCACCGCGATCTTCTGGGCCTCTTGGATTTCCCGGAGGGTGGCCTGGGCGTCATTCCGTGCAACCTCCATGCTCTGACGAGCCTTGGCGAGTTCGGTCCCTTGAACCGACGCGTCATTCTCCAAGGCCTCGCATTTCTTCACCGCATCTTGGAGCTCTTGTTGTACTTCTTTGACCCGGGCCTTGAGCTTCTTACAAGCGGCTTGCTGCTGGACAGCCTTCTCCTCGGCCTCGCCCAGGGCCTTCCTTAGGGCCTCGACCTCGGTCGTGGCTCCTGCACATATTATGACACTACAGTCAATATACAACGCCTATGCTTTCCAAACACACAGCAAGTCGTTACTCACCTTGCTTCTCCTAGAGCCGAACCTTAACCTCGCTGAGCTCGTTCTCAGTCCGCTCCAGCCTCTGCCTCAATTCAGAGACTTCGGCAGCATGCGAGGTTGCGGCCAACAGCGACACCTGCTTATGCATACATATTACGTTATTATCCTACAATAGAAATTGATCCTCTGTCCGGTTCTTCTCGTCGAACACCGGATAGTGTCTCAGGGGCTACTGACTACATGGGATTTTTCTCTTTCAATGTCACTTACCTCGAAACCTGACAACATGTTGTTGTAGGCTTCGTTTAGTCCACTCTTGGCGGACTGAACCTTCTCAATCACCGCGCCCATAAGGACACGGTGCTCGTCCATAACGGAGGTTCGAAGCGCCTCCATCAGGTTATCTGGTGTCCCTGGATGGACAGGGACCACCAGCGGAAACGGCGCACCCCCTCCTTTAAAGGGGGCTGCTCACCAGACTCCGGAGCCATACGGGTCTCCGAAATCGTATTCGGCTGAGGGCAAACTGGATGCGACCCTCTTCACCAGTCTCCATGGGGATCGGCTCCCCCATGTGTCCCGCAGTGGAGGTCTCGCCTTGTGGCGCCTCGCGGACAGCGTCCGGGGCTCGTCCCTTCGGAGCGGTCCTCCGGGACAACACTTCGGTGTTGTCCCTGGCCCCGGGGGAGTAAGCAGGCAGTGGCGACATGCTCGCCATCTCCGACGGAGCCAACGAACCTCCAGATGAGGATCGCTGGATAAGGTCACAGGCCGGACTGCAATAGTGCAGTTAACTATGTTAAAATAATAAAGCGAAAGGGCTGGGTGTGCGCATGAATGAGCCATGTCACTTACGATGCGGCCTGGGGCTTAGTGCGGGGGCATCGCTCCAGACTACTGTCAAGGTCCCATGCGGCATTGACCGCTGGGGCGCCCTTCCCCTTTTTGGGTGCTTCCGCCTCCAGATGTGCCAAGGCCGCCCTCTTTTTCTTCTTCTCCTCGGGGGAGGGTTGTTTTCCTCCTCCTCCTCTTCCTCGTCATTGTCCTCAGGGACAGAGGAATGGGCTTCGTCGTCTTCAGACGTCACGTCCGAGGTCGACAGGGACCACTCTTGGCCCCCTTGGCCTTCTTCTTGGCCTTCTTCTTCGGCGCCTTATACGGTGCCGGCACCAGCATCTTCGCTAGACGCGGGATGACCGGTTCTTCAGGCAGCGGAGCCGGACACTGGATCCGCTTCACCCTCTCCATCCAGTCCTGAAAGAGCAATAATAAAAGCTCAGACGTCGTCCTCGAGGCAATTAAGTTGGGGATGCGTCAGAAATAACATACCTCGCTGGCGGGGTGTTTACAATCGTGGCCACGTTCTGAATCTGTGGCCAGTGGCTTCTCGTTGCCCTTAAAGAGCAACTTCTAGGCGCCTTCATGAGTAGTCTCGAAGAGCCTTATCAAGGTCTGGTGCTTCTTCGAATTGAACTCCCACAAAGGGCGGCTTCGACACTGGCACAGAAGAATCCGGCGAACCAGCATCACCTGGATTACGTCAACAAGCTTGACATTCTTGGTCACCATGCTCTGAACACGCATCTGAAGCGCTATCAACTCGTCAGGTGAACACTAGTCCGGACTCTTCTCGACCCAGGAGGTGAGTCGCATGGGAGCACCGGAGCGTAATTCGGCAACTGCGGCCCAGGTGGTGGCGCGAGGTTCTGTGATGTAGAACCACTACTTCTACCACTCCTTTACTGTCTCCACAAAAGTGCCTTTGGGCCAGGAGACGTTAGATAGCTTGCTCACCATGGCTCCCCCGCACTCCGCGTGCTGTCCATCCACCACCTTCGGCTTCAAGTTGAAGACTTTGAGCCATAGCCCGAAGTGGGGTTGGATGCGGAGGAAGGCCTCACACACGACGATAAACGCCGAGATGTTGAGGAAGGAATTCGGGGACATATCATGGAAATCTAACCCATAATAATACATCAGCCCGCGGATGAAAGGGTGGAGTGGAAACCCTAGCCCACGGAAGAAATGGGGGATGAATACTACCCTCTCAGTGGGCTTCGTCGTGGGGACGACTTGTCCCTCGGCCGGCAGACGATGGTCGATCTCCTTCGCCAAATACCCGGCCGCCCGAAGCTCAGTAATGTCCTCCTCCCTGACGGAGGAGACCATCCACTTGCCCTGGCCTCCAGATTCGGACATGACTGCTTGAGTGGAAAGGAGATGAGTACTTGGGCGTTGGAGCTCGAGATTGGAAAGGCGGAGACACAGAAAATGCATGAGAGAGGAGGAGGGAGTCCTTATCCCCTTATAAAGGCAGGGAATAATAAAAGCCTCCTCACTCGCCCTGAAAACTCGCCTATTCCCAAGGGCCGTATAAACGGCACGGTTGGGTTACCCATGCCCGCATTGATGAGAATCCCGCTTTAAGGGGACACGATCTCTGCTTTGACAAGACGTGCCAATGACAACCGCGTCTCAAAACATGGAGCAGTAGATGAGAAATGGTTCGAAATTATGGCCGGACATACGTGATGTCGTGTTATTAAAAAAGTTGTCAGCAGATAGAACTCGTGTGTGTGTATATATATATATATATATATATATATATATATATATATATATATATATATATATATATATATATATATATATTCTCCCTGTGGTCATGTATGGTGTGTGGTATGCGTTACAGGTCCGGATACAATCATCGCATTCGAAGACTATCGTGGAGTTCGGAAAAGGGGGAACCCGCCTTGCAATGCCGAAGACAATCTGCGTGTCAGATTCCTCGTCATTGAAGCCAGGTTTAGGGGCTACTGAGGGAGTCCTGGATTAAGGGGTCCTCGGGCGTCCGGCCTGTTATTCATTGGGCCGGACTAATGGGCTGTGAAGATATGAAGGCCGAAGACTATACCCATGTCCGAATTGGACTTTCCTTGGCATGGAAGGCAAGCTAGGCGACCAACTATGAAGATTCATTCTTATGTAACCGACCCCATGTAACCCTAGATCTCTCCGGTGTCTATATAAACCGGAGAGCGTAGTCCGGATAGGCAGATACTCATTACCATATTCACATAGGCTAGACTTTTAGGGTTTGGCCATTACAATCTCGTGGTAGATCAACTCTTGTAACACTCATATTCATCAAGATCAATCAAGCAGGAAGTAGGGTATTACCTCCATAGAGAGGGCCCGAACCTGGATAAACATCGTGTCCCCCGTCTCCTGTTACCATCGATCCTAGATGCACAATTCGGGACCCCCTACCCAAGATCCATCGGTTTTGACACCGATAGCGGTCTTCTGAGTTGAATCTCAGCCTCCCTAACCAGACGTACAGTTGTCACAGCAACTGGAACTTGTCGGATTTCGGGTTCCGGCAGACCCTTGTGGTTCGAACTCTGGGGTGCGCGCGGAGATCACGCCTTCTTCCTACCTGCACCCCTCCGCCTCGCAAAGATCTAAGCTATGGAAAGAACATCACAAGAGACGCAGGGTTTATACTGGTTCGGGCCACCGTTGTGGTGTAATATCCTACTCCAGTGTGGTGTGGTGGATTGCCTCTTGGGCTGATGATGATGAACAATACAAGGAAGAACAGCCTCGCGAGGGTCCGTTCTTGGCTGGGGGGATGAACTGCTAGGAGGAGTTCAATCACCCTTCTCTCTCTCTGATTGATTCTCTGGATCCTAGCTCATTCCCATTGCCTCTACCCCAGGGGTGGCTAGTCCTATTTATAGGCAAAGGCCCTGGGCCTCTTCCCAAATATTGAGCGGGAAGGGTGCCAACAATTGGCCATTTCAAAGGGGAACATCTGGTACACTTATCCTGACTAAAGTTGGTCCTCGCCTACCAAAGGCTCTGGTGGTGACGATGGCTTGGGCTCCACAGTGACTTCCTCCCTGCCGTTGGACTGGTCTTGGTCTCGTTGCACCGAAACGGGTGCCTTTGCTTGATTCTCTCGCCTGCGCTTGCTCCCTTTGCACCAAAGAGGAAAGGAGGACACTGCGTGGGTTGGCGCCCGCCGGGCGCCCTTGGTCGTCATGGCCTGCGTCATGGGCACCTCGTGAGGTACCCCGCCTTGATTTCTCCCCCTCCTCGTGAGCCAGCCTGATGAGGTCGTGCCTGAGGAAGCTCCGTGCCGTCCGCCCCTCGAGGCTTGGCCCCTCGCGAGGGTCTTGGGTCTGTGTTGATGAAGATGGGCCGTGCTGGGCCCCCCTTTGAGCCATGCCGCAGGCCGCAGGCAAGCAAGTCTGGGGACCCCCGTTCCCAGAACACTGACAGAACTGGTCCAACAAATCCCTGTCCTCACCAAGCAACTGGTTCTATCTCTTACCTCTCTTTACTTATAGTTTGTCTTCGTGAAGTCATTGCCTGCTTGCTTGATCTGATTGACTTCACTGTGTGACGACTATTGTTGTTTGGCTTCATACTATCTTCCATCCTGATCCGTACTACCTAGCTGCTAATAGTCTTCGTGCTTTCACTTCATTGCTTACTTCACTATGGCTTGTCTAGTGTAGTCTACCTTCCACTGCATATCAATAGGCTCATATCTACTGTTTCTCTTCAAAGCCCCCGTGTTTTGAAGACTTTCATAAAAATCTCCTATTCACCCCCCTCTAGTCGATAACTAGCACTTTCACACCCTACAACCCCTCAACAAAATGGTGTAGCCGAGAGGAACAATCGTACACTTGTGGAGATGGCAAGGTCCATGTTGGGTGAGTACAAATCGCCACATAGCTTTTGGGCCAAGGCGGCCAACACCGAATGCCATGCATCAAATCGGCTCTACCTCCGCAAGATCTTGGAAAAGACCCCATATGTACTCCTAATCGGGAACAAGCCCAGTGTCAAGTACTTCCGTGTATTCGGGTGCAAGTGCTTCATTCTCAACAAGAGAGAATGGTAAGGAAAATTTCAACCCAAAACAATTGAGGACATATTTTTTGGTTATGGATCAACCTCACGCCTATAGATTCTACAACAAATCCAATGGATGTGTCGTAGAAACTTGTGATGTGGTGTTTGATGAATTTAATAGCTCGCATGGGGGGCAAGTTGATCTAAGTGATGTAGGTGATGAAGATTCTTCACAACATATCTTGACCATGGGTGTTGGTGCTCTTCTTCCAATGGAACAAGAACCTCATGATGATGAGGAAGAAGATGCAAGCTTCACTGATGATCAAACCACTATGACACCCACAACACCACAAGATCCCATTGCTCAAGAGGAGCCCATTTTTCAAGAACAAGACTCCCACCATGATCAAACTCAACAACATGTTCATCATCAAGAGCAAGAACCAGAACAATCAACTATAGGAGGTTTGAACATAGTGATATCCCACAAGTATAGGGGATCAATTGTAGATTTTTTGATAAATAAGAGTGTCGAACCCAACGAGGGTCTGAAGGTAGAATTTAAATTCTCTTCAAGTTCTATCGACCATCGATACAACTCTACGCACACTAACATTTTCTTTACCTAGAACAAGAAATAAAACTAGTTTGCGCGAATAAAGCTAGAAGTACTTTGCAAGATAATATAAGTTAATTGGTTCAATGGAGAACTTTTGAAGAACACAATGAGAAAGATTGCACATAGGCAATTGAATATGACACGCGTGATAATTCTCATATGCATGAGGGAGAGGCTTAAGATAACATACTTCCCTTACTAGCGTCAGATGCCCTTATGATTGGAACTCTAGCGAACATCTGTAACTACTGAAGATCATTAAGGTAAAACCCAACCATAGAATTAAGTGTAAAGTCCCCTTTGCTCCCATATGCAACGACACCCTTACACGGGTTTAAGCTTCTATCACTCTTGCAACCCACTATAAGCGAATCATGAACATATTGCAACACCCTGCAATTGGAATTCTCTCATTCTTGCGCGGCACAGAGAGCACCATAGGACAACACCATAATAACATACAACTCATATCAACCACACCATACCGTAATTAACCCGTGGGATAAAAGGGATCTACTCAAACATCATAGCATGGCAACACATCATTGGATAATAATATGTAGCATAAAACACCATGTCTAAGTAGATATTACAACGGGAATAGAGAGGTTACACCGCTGCATAGAGGGGGAGAGAGTTGTTGTTGACGGCGGCGAAGTTGTTGATGTAGATCGCTGTCACGATGGTTCCCCCCGGCAGTGCTCCAGTGCCACCGGAAGAGAGACCCCCTCCTTCTTCTTCTTCCTTGGCCTTCCCCCTAGATGGTAGAATGATTTCCTCCTCTGGTCCTTGGTCTCCCTGGCCCCCGAGGGGTGGGAGCCTCTCTCTCTCTCTCTCTCTCTCTCTCTCTCTCTCTCTCTCTCTCTTTGTGTGTGTGTGTGTGTGTGTGTTTTCTTCTTTGTTTTGTGTCCCTGGTTTCTGGTTGAACACCGTTTCTTAAATATCCGAAGATGCGTAACTCCGATCGGGCTAAAATTTTAACATGTTTTTTTCTAGATATAAGCTTCCTTGCACTCAAAGGACAACTCCAACTGAGCCACAACCTCACCTGCCATGCCCTATGGGGGAGTGAAGGAAATATGCCCTAGAGGCAATAATAAAGTTGTTATTTATATTTCCTTATATCATGATGAATGTTTATTTCATGCTAGAATTGTATTAACCGGAAACTTAGTACATGTGTGAATACATAGACAAACAGAGTGTCCCTAGTATGCCTCTACTTGACTAGCTTGTTTATCAAAGATGGTTATGTTTCCTGACCATAGACATGTGTTGTCATTTGATGAACGGGATCACATCATTAGAGAATGATGTGATGGACAAGACCCATCCGTTAGCTTAGCATAATGATCGTTTAGTTTTATTGCTATTGCTTTCTTCATGACTTATACATGTTCCTCAGACTATGAGATTATGCAACTCCTGAATACCAGAGGAACACCTTGTGTGCTATCAAATGTCACAACGTAACTGGGTGATTATAAAGATGCTCTACATGTGTCTCTGAAGGTGTTTGTTGGGTTAGCATAGATCAAGATTAGGATTTGTCACTCCGTGTATCGGAGAGGTATCTTTGGGCCCTCTCAGTAATGCTCATCGCTATAAGCCTTGCAAGCAATGTGACTAATGAGTTAGTTATGGGATAATGCATTATGGAACGAGTAAAGAGACTTGCCGGTAACGAGATTGAACTAGGTATGATGATACCGACGATCGAATCTCGGGCAAGTAACATACCGATGACAAAGGGAACAACGCATATTGTTATGCGGTTTGACCGATAAAGATCTTCGTAGAATATGTAGGAGCCAATATGAGCATCTAGGTTCCGCTATTGGTTATTAACCAGAGATGTATCTCGGTTATGTCGACATAGTTCTCAAACCCGTAGGGTCCGCACGCTTAACGTTCGATGACGATTTGTATTATGAGTTATGTGATTTGATGACCGAAGTTTGTTCGTAGTCCCGGATGAGATCACGGACATAACGAGGAGTCTCAAAATGTTCGAGAGGTAAAGATTCATATATCGGAAGGTTACATTCGGACACTGGAATGGTTCGGGACGTTTCGGATGAGTTTCGGAGTACCGGGGGTTAACGGAACCCCCCGGAAGTTAATGGGCCATCATGGGCCTTAGTGGAGAAGAGAGAGGGCCGGTAAGGAGGTGCCCCCCCTTGCTAGTCTAAATTGGACGAGGGGTGGGGGCGGCGCCCCCCTTTCTCCTACTCCTCCTCTCTTTCCCCCTTTGCTACTCCGGAAAAGGAAAGAGGAGGGGGAATCCTACTTGGACTAGGGAGTCCTAGTAGGACTCCTCACACATGGCGCCCCTCCCCCTTGGGTCGGCCTCCTCCTCCCCCCTCCTTTATATACGTGGGAGGAGGCACCCCAAAGACACACCAAAGTTTCTCTTAGTCGTGTGTGGTGCCCCCCTCCATAGTTACACACCTCGGTCATACCGTCGTAGTGCTTAGGCGAAGCCCTACGCCGGTAACTTCATCATCACCGTCGCCACACCGTCATGCTGACGGAACTCTCCCTCGGCCTCAACTGGATCAAGAGCTCGAGGGACGTCATCGAGCTGAACGTGTGCTGAACACGGAGGTGTCGTACGTCCGGTGCTTGGATCGGTTAGATCGCGAAGACGTTCAACTACATCAACTGTGTTACTAAACGCTTCCGCTTTCGGTCTACGAGGGTACGTGGACACACTCTCCCCCTCAATGTTATGCTTCTCCTAGATAGATCTTGCGTGATCATAGGAATTTTTTTAAATACTATGTTCCCCAACAGTGGCATCCAAGCCAGGTCTATGCGTAGATGTTATATGCACGAGTAGAACACAAAGAGTTGTGGGCGATAATAGTCATACTACTTACCAGCAACGTCTTACTTTGATTCGGCGGTATTGTTGGATGCAGCGGCCCGGACCAACATTACATGACCGCATTCATGAGACTGGTTCTACCGACGTGCTTCGCACACTGGTGGCTAGCGGGTGTCAGTTTCTCCAACTTTAGTTGAATCAAGTTTGACTACGCCCGGTCCTTGTTGAAGGTTAAAACAGCACACTTGACAAAAAATCGTTGTGGTTTTGATGCGTAGGTAAGAACGGTTCTTGCTAGAAGCCCATAGAAGCCACGTAAAACTTGCAACAACAAAGTAGAGGACGTCTAACTTGTTTTTGCAGGGCATGTTGTGATGTGATATGGTCAAGACGTGATGAGATATAAATTTTTGTATGAAATGATCATGTTTTGTAACCATTATCGGCAACTGGCAGGAGCCTTATGATTGTTGCTTTATTGTATGAAATGCAATCGCCATGTAATTGCTTTAGTTTATCACTAAGTGGTAGCGATAGTCGTAGAAGAAATAGTTGGCGAGACGACAACGATGCTTCGATGGAGATCAAGGTGTCAAGCCGGTGACGATGGAGATCATGACGGTGCTTTGGAGATGGAGATCAAAGGCACAAGATGATGATGGCCATATCATGTCACATATTTTGATTGCATGTAATGTTTATATTTTATGCATCTTATTTTGCTTAGTATGACGGTAGCATTATAAGATGACCCCTCACTAAATTTCAAGGTATAAGTGTTCTCCCTGAGTATGCACCGTTGCTATAGTTCGTCGTTCCAAGACACCACGTGATGATCGGGTGTGATAAGCTCTACATTCACATACAACAGGTGCAAGCCTGTTTTGCACGCGCAGAATACTCGGGTTAAACTTGACGAGCCTAGCATATGCAGATATGGCCTTGGAACACTGAGACCGAAAGGTCGAACGTGAATCATATAGTAGATATGATCAACATAGAGATGTTCACCATTGAAAACTACTCCATCTCACGTGATGACCGGACATGGTTTAGTTGATATGGATCACGTGATCACTTAAATGACTAGAGGGATGTCTATCTAAGTGGGAGTTCTTAAGTAATATGATTAATTGAACTTTAATTTATCATGAACTTAGTCCTGATAGTATTTGCATATCTATGTTGTAGATCAATAGCTCGCGTATAGCTCCCCCATTTTATTTTTGATATGTTCCTAGAGAAAACTAAGTTGAAAGATGATAGTAGCAATGATGCGGACTAGGTCCGTAATCCGAGGATTATCCTCATTGCTGGACAGAAGTATTATGTCCTTGATGCACCACTAGGTGACGAACCTGTTGCGGGAGCAGATGCAGACGTTATGAATGTTTTGCAAGCTCGGTATGATAACTACTTGAAAGTTGAGTGCACCATGCTTTACGGCTTAGAACCGGGACTTCAAAAATGTTTTGAATGCCACGGAGCATATGATATGTTCCAAGAGATGAAATTGGTATTTCAGACTCATGCCCGTGTCGAGAGGTATGAGACCTCTGACAAGTACTTTGCCTACAAGATGGAGGAGAATAGCTCAGCTAGTGAGCTTGTGCTCAAAATGTCTGGGTACTACAATCGCTTGAATCAAGTGGGAATTAATCTTCCAGATAAGACAGTGATTAACAGAATTCTCTAGTCATTATCACGAAGCTACTAGAACTTTGTGATGAACTATAATTTGCAAAGGATGACGAAAATGATTCCCGAGCTCTTCACGATACTAAAATCGGCGAAGGTAGAAATCAAGAAAGAGCATCAAGTTTTGATGATTAGCAAGACCACTAGTTTCAAGAAAAAGGGCAAGGGAAAGAAAGGAACTTCAAGAAGAATGGCAAGCAAGTTGCCACTCCCATGAAGAAGCCCAAAGCTAGACCTAAGCCTGAAACTAAGTGTTTCTACTACAAAGGAAATCGTCACTGGAAGTGGAACTGCCCTAGATACTTGGCGGATAAGAAGGATGGCAAAGTGAACAAAGGTATATTTGATATACATGTTATTGATGTGTACTTTACTAGTGTTTATAGCAACCCCTCGGTATATGATACTGGTTCAGTTGCTAAGAGTAGTAACTCGAAACGGGAGTTGCAAAATAAACAGAGACTAGTTAAGAGCGAGGTGATGATGTGTGTTGGAAGTGATTCCAAGGTTGATAAGATCACCATCTCACACACCCTTTACCTTCGCGATTAGTGTTGAACCTAAAATAAATGTTATTTGGTGTCTGCGTTGAGCATGAATATGATTGGATCATGTTTATTGCAATATGGTTATTCATTTAAGTCAAAGAATAATTGTTCTATTTACATGAATAAAACCTTCTATGGTCATACACTCAATATAAATGGTTTATTGAAATCTCAATCATAGTGATACACATATTCATAATATTGAAGCCAAAAGATGCAAAGTTAATAATGATAGTGCAACTTATTTGTGGCACTGCCGTTTAGGTCATATTGGTGTAAACCACATGAAGAAACTCCACGATGATGGGCTTTTGGAATCACTTGATTATGAATCACTTGATGCTTGTGAACCATGCCTCATGGGCAAGATGACTAAGACTCCGTTCTCCGGAACAATGGAGCGAGCAAGTGACTTATTGGAAATAATACATACTGATGTATACAGTCTGATGAATGTTAAGGCTCGCGGCGGGTATCATTATTTTCTGACCTTCATAGATGATTTGAGCAGATATGGGTATATCTACTTGATGAAACATAAGTCTAAAACTTTTTGAAAAGTTCAAAGAATTTTAGAGTGAAGTGGAAAATCATCGTAACAAGAAAATAAATTTTCTATGATCTGATCACGGAGACGAATATTTGAGTTACGAGTTTGGTATTCATTTGAAACAATGTGGAATCATTTCGCAACTCACGCCACCTGGAACACCACAGCGTAATGGTGTGTCTGAATGTCGTAACCGTACTTTATTAGATATAGTGCGATCTATGATGTCTCTTACCGATTTGCCACTATCATTTTGGGGTTATGCATTAGAGACGGCTGCATTCATGTTAAATAGGGCACCATCTAAATCCATTGAGACGACACGGTATGAACTGTGGTTTGGAAAGAAACCTAAGTTGTCGTTTCTTAAAGTTTGGGGTTGCAATGCTTATGTGCAAAAGCTTCAGCCTGATAAGCTCGAACCCAAATCGGAGAAGTGCATCTTCATAGGATACCCAAAAAGAAACTGTTGGGTGCACCTTCTATCACGGAGCCGAAAGCAAGATCTTTGTTGCTAAGAATGGATCATTTCTAGAGAAGGAGTTTCTATCAAAAGAAGTGAGTGGGAGGAAAGTAGAACTTGATGAGGTAGTTGTACCTTCTCTCGAACTGGAAAGTAGCTCATCACATAAATCAGGTCCAGTGATGCCTACACCAACTAGAGAGGAAGCTAATGATGATGATCATGTAACTTCGGATCAAGTTACTACTGAACCTTGTAGGTCAAACAGAGCACGTCCCGCACCTGAGTGGTATGGTAATCCCTTTCTGGAAGTCATGTTACTAGACCATGATAAACCTACGAACTATGAGGAAGCGATGATGAGCCCAGATTCCGCAAAATGGCTTGAGGCCATGAAATCTGAGATGGGATCCATGTATGAGAACAAAGTATGGACTTTGGTGGACTTGCCCGATGATCGGCAAGCCATTGAGAATAAATGGATTTTCAAGAGGAAACGAACACTAATAGTAGTGTTACTATCTACAAATCTCGAATTGTCCCAAAGGTTTTCGACAAGTTCAAGGAGTTGACTACGATGAGACCTTCTCACCAGTAGCGATGCTTAAGTCTGTCCGAATCATGTTAGCAATTGCCGCATTTTATGATTATGAAATTTGGCAAATGGATGTCAAAACTGCATTCCTTAATGGATATCTTAAAGAAGAGCTGTATATGATGCAACCAGAAGGTTTTGACGATCCTAAAGGTGCTAACAAAGTGTGCAAGCTCCAGCGATCCATTTATGGACTGGTGCAAGCCTCTCGGAGTTGGAATATATGCTTTGATAGTGTGAACAAAGCATATGGTTTTATACAGACTTTTGGAGAAGCCTGTATTTACAAGAATGTGAGTGGGAGCACTACGGCCTTTCTGATAAGTATATGTGTATGACATATTGTTGATTGGAAATGATGTAGAATTTTCTGGAAAGGGCAAAGGAGTGTTTGAAAGGAGTTTTTCAAAGAAAGACCTCGGTGAAGATGCTTACATATTTAGCATCAAGATCTATAGAGATAGATCAAGATGCTTGATAAGATTTTCAATGAATACATACCTTGACAAGATTTTGAAGTAGTTCAAAATGGAACAGTCAAAGGAGTTCTTGCTTGTGTTGCAAGGTGTGAAGCTGAGTAAGACTCAAAACCCGACCACGACAGAAAATAGAAAGAGAATGAAAGGCATTCCTTATGCCTCAGTCATAGGTTCTATAAAGTATGCTATGATGTGCACCAGACCTATTGTGTACCTCGCCATGAGTTTGGCAAGAGGGTAAAATAGTGATCCAGGAGTGGATCACTGGACAACGGTCAAAATTATCCTTAGTGGAATAATAAAATGTTTCTCGGTTATGGAAGTGACAAAGAGTTCGTCGTAAAGGGTTACGTCGATGCAAGCTTTGACACTGATCCGGATGAATCTGAGTCTCAATCTGGATACATATTGAAAGTGGGAGCCATTAGCTAGAGTAGGTCCATGCAGAGCATTGTAGACATAGAAATTTGCAAAATACATACGGGTCTGAATGTGGCAGACCCGTTGACTAACCTCTCTCACAAGCAAAACATGATCACACCTTAGTACTCTTTGGGTGTTAATCACATGGCGATGTGAACTAGATTACTGACTCTAGTAAACCCTTTGGGTGTTGGTCACATGGCGATGTGAACTACATGTGTTAATCACATGTGAACTATTGGTGTTAAAATCACATGGCGATGTGATCTAGATTATTGACTCTAGTGCAAGAGGGAGACTGAAGGAAATATGCCCTAGAGGCAATAATAAAGTTGTTATTTATGTTTCCTTATATCATGATAAATGTTTATTATTCATGCTAGAATTGTATTAACTGGAAACGTAGTACACGTGTGAATACATAGACAAACTGAGTGTCCCTAGTATGCCTCTACTTGACTAGCTTGTTTATCAAAGATGGTTATGTTTCCTGGCCATAGACATGTGTTGTCATTTGATGAACGGGATCACATCATTAGAGAATGATGTGATGGACAAGACCCATCCGCTAGCTTAGCATAATAATCGTTTAGTTTTATTGCTATTGCTTTCTTCATGACTTATACCGAAGGAACTCCCGAATACCGTGTGCTATCAAACGTCACAATGTAACTGGGTGATCATAAATATGCTCTACAGGTGTCTCCGAAGGTGTTTGTTGGGTTGACATAGATCAAGATTAGGATTTGTCACTCTGTGTATCGCAGAGGTATCTCTGGGCCCTCTCGGTAATGCTCATGTAACATCCCAAATTTTCAATTTGGAATGTTATACATTAGATCATCATGCATATCATATTTTCTTGCATTTTGGTCGATCCTAGAAATTTCACGCAACTCAAGGACCCTCGGAGAGAGTTGGAGATTTCGTTATTTTCATATTTGAGTTTTCTCAAACTTTGAAAAGAGGATCATTTGATTTTATTTATTTTTTTCTTCAATTATTTTTCCAATAACAAAATTATGAGAAGGGAATAATATGACTTTCCCAATTTTAGGAAAAATGAAGATTTAAATAAATAAATCAAATTTTGGATTTTTCAGAGTTTATTTGTATTTTATTTGGATTAGGGAAAATGCGTGTTTTTAAAATATTGCATTTAGGCCCCGAGTAAAAGTTCATTTTGTTCGACTCATTTTTAGGAGTCGGGGAAAATTTACTTCGTAAATTTTGGAGCTCGTTAGATTTTATTTTTCTTCGTTTTTCTGCTCGCGAAATTATTTTTAAAAAAATCCCGCAGCGCCGACTGGGCCAAGGGCCCAGCCAGCCGGCCCAGCGCCCCGCCTCCCCTCGCGCGTCGCGCGCCAGCCGCCGCCGCCGCCAGAGTCCGGCTCGGACTCCCCCTCCTCCCCTTGCTTGCCCCTCCCCCAAGCCACCCTTCCCCCTCCTATATATATACTTCCCACCCCTCCCCCTCTCCTCCCAAGCCGCCGCCCCCTCCCCGCCTCGCAGCAGCAGCAGCAGCAGCGCGCAGCACCCGCCGCCGCCGCCGCAAGCCGCCGCCGCCACCGCGAGCCGCCGTCGCCCGCCGTCCGCCGGAGCCCTCGTCGAGGTAGCCCCGCGCCGCGCCACCCGCACCCGGTTCGGTTTTTTTTAAATCGTTCCGGTTTATTTTTCGTTTCGGTTTTCTTTTCAAAACCCTAGATCGGTTTTTTTCCGGTTTTGTTGGTTAGCGAGCGTTCGCCGGACTGTTTGTTTTAACGAGCGTGATCACCGGTTAGCCTCGGTTAACGAACGTCCGTTCGTTTAACCGTTCGTCGTTTTTCTTTTTCGTCGGATTTATTCCGCGATTTTCTGATCGCGATTTCAGATCCGATCTTCTTTCTAGTTTATCTTCTCGCTCGTTTATCGGAATCAGGTGATTCAAGCGCCTGGAGTTTCGTTTCGAAACCGCCGTTCCGACTAATCAACTTAAACAAGATTTTGCTACTGTAAAATTTGACCTAGTTTCAATTTGCTAGAACCGAGTTGTCTTCTTCCGCCGTTGGTTTTCCGTTGTTTTGTTCGAATTCGATTCTTTTTGCAACCGGAGTTCTTAAGTTGAACTTTCTGGTTCGATCTTCTGTTCGAGTTTTACCCGTGCATTAGATGAGTACTTATTGTATGCTTGTTGTTTGTCTGCGATAGATCACCCGGAGTGCGCCGCCTGTTATTTCGAAGTCTAGGTTTCGCGGATTCTCAGCAAGGCAAGTAACACTTTGATCATACCTTTTCTACTACCCAGTTTTATTGCATTAGATCAATCCTCAAACATTGCATGATTAGGATCTAATTAAATTGTGGGATGGGAAGTAGTTGAGGTAGTACCTATTACCTGTTTTACTTATGAAACCTTTGGGAGTTACTTCTACGTTTGCTTATTATGCCATGCTATGCTAGTAGACGTGGATTGGGTGAGTGATATCCATGACAGATGTGAGTATTGTTAATTAATGGCTTATCTAAGGTGGCAACTTGAACACACATCTGGGTGGATTGAGGCACCTGGTTTCTATCAGGACTTGCCTGTTTCTTTTTGGACCGCCACCTAGGCTCAAAGGGATCATAAGATCATTCATGCTAGTAACTTCCGTGTGCAGCCACAAGCCATTATGGGCTCTGGCATAGTTGATTAAGTCGTGCGAACTCTTACAGGGTAGACTAGCAGATGTAGGGGAAAGTAGGTGTACCGGTCTATCCAAACGTAAGGTGCTAGCGCTTTTGAAAGACTATGTCTCGGTCATCCGTTTCTCAAACACCATGTAGTGCGAGAAACCAAACGGAGGCGATCGAGTCTTGTGGGGAAAAGTGTGCAAACCTCTGCAGAGTGTACAATCTGATCATGATTAGCCGTGTCCCCGGTTATGGACGTCTTGAGTATCTATTACTTGAATATCATGTGAATCTCATCATGTTACTTCTAATTAATTTTGTTGGGTTTTAATTGTTCACTAAATTGGGATCGGAATGCTGTCAACCATTCTCGATGTTTCAACCACCATGATAGTTAAATAAAATCTATTCCTTTGCAGTAGGGAAAAATTGGCTTTACGCAAAAATGTAACCATAGAGCTTTTCCACCAGCCATATATGCATGTAGTATAGGCTTATCATTCATTACTCTCTCTGTGTTACATTGCCAGCATATTCCATGTGCTGACCCGTTTTCGGGCTGCAACTTTCATGTTGCAGACTTTTCAGACGACGAGTAAGGTGCTTTTAGGTCGTGGTTCTATACTCAGTGATGCCGTTGGAGTTGATGGACTCGCTTATCTTCCAAGTCTTCCGTTGTTAACATTATTAGATGGCCTTAAGCCATATTTATTGTAATAAGATCTCTTTCAGATACCGATGTAATAAGTGTGTGATTGCTACTCTGCTATAAATCCTTCGAAGTACTGTGTGGTGTCAGCATTACTGATCCAGGGATGACACCGGAGCACAGAGACTTGACCATCTGAGGTCCGGTCGCTACAGCTCATCACTATAAGCCTTGCAAGCAATGTGACTAATGAGTTAGTTGCGGTATGATGCATTACAGAACGAGTAAAGAGACTTGCCGGTAACGAGATTGAACTAGATATGATGATACCGACAATCGAATCTCGGGCAAGTAACATACCGATGACAAAGGGAACAACGTATATTGTTATGCGGTTTAACCGATAAAGATCTTCGTAGAATATGTAGGAGCCAATATGAGTATCCAGGTTCCGCTATTGGTTATTGACCAGAGATGTGTCTCGGTCATGTCTACATAGTTCTCAAACCCATAGGGTCCGCACGCTTAACGTTCGATGACGATTTGTATTATGAGTTATGTGATTTGATGACCGAAGTTTGTTCGGAGTCCCGGATGAGATCACGGACATGACGAGGAGTCTCGAAATGTTCGAGAGGTAAAGATTCATATATTGGAAGGTTACATTCGGACACCGGAATGGTTCAGGACATTTCGGATGAGTTTCGGAGTATCGGGGGTTACCGGACCCCCCCCCCCCGGTGAAGTTAATGGGCCATCATGGGCCTTAGTGGAGAAGAGAGAGGGCCGGCCAAGAGGTGGCGCGCGCCCCCCTTTCCAGTCCGAATTGGACAAGGGGTGGGGGCGGCGCCCCCCTTTCCCTTTCCTACTCCTCCTCTCTTTCCCCCTTTGCTACTCCGGAAAAGGAAAGAGGAGGGGGAATCCTACTTGGACTAGGGAGTCCTAGTAGGACTCCTCACACATGGCGCGCCCCCCTTGGGCCGGCCTCCTCCTCCCCCCTCCTTTATATACGTCGGAGGGGGCACCCCAAAGACACACCAAAGCTTCTCTTAGCCGTGTGCGGTGCCCCCCTCCACAGTTACACACCTCGGTCATATAGTCGTAGTGCTTAGGCGAAGCCTTGCATCGGTAACTTCATCATCATCGTCGCAACACCGTCGTGCTGACGAAACTCTCCCTCGGCCTCAACTGGATCAAGAGCTCGAGGGACGTCATCGAGCTGAACGTGTGCTAAACACGGAGGTGCCGTACGTTCGGTGCTTGGATCGGTTGGATCGCGAATACGTTCGACTATATCAATCGCGTTACTAAACGCTTCCGCTTTCGGTCTACGAGGGTACGTGGACACACTCTCCCCGCTCGTTGCTATGCTTCTCCTAGATAGATCTTGCGTGATCGTAGATTTTTTTTTGAAATACTACATTTCCCAACAAGGAGGCACGCCCCTTGAGCTTGTGAAGCCCATGGCCCCCTTGGCATTGATTCTTGCGCCAATAGTTGTCATATATTCCATAAAAAATCGCCATACAATTTTATCACATTTGGACTTTGTTTGATATGGATTTTCTGCGAAATACAAAAACATGCAAAATCCAGGAACTAGCACCGGGCAGTACATTAATATGTTAGTCCCCAAAATAGTATAAATTGTTGCCAAAAATATGTGAAAGTGGTACAATAATGACATGAAACAATAAAAAATAATAGATATGTCGGAGACGTATCACCTAGACGTCGGAATCTGCAACATCTTCAACAAGCTCTTCTCTCCGTTGCATCTTTGGTAAAGATCATATCTAAACTCTTTGCATCTTCGTAATGATATTGTTCTTTGTCATATTTTATTTTCTACTATGTTTCCAAAAACAGGGGTGTCCTTGGTACTCGGGGTGATGCCCCCCCGACCCCGAGCAATGCTAGCGGATCTTGTCATCGCTTAGGAACAATGGCCAAGTCTGGTGTAGATTCCCTCCGCATCGCCTTCGTCGATCGTTGTTACCCTCTATCACCCCAACGCATCCCACCTCTCGACAAGAGAGGAGGGAAGGGATTCATCTAGAGTTAGAACGGGACAAAAGGCAAAAATGGATTACCTGGGGGGAGAGGACAAACACGGGGTATTTGGCGAAAATAATGAGTGTACATTTGTAAACCCAAATACCCCATAGCTCGGTAGAGCTATGGGGGTATTTGGGTTTACAAATGTACATTCATTATTTTTGCAAGAAATTTGGCTATTCAAGCAGAATGCACATATATGCATCAAATAGATTTTAAACTCAGTAAAGTTGCGATTAATAAGGAAATATGCTCACCCATTATCTGTGCTGGCTCCAACATTGAGCACAACTGTCAAAAAGGGAAAGTTGTCACGCACCAACAACACGACATCCCCGCGTGATGCTCCCCCCTCCCGCATCACACCGCATCCGCACAGCCACTCAAAGCCCACGGGAACGCCCCCCTGCGCATCACCCGCGGGAACGCCCCCCCTCTTTGGTCCCGGCGTCACGCCAAATTCGGGTGTCCGCTCGGAGCCCACATGAACGCGCCATCACCCGCACCACGTCGCATCCGCACGGCCACTCGGAGCCCATGAGAACGCGGGTCCCCCACATCACGCCGCATCCGCGCGACCACCGAAGCCCACAAAAACGCCATGCATCAACAACACGACATCCTCGCGTGATTGCCCCCCACATCACACCACATCCGCGCGGCCACTCGAAGCCCACGAGAACTCCCTCTGGTGGTACCCACATCACGCCAGATCCGCGCAACCACTCGAAGCCCACGAGAACACGCTCCGGTGGTCCCCACATCACGCCAGATCCGCGCGTCCACTCGAAGCCCACGAGAATGCCCTCTGGTGGTCCCCACATCACGCCGCATCCGCGAGGCCGCTCGGAGCCCACGTGAATGTGCCGCCTCCCGCACCACGCCGCATCTGCGCGGCCGCTCGGAGCCCACGAGAACGCCGGCCCCCCGCATCACGCAGCATCCGCGCGGCCACCGAAGCCCACGAAGACGCGGCCCCCACCTACCTCGCGCAGGTGATGGGTCCCCCGCATCGCGTCGCATCCGTGCGACCGTTCAGAGCCCACGAGCAATGCGTCTGCGGATGTTAGGGGGACGCGGGGGGCTTTCCTCGGGTACGCGTAGCATAGCTGGCCCTAAACCTGAGCACGGGCAGGCGGACCCTGCCGTCGCCTAGGAACAACTGCCAATCACCCCCACCGTACACAACAGAGACGCGGCGTGGGCCCGGCGCATCGCGGCCGCACATCTCGCCCCCGCACGAACATCGGGGCAGGCCGCCAGGGGCAGCCGCGGGATTTCGGCGCTAATTCCGCGGCCCGAGGGTTTAAGGAGCCCCTTCTCCTCTCCTCTCTGGCTCCGCGCCAGCACCAACACAGAGCCTGGGGAAACAGAAAGCAGAGGAAGGGAAAGCAGCCGCGGCGAGGACGGACGGGGCGGCTGCCGTGAGGAGACTGAGGAGGCAGGGGAGGGACGCAGCGGGCGCTCCTCCTAGGGTTCTGGGCGCCGGTCGCCGGTCGCCGGCGGGGCAAGCGAGGTCTGCAACTCTCTTTCCTTTCCCCGACCCAATTGTACGGCTCCGGGTGGCGGGAAGCCGGGAACGCGACGCGTCCGCGTTTCGCCATTGCTTCGCTGGTCGAGTTCTCGAAGGGGGCGGTCGCCGTGCTGGCCGCTGCGGCGCTGTAGAGACTAGTTCGGGAGAGGCGCTGTTTTTTTTTCCTTCTTTGCGTCCGTAACATTGTTCGTGGACTACTATTTTTGGCGAAGGTGGGCGGGTGGGTTCGCCCCTGGTTTCTGGAACCGGGAGCGCGTTTCCGTGTGAGACGAGCGCTTGATCAGGTGGCGAATTTACCACCCGTGGCTGTTTTTGCGCCATTTTCTACGATTATTTCAGCTCTGCGGCTTCGTCCAGCCCATGTCTCCCTAGGACTAGGATGGCGACTCTTTGCCAAATGTATGTTCTTTTTCCCCGTGCTTTCCCCTCGGTGGTGTTGGAAACTTCCGGGTACGTCAGATAGGTGGCGGATTAGTAGATTTTAAATAAAATTTTACAGTTTTGTTAACAATGGTGACTATATGCATAATTGTTCATAAAGAACAAGAAGTTACTGCTGCGTTGGACTACAAACTGTGTGATAAAGGGCTGTCATTTATTTATTTATTTTGAAATTTCTTCTTACCAGTCGCCTGCATTTTTCAAAAAAATGCAGTCGACTGCTGAACTCACACCGGCGAACTGCGAGGCGTAGCCGAGTGAGGGGACCTCGCTGGAGTTAGTGATTAGATTGGCGGTGGCAGGGGTGTTTGGCGCCGGGGGTAGGGGTTGGTTAGGTTGAACCCTTGATCCAGCGATGGCGGTGGCGGTGGCCGCAGGACATGATAAGCCGGAGGCAGCAGCACAATGGATGCAGGTTGGATTGAGGAGGCAAGCAGAAGAAGATCTGAGGAATGGAAAAAGAAGATCCAACGTGTTGAACAGTGGACAGTGGTTTTAAAAAACATCCGCCATAGTTATAAGAAGTTCCCTTTATTTATTTATTTATTTATTTATTCATACTTTGCATGATTTTTTTCTCGTGCAGCATGCACTTGCTTACACCCCTAAATAACAGAATTTTGTTGTGAATTCAGCACTGAACGGTCACATTTGTTGTTCAGAAAAATGGTCGCAGGGAGTGCCCTGCCGTTAGTTGGAGGTAAGGGAGATGCGGACTGGCAACCAAGCAAGGACCTGGGTTCATATGACCTTTTGCCAGCAAGTCTTTCAGGAGAAGAGCTGGCATTCGACAGGAACGGTGGTGCTATTCATGGAAGCTGGAGGGATGCTGCCCCTGATCGCAGTGGGAGTGCACCTCCTAGCATGGAGGGGTCTTTGGCTGAACTTGATCACCTCATAGGCAAGCACAGTGGGAACACATTGAGGAACTTGAGCTCTGGAGCTGTCAGTTCAGAGTCTGAGCTATGCTCTGATCCGGCATACTTAAAATATTATGGCTGCAAGGTGAATTTGAACCCAAGGCTTCCTGCACCGCTTGTCTCAAGAGAGAGCAGAAGGTTGATGAACCGGTCTAGCAAAGCTGGAGAATGGAGGCCATTATATGATCACAGCAGTAGTGACAGGTCCTTGACTCATCGTTCTACTCTATCAACGCACAAGGAGGAGCCTGAGGATGACAGTTCATCAAAGTTAGATTCAAGCTCGGCAGAGGATGCTGGATGTCATACTGACCAAAGCACATCTAGCATAGGGTGTCACAGCTCAAAACTTGTAAGCTTAATGCAGGTAAATTGTCCATGTATTAACTCCTTAAGCACTTCTAGGTCTGCTGCATTTGTTCCATATATAAATTAACCAAACTTATGATTTCCTATTCCCAAAATACTTCATTCAACATCCATCAAGGTTTTTCTTGAACACCTTGATTAAACTACATGTCATTTTGCATCCATCAAGTATTAATTTCCACCTGCACAATTTTAAGGCATTATGTCTTCACAATGAACAAGAAATGGAGCTTTTGGTGGGGGTAAATATCCAACTAATGATTAACCAGTGTAACAAGATACTAATTCACCTGCAGTTTACACCATCCTTTTCCAATCTTGAGTTAGAACTGTAGCAGCTGGGCTTTTCGGTAAAAGGATAACTAAATATTCCAAGTTCCCTAAAAAACATACCTTATGTCATATTGGAGATTTAAAACTTCGGCTTTGTTTTGAAATAGCAACTGTAGATCCAGAATGCTTAGTATGACTGATGTTTTCCTGTTACCTATCTGCCAAAAAAAACATATTTATGATTCGCAAAAGATGTTGGAAGTTGAAGTTCTTAGTAGTTACTTGTAAATCATGTTCTATAATCATGGTTAAGGGCTTGTTTTTTCTAATTAATGAGAAACTTAGTGTGCGTGAGCACACTTGTTTGATGATTGACAGTGTATGTATTGTTGATTGACACTTTGGATACCTCATTTTGAACTAGTACTGATGGTTTGCTTATTATTTAGGAAAACTTTCCTCGGAGCACTGATTTATACAATAATTCTTCTGGTCCTTCAAATACCAATTCTGGTGATGAAGAATCTGTCTGTTGCATCAGCTCATCAATGAATTCCCCACATGATATTGTCAAGTCATCAGATTTGAATGGATTTCCAATAGATACCCCTCAACGGCCATGTGGACCTATTGGGAGTCCAGTGAAAAATACACTTAGTAGCAACAGTCTCGCAGCTTCATCTCCTTCGACTTCATCCAGTTCTGTGAATAATATCATGGCTGCTTCTCAGCAGGGAAATCCGAGTACTGAAATTAAGTCTGGTGGTGCAGTGCGTGCCATACTTAATGGTGTGGACTCCAGTATGAAAAACCTGAATATTAATCTGGATACCCAGGGTAGTGCACATGTTAGGCAACAGCGGCAGAACAATGTCTTATTGCAGAATAGCTCATCACACTGTGATCGTACTCAAATGATTCCCCAAGGCATCAATCTTCCTCAAGTTCCGTTTGTGAATAACTTCTCTCATTCTCATATGAATCTATATTCTGGTGACATTCAGTTGATGTCCCAGCATGGAATGCCAACACCTTTTTATACACAGAGTCCGTATTATCAGAATTCACAGTTACCTGGTGTCTTGATGCCCCCATATGGAATTGATGGCCATGGATTGCCTAGTTCATTCTTGCCACCTTTTATGACTAACTTTGCTCCTCAGCTTCCTGTCATGACACCTTCTGATACTCCTCTTACTCCGACCTTTAGTGGTAGACTAGCTGGTTTTCCTTCAACAGGAAATATTGCTGTAGGAGCTGAATTTTCGAACCCATTTAAGATTTATGAGCAACCTGGGGTGACTATGCCGCCATCTGTACCTGATCTTAGCCTCATTCATTATTTTCAGCAACCATCTATGTATCACTATGGTCTTGGAAATCCATATGATACGGTGAGGCCAAGTAGTAATTTTGTAGGTAACTTTACTGCTCCTTTTGGTTCAGAAAAAGTTGTGCCAGGAATCATGCACCAGTCAGGACAGAAAGTTCAGTTTCCAAATACTGGAGCTTGTAGCTCCTCTACAACCAGAAAACAAGGAAGTTATGTTGGAAATCATCCTGGCACCTCACCTTACATCAGTATACCAATGCCATATCCTACAACTCCAGTGTCTCATGGCCAACCTTCATCAGGAACATATCCTTGTGACAGGAGAAATGGTGTACCGGGATTCCAGTCCCCATCAAAAACTGCGGGCACTAGTCATGGGATTCAAGGGCAGCGAGCGGGGGAGAAATCAGATCCCAATCCACACTGTTCTGTTGGTGAAGTTAGGTCCAACAAAGCCCACATGGTTGAGTTATCTGACATCAAAGGCCATATAGCGGAATACAGGTCAGTTGTGGAGTTAATTGTCTCCTTTGTTGTCCGCCGGATGTGTATAATCAAATGAAAAGTTTTGAGGCTTTAATTGCTTGTATGTTCTTGATCACAGCTCTGACCAAAATGGCAGTCGATTCATTCAGCAGAAGCTGGAGAATGGCAGCACTGAAGACAAGGCCTTAGTGTTTGCTGAAATCCTTCCTCATGCTTCATCGTTGATGACTGATGTATTTGGAAATTATGTGATCCAAAAGGTATGCTACTCTTTTTGTACAAGTTATTTCTGGTAAATTGTTTATGCAAGGCATGACACATTAACACTTGCATGATTGTACCTTTTCTGTAAGGCATATTACACACTTGTACCTTGTTACCAGCAGTAATTGTGAATTGTTTATTCCTTGCAGATGTTTGAACATGGGGACTCTGAGCAGAGAAGAGACCTTGCCAAAAAGCTTGCTGGTCATGTGTTAACTTTGAGCCTTCAGATATATGGTTGCCGAGTATTTCAGAAGGTAGTTTGACTGCTTTTGCGGGAATATATATTTATTGCAGCATAATGATTTGATTCTAGGGTTAATTGGATCTATGCCACCACAACTTTCACGAGTTGGCAAGCTATTACAATTCTTCCATCCTCCTCTATATGCCATTATGTTAAATTTGAGACACAAATACCCTTGTCTTCCTACTTTCACCCTCCCCTCATCTCCTTCTACCAAACTGACCTGCCATTAACTCCGGCGAGCATGGGGCCATGCATACTGTACTCCCACGAGAATGTTGCCTCGGTCGTCATGTACGCACAATTTTTACATAATGGCATATAGAGGAGGATGGAAGAGCTGTAATGGCATTTTTCCAATGTGCAGAATTGTAATGGCATTTTTCCAACTCGTGAAAGTTGTAGTGGCATATATCCAATTATCTATTGATGAATCATGTCACCCAACATGTTGTTGAATACTAGCATAGTAGCACGGCTTGTTAGATTGTTTCTCCCATTTATGTTGAGAAAACTTTGTGCAGTAAGTGATCTTCATCAAGTCATAGGACTATTTTAACTTGAATATCATATGCCACGTTTTCGTATTGTGCATGGTAATCAGGATGCAATTTTTGTTCCTGCCTGGCTAGTTATTAGTTGATCAGTATATGTTGAAGGTGAAACACGATCGAACTTTATTAATGAGCAAAAGTTCGTGATGCCATGTGCTTGTTGAGAACTGGCGTGGATGTTAGCTAACGTCCTGCAAAACTCACTCTGCTTTGGATCATTTGATTTTTTAATGGATATAGTGGAAGCTTCTCTTCCAAGAAAGATGAAGAATAAATAAGGTGAGAAATCATTCCTGAATTGAGTGATTACAGATAAAACCCGTAGAGCTATAAGGCTGAGGACTGCATGCCAAAGATTGTAGATTTGTCTTAGATTTTATCAGTAGTCAATGCCGGGTTGTATGTTTTCGTGTTGTATCATCGCTGAGTTGAGTAATTTCAGATAAAAACCGTAGAGCTAAAAAGCTGAGGGCCACAAGCCAAACATTTGTAGAGGTATCTTAGATTTTATCAGTAGCCAATGCCGGGTTGTATGTTCTTGTGTTGTATGATTTCTCATGAATTAGTGCGAGTCCTCAATATTTGCTCTCACTGTTGGATTTTTGTTTGCCTTCTTTACTGTTAATATCACAGGCCCTTGAAGCAATTGAGCTTGATCAAAAAATAGAACTTGTTTGTGAGCTTGATGGACATGTTCTAGAATGCGTTCGCGACCAAAATGGGAATCATGTTATACAGAAGTGTGTTGAGTGTGTCCCTGTGGAGCATATTGGCTTTGTGGTGTCGGCTTTTCAGGGACAGGTTGCCAGCCTAGCCATGCATCCATATGGTTGTCGTGTTATTCAGGTAAATTGATAATGGTAGTTTATATTAAATCTTGCATCATTTGTGTGTGTTCAACTTCTCCTTTTGTCGGTTTGGCAGAGAATCCTTGAGCATTGCAGCAATGGTTCAGATGGTTTAATAGATGAAATCTTGCAGTCCACTTGCATCCTGGCACAAGATCAGTATGGAAACTATGTCACACAGGTGAATTTTCTTAGCAGTCTATACTGTAATATCGTTTACACAGATGTCTGGACAGAAAATAATTCAATGGAGGATTTGGTCAAGCTGACGAACTTAGATATTTGGTCCTTTTCTGATCCCTTTGTATTTGGTAGTAGTGTGTTAATCTACGCAAAGATTTGTTCCCACATGAGCCAGTATAATCACTGATGTTGAGTCCAGCGAACATACAGCACATATTACTTCTGTTATAACACTGCTCTTTTGCAGCATGTTTTGGAGAAAGGAAAAGCGCATGAAAGGAGCCAAATCATCAGTAAATTGGCTAGGCAGGTTGTGTCCATGAGCCAAAACAAATTTGCATCCAATGTCATAGAGAAGTGTTTCCAACATGGGGATGTAGCAGAGCGGGATCTTTTGATCAAGAAGATTCTGGAACAGACTGAGGGAAATAATTATCTGCTGGTATGTACGATGAATGTTGGCTTTCTATGTTTTCATGGTCAAATAGCTGACGATCTAGTTTGGTCAAAACTTGGCAAATGCGTAAAACTCCGGGTAAAAGAGCAAGCAGACACCTTCCATGTAAAAATATCAACAGGCAGTATGAGTTCAAGAATCTAGACGTAAAACATAAATTAGTGATTCATAGGGAAATCAGAAATGGTTCTCTTGATCTCTTCAGATACTGTGTGGCCTTACTCTTGATTCTCAATGCTTGGCAGTAGTATCAGTAATTCTGTTCCCTTCTGTTCTAAAAAAGAAGTAATCATGTTCACTTGTATGCTGATTTCTATGTTTAAGTCGTTATTACTTATTAGGCTACAACTTTGCTCATTCAAATTATACAGTAACTAATCCAGGAATGACATGGAATCACATGATGCTCTTTGTAGGTGATGATGAAGGACCAATTTGCTAATTATGTGGTTCAGAAGATACTTGAAACATGCAATGGACAACAGAGGGATGCTCTTGTCAGTCGTATGAAGGGTCACTTGCAAGCGCTGAGGAAGTACACCTATGGCAAGCATATCGCCAGCCGAATCGAGCAGTTCTCTGGTGACGGTGCGTTCCCCCTGTCCAACTCTTGTCGATCACACTACCATTCTTATACTTACTATGAAATAATTTGGCAACTTCTATTGAGGTTTCTCTTGGCCTGTGTTTCTAACTGCATTTAACTTGTTTGCTGCGTCTGTCATTTTCAGGTGCTGCGCCGCCGGGCTCCCAGAAGAAAGCCTGAACCGAAGACTACCCGGATCCTTCACGGAAAGAGTGCCGGCCACCCCAGGTCGACCCTGTCAGTGGAGAATGCGGGAAAAAAAAGGGGTGGCAATCGTGCTTTTCAGCAGTATGAACATAACTGACTCCAGATCGTACAGATAGTCTTTGTCGCCCGTGTCTGGGTGTAGTTATGCTAGGATGATTGAGTGATGGTAATCGTGTGGCTGCTCATAGAGATTTTCCAGAATGGTGGTGTGGTAGAGTATACATGTAAGACCTGCTTGGTGATGTGATTTGCTGATCCTGCGTTTCCAAGCGTTTGCTCTGTTTTTCCCCTTTCCAGTTTTTGCTCCGCCGGTTGCTGTAGATTTGCCTTCGCTGATCATATTCTCCTGTGTTCGCCAAGCACCTCCCTGCGTGCAGATGTGAGGCATGTGACCAGGAGCAACCTGGCGTCTGAAAGGATGGAGGTGCTAAGGCTGTCAAAGTAGGTAAAAAATCCTTTTTTTTTCCCTCCCCTAACTCTAGGCGGTTAGGACAAACTCTAGGTTTCACTGGCAAGCCCGTGGATTCGTCTCCTCTTTGCCTACCGCTTTGGTGGTTGGTGGCCGTGAGGCGGATCCCGATGCCTTCACTCCGGTGGCTGGTGGCAGGGAGGGGGGTCCTGGTGCCTTCGCTCCGATCAGCAGTTTAGGTTAGGGTCTGTGGATGGCGGCGCTTTTTAAGTTTGTCTTTTGGGCGCCGATCCCCTTGAGTCTCTGTCTGGGCGTTATCAACGTGTAGATTTTGCCGCTTCCTTGGGGCGGTGAGGTTAGGGTTTCTCATCATGTGGTGAGATTTTAGATCTACAGATTCAATGGTGACGACTATGGCTTCAGGCCGCTAGTCCTTAGGCTGTCATTGACAAGCTAAGCCGGCTCCGGTATGGGAGCGACGGCGGCGGCACGTCGACGGCTCGATCTGGCGACAATAGTGGTCCTTCGGTGGTCTCAAAATTCTGATATAATTTTTGTTATGACTAAGATGCTTTGTAGTTGCAGTGAACTTTAAAATTTTTGGTATAATTTTTATTATGACTGAGATGCTTTGTGCTTGCGGTAAACTTTATAACAGATTTGATCATTTTCGTCAAAAAAAGTAATTAAGAGAAGAGAGAAGTTTGATGACAAGGAAGAAATGATTTCTACTCCTCCGTTCTTAAATATAAGTCTTCGTAGAGATTCCACTACGGACTACATATGGATGTATATAGACACGTTTTAGATTGTAGATTCACTCATTTTACTCCGTATGTAGTCCGTAGTGAAATCTCTAAAAAGACTTATACTATTTAGGAACAGAGGTAGTAGGAGAGTGCCCTAGGAAAACACATTTTCCAGTGACAACTAATTAAATGAAACAAGAAGATAGTTTAGTCGTCAAATCCTTTTTATTATGCAATTAGCACCACAACCTGATCTATGAGCACCTACGCATTAGGAGATGCCCTAAGCTGCCGGCTGACAAAAGAATACAAGGTAGAATACTGACAAGGATGATAGGAGAAATGGAGCACACAGAAGCATGCCCTCGTTTCAATCTGTAATCAACCATCCTGAAAATGGTTGACGAATAGTACCATGCGCAACCATGCATCCCAAATTAGCAAAGGAGCAGCAAACACAAATGCTTCCACTCCCAATCGCACACCGGCGCGTCCTTCCTATCTAACCGTTCGGCACAGGCAGAGGTGGGGGATTCGAAAACTGGGAAAGGATCAGAACCCCCCACACAACATTATTCTACCACAGCAGCGCCTAGCACTGTTTGTTTGTTCAGTAACTCATCGTCCTCGGCCCAGTCGCCTAAGGGCCGTTTCATCATCGTCGGCTAGTCGAGGTGCTTGTCCTTCTCGGCCAGGAGGATGTCCTTCCACGCCTCGTAGAACATCCAGGTGATGCCTGAATTCGGCATCACCTTGAGGCAGCTCGCCCCCCACCCGCGGTAGATCCCCAGGAGGCCCTCCTCCTGGATCACTTCTGACAGGGCCGCCACCATATTGGGCGGGCACTTCCCCTGCAGGGCGCCCACCATGAGCCGCTTCCTCGCCACCTCAAGCGGGAAGCTGATCGTGCTCGCCGTCAGACCTGCATGCAGCCAACAAGGAAAATGTGATGCCTGTTTACCGCCCTCTTGTTCCAGGTTGTTGTTTGGGCAGCAATTGAAATTCCGCTTCTTATGTGGATTCATAGTGGATTTAAAGATATTTCAACTGATAATCGAACGAAGCTAGTTGCAGGCAGTGTTAAATACTTTACCTGTCAGAGCTCCGATAATTAGTAGCTCAGGACGGCTCAAGGATTTCTTCTTATGTAGGCGGCAGTATGAGGTCTTGATTGTGTCGTACATAAAGTAGTAGCATGTGCTGTAAGGAAGCATGCCAATTAGTGTCGGGAAGAGGCCAGAATAGAGACCTCTGATACCTTCAGTTCGATATATCTTGCTGAAGGCAATGTTAATGCTAGGATAAGTCACTCGATCCACGGTCAGGCGATCCTGCCATAGAACATAAACAATATGATACACAAGTAGAGTGATGGAACAACTGAATATGACACAAGTAGAGTGTGTGATGGAACAACTGAATATGACACAAGTAGAGTGTGATGGAACAACTGAATAGATGACTGGAAAAATAGTTTTAAGTTTTGGCTTCAACATTGAATCAATTCAGCAATTACCTTAATTACTTCAAGAGGATGGCACATCAATGTACCAGCAATTCCAGCAGCCGCACCAGCAATAGCAACTGGAGATAACAAGTGGAGTGGAATATCAATTTTCATATTACCAAGCTGTATCTTTGGGCATCCATCCTCTTTCCATTTCTCTTGTGCTGACTTCATGCCCCTTTTGACATACTCAAATGTTCCAAGCTCAATTGCTTGAGTGGGAATAATGCGGATCATGTTGATTGTATTACCCACCCAAAGCCCTCTCCACCCATTATGTTCCATGATCTCCACAAAACTACCAGCGATATGTCTGGATCCTACGCCTACAACCATTCTTGTCCTGAAATAAATGAATACCGTGATATTATGCGACCATTCCTTCATTTTGATCTATACATAACATTATATGACTATAGAACTCCATTAAGATATGTGAGCAAATTAGCATTCAACTTCAGCATATAATGTCAATACTCACATATTTCAACTCTCAACTTTCAACACCCAAAAGCTTAGCTGAAATAAATTTTCACAAATATCTCAGAAAGGCAGGCATAGGATACTACCAAGAATACCGCATCTCTAACATTTAGAGATTAATTTGGATATGCACTGCATAAAGTAACATGTTTACACATGAGAATGTGATTATTATATTCTTGCAAGTAGAAGGTCTACACTTTTAGATTAAATGGAGGCTAAGAGTTAGAATAATACAGTGAGAAATTGTGTAGAAAAACATAAGTTTGAAGTCCAATAGCCAACTCAGCAGCCTTGTAGTTTTGTAGCATATCAGTAAGACGGTGTCCTGGAACTTAACTTGTCTGCAAAGGTTATTCCATGTTATCTTTGAGTTTAGAGATTTAGTACTCAGTTTCCAGTCAACTTTCTCAAACTGGTTACTGGATCAACTATAGTTCACGACAGCCAAGTTCTTTAGTGAAGAAGAACTTGAAAAGAAAGAGAACACAGGAGTGTAAAAGAAATATCATGCTAAGGCCAGTTAGCTGGAGCACTGATTTTTGGCATCACATCTGAACTCCCAAGTGTGTGCATCAGCCCCAGATCAGAAAGTAAGCTAAAAACCAAGCTTACACCATCAATGATCAGCACGTTAGGTGTAAAAATCACACCGGAGTACCAGACTTCATGATGAGTAAATAAATGAAACTGCGCGAGTAAAGACGGTAAGATGGTTACCTGATAGTCTCAAGGGGAGCAAGAACAGCTTTGGACATAGCACCAGCTAACGCCCCACTGGCAAATTCTCTAATCTCTCTACTTCTAAAAAATGTCTGCAGTGGATTGGAAAAAAGAACATGTCAAGACAATCACTCACAAATCCATGTCCAGTTACACATTTCAGTTTGGTAGTTGGAACAACTAATTGCAAATATTACATGTGCACACCTCCAGATACATAAATTTATACCACGGAAAATTACAAGCGCCGAAGGGTAAATGTTATTCCATATGTTTGCCTTTGTTCAAACCCAGAGAATATTCCTAACACAACCAAAAATCTTTTCTCAAGTTACCTAAGCGTATAAAACTAGTTGACTCATTCTAATGTTAAAATAAAATGGAAATTTGAAATGATAGTGCGTGAGGCTTTCATATTCTCTTCCGCCTTTTGAACCTAGTTCATTCTTTCCTCTTGCAGGTTCTCATTCTCCACAGACTAGACGCGAAAGGGGCAAATGTTCTCAGCTTTTAAGTTTTGAATATTATTTCCCATTTGTAGCTTATGCCGGGCCTACAAATCAGCACCAAAAGTCATGCAGTAATTTGTACTGATACTCCATATGGGCGCGACAGCCAACAGGATTCGTGTGCATTGATTGGTTTAATCAATATATGGTCCTAATAATAGTAATATGCATCCACAGAAAGGCAACAAAAAGGCGCAAAAAAGTAAGCTAAAAAAGGTTTTGTTCATGCACGAGTCAAAGGAAGAGATGAATAATGACAAATACTGAGATTAGACATGTTTCCTGGGTGGATTGGTGGGATAGGAAACAAAGAGCTCTGAAGCGAATCTGTAATTGTATTAAACGGAGAAGCAGATTCAGCAGCTACTTTGGACGTCAGTGCAGAATATCCTCCTGTAAAATATCCTCAGCAGATATTTTCGCACAGTTCATGCGCTCTGCTATGCGCCAAACAGGTCAGAATTCAAACGGGATTTGGTATCGCTGCGTCTACGGCCCTGACTAAACCGAAGCAAGCGAGCGCATCCGTCCAGTGGGGGGAACCACTCGCCATCCGCCAGTTTAAGCAGATGGGAACATCCAGCAGGCTGCGAACAACAGCGGCAGCCTAATAGACTCTCGGATGGGAGGGGCATGCTTACCCTGAAGGCCTCCCCGACGTCCGGCAGGCCGGCGCCGATGACCTTGGCGGCGTCGAGGCCGTCGTCCTTGGGCAGCGCCATGACAAGGAGCTCCTTGTATCCGCCGCCGCTGGAGGCGGCCCCCTTGGCCCCGACCCCCACCCCGACCCCGGCGCCGGCGAAGCCGACGCTGGCGAGGGACAGGTTCCCGCCGCCGCCGCTCCCGGTGGGCGCGTCCTGGAAGCCCATGGCGATGGCGGCGCGTCCGGAAGCGGGGGTGGGATGTCAATAATATCCCGGAGGGGAGGGGGGCGGCCGCAAAAAGGTGTCCGCTCGGCGTTCGCGGGGCCCGGGAGCGCGGCGCGGTGTCTGAAATATGGGGGCGCGCGCCCCGCCCTGGGCCTCAGTTTTCGTTCTCGGTTCAATCGGCTGTGTCTTCGGGTAATTCGGATGCGCTCGGGGTCTTCGTCGGCACCGAGCAGAAAGTGGCGGCTAGGAGGCAGGCAGGATGGAATCGGGCTCCAGCGATAGGGACGTAGGGTTTGGGGGTGGCCATTGGTTTGCTTGCTGGGCCGCCGAAAAAGGAGAGGACCGCTGGAGGAGCTCAGGCCCTCTTTAAACTGTATACTCCTATATATTTTCTCAAAAAATAATTAAAACTGTATATATATGTTTCTTGGGAGAAATAATTTAAGGATAGCCTTTTTTTAGGGAAAAAATTCTAAGGATTGCCTTTTTTGTTCTGAAAATTACTCGGATATATTATAAAGGTTTTTTTTTTGCAAAAGGAAAACTTTCATCGATCAACCACAGGCATTACAATCCTGCTGACACAAAAGGTCAATCTCATCCGGCACACAATGCAACCGAACCGCGGTTTTAGGCGAAGAGCGTCCTAGTAACTAGGCTAGCATATGAGAAACTTTATTTTGCTCACGGTTAACCAAACTAAAATCATGCTAACGACTAAGTAAAAGTTGCGTGGCATCTCCTACGAGGGCCGCTATTGGCGACCTAGAGCAATCCGTTTCCACTATGAGTTTGTTCGGACTATGAGTTTGATTCACAGAAGCGTCGTTGTCGCCGCTCGCATACCGGAGCTTCCCTTTGAATCAAAGGAATAGTGGCATTAAAATTACTATGGAATGAATTCCTACTCTTTTATCTCATAAGAATTTGAACATCTATTCGGGCCTCTTTTTATAGACTCAATAGCGTAGGGTCGAGGCGTCTGCCCGGTGTTTTTTTCCTGTGTTTCCATCCAAACAACTATCCCTATAGCTTTTATGTGTGTTTTGTAACCCTTTAGTTTACATGTGAACTCGGCGTGTTCTCCTTTCGATGGGCTCACTACTTCACCATGGACGGGCGCGAGCGTCCATCGGCGAGCGCATCGAGAAGGGGACCGGATGGTCGCTGCGTCATCTAGAATACTATATGGGTGTGCCCTGCTCCCCCTAAGGTACGGGTTTTTGCCTGGCGGTTTGTCTATGCTACATCGGATCATTGCACATACTGGTACACTATCGAAGGCATTCATCATATAGAGTTTCTCTCATATTTTGGTTGTGAGTTATAATTACATTCATTTGAAGTGTGTCATTATAAAGTGTATTATCGATTTAAGTTGACATCCAAAGGCATTGTGAAAAAGATATGTCATCACACTTGCATTTTCTCAAAAATGCTATACACACAATGTCTTATTGTGATGCTTATAAGCGAGATATGTAGCCGCTTCTTACCCTATGATCTTTCCTACTTATAATGTTTGGAGTTGGTGGTGAGTCCACATGTGAGATCAACAAGCTTAAAAATAAACAAATGCACTTTTACCCACACACATATGAGACTAGCAACCTTTCAAAAGGATTTAAAAAAACTTCCAAAAGATATAAATAAGCAAATGTACCTTTACTCACATGTGGGGCTAACACAAATAAACACGGTAAGTACTACTTTCATGTGAGAGTGAGACTAACACTTACAAAAGGCACAAGTAACAAATGCAGAAATACGACTCCAACACAAAATCATGTTATATCACAAAATAAGAGAGTGGCCGGTTTGTAATTCGACAGTGATGATAGTCCTTGTCCTCTTTCCCGTCCACGACCGTGTGCAGTCAACATACTAATGTTCATTCTCATATGTTTCTACATTTGAAATGTTGTGTCCTACAAATAACCTACTATGGTCTCTTAAGATTCTCCAACGTTTGCCACATGACCTTTGTTGTATTTTTGTTCTTTTTAATTGTGAATTGCACAAAGTCCACATGACACTGATGTCTTTTGATGATATCCTAAGCCTGCCACTTAACTCCTTGCCTTTCTTACAGTTTGTAGCAACACATATGAATTGAATGATATAAATTTTGTGACATGTAATCACATTTTTTGGTTAAATTAATGATTAGAGTTAGTCCTCGAAATACTTATGTGCCACGTAAATAAGGAAGGAAGGAATGTTTTTAACCCATATTGTATATGATGGTTTCATCTGTCTATGGCATTCTGATGTCTTGTAGATACCCACACCTGTCGTGCTAGGAGGAGACTTGGGGCAAAATACTTGCATGCATCAAGAATTTAAGTCAACAAACTCTATCCATAGAGAAGTCCAAGCGTTGGTTGCAGTTTGTGATATCCTTCAACATGTCAACACAAGTCTTAGCTTTCCACGAGCTTCACCAAGCCAAGGAGATCGTCCTCATCGTCAAGTTTAGATTTCTAACAGGCTAGCTACCATTACTATCTCCATTGAAATAAGTAAGACCCTGTACCCGAGGGAAATCCATTTTTCTCCTTTTTTGAGATTTTTTTCAACATGTTGGAGAATTCCTGGTATTGACACGTGTACTATGGGGATGGGTAGAGGTGTGTTTCATGTGTGGCCGTTGCCATTTCTTCCGCTGCTGACTTTCTGTTGACGTGCGTCACATGTTTGCTATTTTTTTCCTTTATTCTTTTCATCCAAGTCGGTGCTCTGTGGTTGGTTGATGGGTGTCAAAGTTCTTTGTGCCTACCGCATAGTAATTGGGCGGTCCTTAGATGACAACCGTTTAAGCGGTTGGCTCTAGAGTAGATTGGATTTTCTAGTGAATACCTTTTGTAGGGCGGTCGCAGCTTTCAAGGAGCATTTTGGGTTGTGCATTTATGTATAAACAGTGGCTTCCTCTTCTGAATTGGGCATGGTTTTGCCTCTCTTGTTGGGTCTATGGTGGGTCTTAGTGCGCATGCCGACTGTTCTCCGGATCGCCGCATAGGTCGCCACACCTTACATGTGATTGGTCGTAGTTTAAAGGGTGGCCGTTGCTCCGATGGTTTACCTTTCAACTGTTTAGTGGTTGTTGCTGGTGTTGCTTATCTACTTCTCTAGTGTGCCATTCATCGCATTCAACTCTGTAGTGAATGTCGCTGAGGTGTACCAGGTGCTCGCACCGCCTGATCCTTGACATCACACTCGACCAGATCGTCGGCGCTCCACCATCCCATGTCACCGAATCCCGTGTAGAGCTGCCGCCTCCATTAGGAAATCATGCAAACTGGCATGAGGACGCTTGTTCCCTAGCCGCAATCGCGTCACCTCTCCATCACCCATGCATAAGCAAGTTGGCCATCCTATCGAGCCATGTCGTATTGGTTAGTCTCGCACATGA
The DNA here is from genome assembly GCA_032464435.1 of Aegilops umbellulata. Taxonomy (NCBI): domain Eukaryota; kingdom Viridiplantae; phylum Streptophyta; class Magnoliopsida; order Poales; family Poaceae; genus Aegilops; species Aegilops umbellulata. The sequence continues at coordinate 433,644,301 of CP136058.1, read as the reverse complement.
AACACTGTGCATGCCACTCTAGCGTTGCCTCCTGCCATGGCGCCCAGTGTTGGGGAACGCAGTATTTCAAATTTTTTGCCTACGATCACGCAAGATCTATCTAGGAGATGCATAGCAACAAGTGGGGAGAGTGTGTCTACGTACCCTCGTAGACCGAAAGCGAAAGTGTTTAGTAACGCGGTTGATGTAGTCGAACGTCTTCGCGATCCAACCGATCCAAGTACCAAACATATGACACCTCCGCAATCAGCACACGTTCAGCTCGGTGACGTCCCTCGAACTCGGCCGAGGGAGATTTTCGTCAGCACGACGGTGTGGTGACGGTGATCATGAAGTTACCGGCGCAGGGCTTCGCCTAAGTAGTACGATGATATGACCGAGGTGTGTAACTGTGGAGGGGGGCACCACACACGGCTAAAAGATCAACTTGTGTGTTCTAGGGGTGCCCCCTGCCTCCGTATATAAAGGAGGGAGAGGGAGAGGCAGCTGGCCCTAGGGGGCGCGCCAAGGTGTCGAGTCCTACTAGGACTCCCTAGTCCTAGTAGGATTCCACCTCCCACCCATAACTTCTCCCGGGGGGTTCCGGTAACCTCCCGATACTCCGAAAAAAATGCCTGAACCACTCGGAACCATTCCGATGTCCAAATGCACCCTTCCAATATATGAATCTTTACCTCTCGACCATTTCGAGACTCCTCGTCGTGTCCGTGATCTCATCCAGGACTCCGAACAAACTTCGGTACATCAAATCACATAACTCATAATACAAATCGTCATCGAATGTTAAGCGTGCGGACCCTATGGGTTCGAGAACTATGTAGAAATGATCGAGACACCTCTCCGGTCAATAGCCAATAGCGGAACCTGGATGCTCATATTGGGTCCTACATATTCTACGAAGATCTTTATCGGTCAAACCGCATAACAACATACGTTGTCCCTTTGTCATCGGTATGTTTGCCCGAGATTCGATCGTCGGTATCATCATACCTAGTTCAATCTCGTTACCGGCAAGTCTCTTTATTCGTTCCGTATTGCATCATCCCGTAACTAAATCATTAGTCACATGGCTTGCAAGGCTTATAGTGATGAGCATTACAGAGAGGGCCCAGAGATACCTCTCCGAAACACGGAGTGACAAATCCTAATCTCGATCTATGCCAACTCAACAAACACTATCAGAGACACCTGTAGAGCATCTTTATAATCACCCAGTTACGTTGTGACGTTTGATAGCACACTAAGTGTTCCTCCGGCATTCGGGAGTTGCATAATCTCATAGTCATAGGAACGTGTATAAGTCATGAAGAAAGCAATAGCAATGAAACTGAACGATCAACATGCTAAGCTAACGGATGGGTCTTGTCCATCACATCATTATCTAATGATGTGACCCCGTTCATCAAATGACAACACATGTCTATGGTCAGGAAACTTAACCATCTTTGATTAACCAGCTAGTCTAGTAGAGGCATACTAGTGACACGTTATTTTGTCTATGTATTCACACATGTATCAAGTTTCCGGTTAATACAATTCTAGCATGAATAATAAACATTTATCATGATATAAGGAAATAAAATAATAACTTTATTATTGCCTCTAGGGCATATTTCCTTCAGTCTCCCACTTGCACTAGAGTCAATAATCTAGTTCACATCGTCATGTGATTTAACACTGATAGTTCACATCTTTATGTGATTAACATCCATAGTTCACATAGCATCTGACCAACACTCAAAAGGTTTACTAGTCAATAATCTAGTTCACATCACTACGTGATTAACACCCAAGAGTAATAAGGTATGATCATGTTTTGTCTGTGAGAGAAATTTTAGTCTACGGGTCTGCAACATTCAGATCCGTATGTATTTTGCAATTTTCTATGCCTACAATACTCTGCACGGAGCTACTCTAGCTAATTGCTTCCACTTTCAATATGTATCTAGATCGAGACTTAGAGTCATCTAGACCGGTGTCAAAGCTTGCATCGACGTAACTCTTTACAACTCTTTGTCACCTACATAACCGAGAAACATTTCCTTAATCCACTAAGGATAATTTTGACCGTTGTCCAGTGATCCACTCCTGGATCACTATTGTACCCTCTTGCTAAACTCATGGTGAGGTACACAATAGGTCTGGTACACAGCATACCATACTTTAGAACCTATGACAGAGGCATAGGGAATGATTTTTCATTTTCTTTCTATTTTCTGCCGTGGTCATGTTTTGAGTCTTTACTCAACTTCACACCTTGCAACACAGGCAAGAACTCCTTCTTTGACTGTTTCCATTTTGAACTACTTCAAAAACTTGTCAAGGTATGTACTCATTGAAAAATCTATCAAGCGTCTTGATCTATCTCTATAGATTTTGATGCTCAATATGTAAGCAGCTTCACCGAGGTATTTCTTTGAAAAACTCCTTTCAAACACTCCTTTATACTTTCTAGAAAATTCTACATTATTTCCGATCAACAATATGTCATTCACATATAGTTATCAGAAATGTTGTAGTGCTCCCACTCACTTTCTTGTAGATACAGGCTTCACCACAAGTCTGTATAAAACTATATGCTTTGATCAACTCATCAAAGCATATATTCCAACTCCGAGACGCTTGCACCAGTCCATAGATGGATTGCTGGAGCTTGCACACTTTGTTAGCACCTTTAGGATTGACAAAACCTTCTTGTTGCATCATATACAACTCTTCTTTAAGAAATCCATTAAGGAATGCAGTTTTGACATCCATTTGACAGATTTCATAAAATGTGGCAATTCCTAACGTGATTCGGACAGACTTAATCATTGCTACGAGTGAAAAATCTCATCGTAGTGAACACCTTGAACTTGTCGAAAAACCTTTTTGCGACAATTCGAGCTTTGTAGATAGTAACACTACTATCAGTGTCCGTCTTCCTCTTGAAGATCCATTTATTCTCAATGGCTTGCCGATCATCTGGCAAGTCAACCAAAGTCTACACTTTGTTCTTCATACATGGATCTTATCTCAGATTTCATGGCCTCAAGCCATTTTGCGGAATCTGGGCTCATCATCGCTTCCTCATAGTTCGTAGGTTTGTCATGGTCTAGTAACATGACTTCCAGAACAGGATTACCGTACCACTCTGGTGCTGATCTTACTCTAGTTGACCTACGAGGTTCGGTAGTAACTTGATCTGAAGTTTTATGATCATCATCATTAGCTTCCTCACTAGTTGGTGTAGGAATCACCGGAACTGATTTCTGTGATGAACTACTTTCCAATAGGGGAGCAGGTACAATTACCTCATCAAGTTCTACTTTCCTCCAACTCACTTCTTTTGAGAGAAACTCCTTCTATAGAAAGGATCCATTCTTAGCAACGAATATCTTGCCTTCAGATCTGTGATAGAAGGTTGACACATCTCCAACGTATCTATAATTTATGAAGTATTCATGCTGTTATATTATCTATCTTGGATGTTTAATGGGCTTTTATATGTTGTTTTATATGATTTTTGGGACTAACCTATTAACCTAGAGCCCAGTGCCAGTTTTTGTTTTCTCCTTGTTTTTGAGTTTTGCAGAAAAGGAATACCAAACGGAGTCCAATTGACGTGCCAATTTTTGATGATTTTTTATGGACCAAAAGAAGACCACGGAGCATCGGAGTTGGGCCAGAAGAGTCCCGTGCTACCCACGAGGGTGGGGGGCGCGCCCACCCCCTGGGCGCGTGGGCGTACCTCGTGGATAGCTCGGGCACCTCCTTGACGTGCGACCGACGCCAAAAATTCCTATAAATACAGAAACCTCGGAAAATTAACCTAGATCGGAAGTTCTGCCGCCGCAAGCCTCTGTAGCCACGAGAAATCAATCTAGGCCCTCTCTGGCACCCTGCCGGAGGGGACCATCATCACCGGTGGCCATGGAGGAGTATCCCAGAGAGGCCATCATCGCCATGAAGGCCAAGGACCAGAGGGAGAACCTTTCCCCATCTAGGGGGAGGCCATGGAGGAGGAAGCACAAGGAGGAGAACCTCTCCTCCTCTCTCTTGGTGGCGCCGGAGTGCCATCGGGAGGGGAATCATCGTCGCGGTGATTGTCTTCATCAACATCACCATCATCATCACCATCCTCATCTCTTTTACGCGGTCCACTCTCCCGCACCCCGCTGTAATCCCTACTTGAACATGGTGCTTTATGCCACATATTATGCTCCAATGATGTGCTGCCATCCTATGATGTTTTGATTAGATATCCTTTGTCTTTGGGTTGATTGATGATCTAGATTGGTACGAGTTGTATGTTTTATTTTGGTGCTGTCCTATGGTGCCCTTCGTGTCACGCAAGCGTGAGGGACTCCCACTGTAGGGTGTTGCAATACGTTCATGATTCGCTTATAGTGGGTTGGTGAGTGACTGAAACACAAACCCGAGTAAGGGGGTTGTTGCGTATGGGAATAAAGAGGACTTGATGCTTTAATGCTATGGTTGGGTTTTACCTTAATGATCTTTAGTAGCTGTGGATGCTTGCTAGAGTTCCAATCATAAGTGCATATGATCCAAGTAGAGAAAGTATGTTAGCTTATGCCTCTCCCTCATATGAAATTGCAATGACGACTATCGGTCTTGTTAACAATTGCCTAGGACAGTTCCGCACACCGATCCACCATTATTCCACACTCGCTATTTATAATATTTAGTAATATATTCTAACTTTATGATAACAGCACCTACTTTTATATTTTATCTCTCCGATATCATGCAAAGTTATCCTCTTCATACCCACAACATAGTTTTATTTCTCGTTTCTAGTTGGAAGCAAATGTTCGGTGCACGTAGAGTCGTATCAGTGGCAGATAGGGCTTGAGAGAATATTGATCTTACCTTTAGCTCCTTGTGGGTTCGACACTCCATACTTATCACTTCCACCTTCGGAAATTGCTACGATGATTCCCTGCACTTGGGGATTATCAAAGGTGTAGCCAACAGTCTCCTTTGGGTATCCTATGAAGACACATTTCTCTGTTTTGGGTTCGAGCTTATCAGGTTGAAGCTTTTTCACATAAGCATCGCAACCCCAAACTTTAAGAAACGACAACTTGGGTTTCTTGCCAAACCACAGTTCATATGGTGTCGTCTCAACAGATTTAGATGGTGCCCTATTTAACGTGAATGCAGTTGTCTCTAATGCATAACCCCAAAACGATAGCGGTAAATCGGTAAGAGACATCATAGATCGCACCATATCTAATAAAGTATGGTTACAGCGTTCGGACACACCATTACGCTGTGGTGTTCCAGGTGGCGTGAGTTGCGAAACTATTACGCATTGTTTCAAATGAAGACCAAACTCGTAACTAAAATATTTGCCTCTACGATCAGATCGTAGAAACTTTATTTTCTTGTCACGATGATTTTTCACTTCACTCTGAAATTCTTTGAACTTTTCAAATGTTTCAGACTTATGTTTCATTAAGTAGATATACTCATATCTGCTCAAATCATCTGTGAAGGTCAGAAAATAACGATACCCGCCGCGAGCCTCAACACTCATCGGACTGCATACATCGGTATGTATTATTTCCAATAAGTCAGTGGCTCTCTCCATTGTTTCGGAGAACGGAGTCTTAGTCATCTTGCCCATGAGGCATGGTTCGCAAGCATCAAGTGATTCATAATCAAGTGATTCCAAAAGCCCATTAGCATGGAGTTTCTTCATGCGCTTTACACCAATATGGCCTAAACGGCAGTGCCACAAATAATTTGCACTACCATTATCAACTTTGCATATTTTGGCATCAATATTATGAATATGTGTATCACTATGATAGAGATTCAATAAACCATTCACCTTGGGTGTATGACCACAGAAGGTTTTATTCATGTAAACATAATAACAATTATTCTTTGACTTAAATGAATAATCGTATTGCAATAAACATGATCCAATCATATTATGCTCAACACAAACACCAAACAACATTTATTTTAGGTTCAACACTAATCCTGAAGGTAAAGGGAGTGTGCGATGGTGATCTTATCAACCTTGGAATCATTTCCAACACACATCCTCACCTCGCCCTCAACTATTCTTTGTTCATTTCGTAACTCCTGTTTCGAGTTACTAATCATATCAACTGAACCAGTATCAAATACCCAGGGGCTACTATGAACACTAGTAAAGTACACATCAATAACATGTATATCATATATACTTTTGTTCACTTTGCCATCCTACTTATCTGCCAAGTATTTGGGGCAGTTCGGCTTCAAGTGACCATTTCCTTTGCAGTAGAAGCACTCAGTTTCAGGCTTGGGTCTAGCTTTGGGCTTGTTCATGAGAGTGGCAACTTGCTTGCCATTCTTCTTGAAGTTCCCTTTCTTTCCCTTGCCCTTTTACTTGAAACTAGTGGTCTTGTCAACCATCAACACTTGATGCTTTTCTTGATTTCTACCTTCGCCGATTTCAGCATCGCAAAGAGCTCGGAGAATCATTTTCGTCATCCCTTGCATATTATAGTTCATCACGAAGTTCCAGTAACTTGGTGATAGTGACTAGAGAACTCTGTCAATCACTATCTTATCTGGAAGATTAACTCCCACTTGATTCAAGCGATTGTATACTCAGACGTTCTGAGCACATGCTTGCTGGTTGAGCTATTCTCCTCCATCTTGTAGGCAAAATACTTGTCAGAGGTCTCATACCTCTTGACTCGGGCATGAGTCTGAAATACTATTTTCAACTCTTGGAACATCTCATATGCTCTGTTGTTGTTCAAAACATTTTTGAAGTCCCGGTTCTAAGCCGTTAAAGCATGGTGTACTAAACTATCAAGTAGTCATGATACCGAGCTTGCCAAACGTTCATAACGTCTGCATCTGCTCCTGCAATAGGTCCATCACCTAGTGGTGCGTCAAGGACATAATACTTCTATGCAGCAATGAGGATAATCCTCAGATCACGAAACTAGTCCGCATCATTGCTACTAACATCTTTCAACTTATTTTTCTCTAGGAACATATAAAAAAATAAACGGGGAGCTACATCGCGAGCTATTGATCTACAACATAATTTGCAAATACAATCAGGACTAAGTTCATGATAAATTAAAGTTCAATTAATCATATTACTTAAGAACTCCCACTTAGATAGACATCCCTCTAATCATCTGAATGATCACGTGATCCAAATCAACTAAACCATGTCCGATCATCACGTGAGATGGAGTAGTTTTCAATGGTGAACATCACTATGTTGACCATATCTACTATATGATTCACGCTCGACCTTTCGGTCTCAGTGTTCCAAGGCCATATCTGCATATGCTAGGCTCGTCAAGTTTAACCCGAGTATTCTGCGTGTGCAAAATTGGCTTGCACCCATTGTATGTGAACGTAGAGCTTATCACACCCGATCATCACGTGGTGTCTCAGCATGAAGAACTGTCGCAACGGTGCATACTCAGGGAGAACACTTATACCTTGAAATTTAGTGAGATCATCTTATAATGCTACCGTTGTACTAAGCAAAATAAGATGCATAAAAGATTAACATCACATGCAATCAAAATAAGTGATATGATATGGCCATCATCATCTTGTGCCTTTGATCTCCATCTCCAAAGCACCGTCATGATCACCATCGTCACCGACTTGACACCTTGATCTCCATTGTAGCATCATTATCGTCTCGCCAACTATTGCTTCTACGACTATCGCTACTGCTTAGTGATAAAGTAAAGCAATTACATGGCAGTTGCATTTCATACAATAAAGCGACAACCATATGGCTCCTGCCAGTTGCCGATAATTGTTACAAAACATGATCATCTCATACAACAATTTATATATCTCATGTCTTGACCATATCACTGTTGGGGAACGTTGCACAAAATTAAAATTTTTCCTACGGTTTCACCAAGATCCATCTATGAGTTCATCTAAGCAACGAGTCACGGGGAAGAGATTGCATCTACATACCACTTTGTAGATCGCGAGCGGAAGCATTCAACGAATGGGGATGAAGTAGTCGTACACACCGTGATTCAAATCACCGGAGATCCTAGCACCGAAAGCACGGCACCTCCGCGTTCAACACACGTACGGTCAGCGTAACGTCTCCTTCTTCTTGATCCAGCAAGGCAAAGGAGAAGTTGGGGAAGAAGACTCCAGCAGCAGTACAACGGCGTGGTGATGGTGGAGCCGCAGTACTTCGACAGGGCTTCGCCGAGCTCTACGGAGGAGGAGGAGGTGTTGGAGAGGGAGAGGGGGGCGCCAGGGCAAAGGGTGCGCAGCCCCCCTCCCCTCCCCCCTTTATATAGCCCCTTGGGGGGGCGCCGGCCCTAGGAGATGGAATCTCCTAGGGGGGCGGCGGCCAGGGAGGGGAACTTGCCCCCCAAGCAAAGGGGGCGCCTCCTTTAGGGTTCCCCCCAACCCTAGGCGCATGGGCCCTTGGGGGGGAGGCGCACCAGCCCACTTTGGGATGGTTCCCTTACTCATACAGCCCATGGGGCCCCTCCGAGGCAGGTGGCCCCACCCGGTGGACCCCCGGGACCCTCCGGTGGTCCCGGTACAATACCGATAACCCCGAAACTTGTCCCGATGGCCAAAACAGCACTTTCTATATATAATTCTTTACCTCCGGACCATTCCGAAACTCCTCATGATGTCCGGGATCTCATCCGGGACTCCGAACAACATTCGGGTTACTGCATATACATATCTTCACAACCCTAGCGTCACCGAACCTTAAGTGTGTAGACCCTACGGGTTCGGGAGACATGCAGACATGACCGAGACGGCTCTCGGGCAATAACCAACAGCGGGATCTGGATACCCATGTTGGCTCCCACATGCTCCACAATGATCTCATCGGATGAACCACGATGTCGAGGATTCAATTAATCTCGTATACGATTCCCTTTGTCAATCGGTATTTTACTTGCCCGAGATTCGATCGTCGGTATCCCAATACCTCGTTCAATCTCGTTACCGGCAAGTCACTTTTCTCGTACCGTAATGCATGATCCCGTGATCAAACACTTTGATCACATTGAGCTCATTATGATGATGCATTACCGAGAGGGCCCGGTGATACCTCTCCGTCAAGCGGAGTGACAAATCCCAGTCTCGATCCATGTCAACCCAACAGACACTTTCAGAGATACCCGTAGTATACCTTTATAGTCACCCAGTTACGTTGTGACGTTTGGCACACCCAAAGCACTCCTACGGTATCCGGGAGTTACACGATCTCATGGTCTAAGGAAAGGATACTTGACATTGGAAAACTCTAGCAAACGAACTATGCGATCTTATGCTATGTTTAGGATTGGGTCTTGTCCATCACATCATTCTCCTAATGATGTGATCTCGTTATCAATGACATCCAATGTCCATAGTCAGGAAACCATGACTATCTATCGATCAACGAGCTAGTCAACTAGAGGCTTACTAGGGACATGTTGTTGTCTGTTATTCACACATGTATTACGATTTCCGGATAACACAATTATAGCACGAATAAAGACAATTATCATGAATAAGGAAATATAATAATAATGCTTTTATTATTGCCTCTAGGGCATATTTCCAACAGTCTCCCACTTGCACTAGAGTCAATAATCTAGTTACATTGTGATGAATCGAACACCCATAGAGTTCTGGTGCTGATCATGTTTTGCCTTAGGGAGAGGTTTAGTCAATGGATCTGCGACATTCAGATCCGTGTGCACTTTACAAATTTCTATGTCTCCATCTTGAACATTTTCACGAATGGAGTTGAAGCGACGCTTGATGTGCCTGGTCTTCTTTTGAAACCTGGGCTCCTTTGCAAGTGCAATAGCTCCAGTGTTGTCACAGAAGAGTTTGATTGGCCCCGACGCATTGGGTATGACTCCGAGGTCGGTGATGAACTCCTTCACCCAAATTGCTTCATGTGCCGCCTCCGAGGCTGCCATGTACTCCGCTTCACATGTAGATCCCGCCACGACGCTTTGCTTGCAACCGCACCAGCTTACTGCCCCACCATTCAAAATATACACGTATCCGGTTTGTGACTTAGAGTCATCCAGATCTGTGTCGAAGCTAGCGTCGACGTAACCTTTTACGAAGAGCTCTTCGTCACCTCCATAAACGAGAAACATTTCCTTGGTCCTTTTCAGGTACTTCAGGATATTCTTGACCGCTGTCCAGTGTTCCTTGCCGGGATTACTTTGGTACCTTCCTACCAAACTTACGGCAAGGTTTACATCAGGTCTGGTACACAACATGGCATACATAATAGAACCTATGGCTGAGGCATAGGGGATGACACTCATCTCTTCTATATCTTCTGTCGTGGTCGGACATTGAGCTGAGCTCAATTTCACACCTTGTAACACAGGTAAGAACCCCTTCTTAGATTGATCCATATTGAACTTCTCCAATATCTTATCAAGGTATGTGCTTTGTGAATGACCTATGAGGCGTCTTGATCTATCTCTATAGATCTTGATGCCTAATATATAAGCAGCTTCTCCAAGGTCCTTCATTGAAAAACTCTTATTCAAGTAGGCCTTAATGCTGTCCAAGAGTTCTATATCATTTCCCATCAAAAGTATGCAACTACATATAGTATGAGAAATGCTACAGAGCTCCCACTCACTTTCTTGTAAACACATGCTTCTCCATAAGTCTGTGTAAACCCAAACGCTTTGATCATCTCATCAAAGCGAATGTTCCAACTCCGAGATGCTTGCACCAGCCCATAAATCGAGCGTTGGAGCTTGCACACCTTGTCAGCATTCTTAGGATCGACAAAACCTTCCGGCTGCATCATATACAATTCTTCCTTAAGGAAACCATTAAGGAATGCCATTTTGACGTCCATTTGCCATATTTCATAATCGTAGAATGCGGCAATTGCTAACATGATTCGGACGGACTTCAGCTTCGCTACCGGTGAGAAAGTCTCATCGTAGTCAACCCCTTGAACTTGTCGATAACCCTTAGCGACAAGCCGAGCTTTATAGATGGTCACATGACCATCCGCGTCTGTCTTCTTCTTAAAGATCCATTTATTTTCTATCGCTCGCCGATCATCGGGCAAGTCTGTCAAAGTCCATACTTTGTTTTCATACATGGATCCTATCTCGGATTTCATGGCTTCTAGCCATTTGTCGGAATCCTGGCCCGCCATTGCTTCCTCATAGTTCGAAGGTTCACCGTTGTCTAACAACATGATTTCCAAGACAGGGTTGCCGTACCACTCTGGTGCGGAACGTGTCCTTATGGACCTTCGAATTTCAGTAGGAGCTTGATAAGAAGTATCTTGATCATCATCATTAATTTCCTCTCTAGTCGGTGCAGGCACCTCAGGAACGTTTTCTTGAGTTTTGCCATTTTCCGGTTCAAGAGGTAACACTTCATCAAGTTCTACTTTCCTCCCACTTACTTATTTCGAGAGAAACTCTTTCTCTAGAAAGGATCCATTCTTGGCAACAAAGATCTTGCCTTCGGATCTGAGGTAGAAGGTATACCCAACAGTTTCTTTAGGGTATCCTATGAAGATGCATTTTTCCGACTTGGGTTCGAGCTTTTCAGGTTGAAGTTTCTTGACATAAGCATCGCATCCCCAAACTTTTAGAAACGACAGCTTAGGTTTCTTCCCAAACCATAATTCACACGGTGTCGTCTCAACGGATTTCGACGGAGCCCTATTTAAAGTGAATGCGGCAGTCTCTAAAGCATAGCCCCAAAAAGATAGCGGTAAGTCGGTAAGAGACATCATAGATCGCACCATATCTAATAGAGTGCGATTACGACGTTCGGACACACCATTACGCTGAGGTGTTCCAGGCGGCGTGAGTTGTGAAACTATTCCACATTTTCTTAAGTGTGTGCCAAATTCATGACTCAAGTATTCTCCTCCACGATCTGATCGTAGAAACTTGATCTTTCTATCACGTTGATTTTCAACCTCACTCTGAAATTCCTTGAACCTTTCAAAGGTCTCAGACTTGTGTTTCATTAAGTAGACATACCCATATCTACTCAAGTCATCAGTGAGGGTGAGAACATAACGATAGCCACCGCGAGCCTCAACACTCATTGGACGGCACACATCGGTATGTATGATTTCCAATAAGTTGGTTGCTCGCTCCATTGTTCCTGAGAACGGAGTCTTGGTCATTTTACCCATGCGGCATGGTTCGCACATGTCAAATGATTCATAATCAAGAGACTCTAAAAGTCCATCTGCATGGAGCTTCTTCATGCGTTTGACACCTATGTGACCAAGGCGGCAGTGCCACAAATATGTGGGACTATTGTTATCAACTTTAACTCTTTTGGTATTCACACTATGAATATGTGTATCATCACGTACGAGATTCATTAAGAATAAACCATTAACCATCGGAGCATGACCATAAAACATATCTCTCATATAAATAGAACAACCATTATTCTCGGATTTAAATGAGTAGCCATCTCGAATTAAACGAGATCCAGATACAATGTTCATGCTCAAACTTGGCACTAAATAACAATTATTGAGGTTTAAAACTAATCCCGTAGGTAAATGTAGAGGCAGCGTGCCGACGGCGATCACATCGACCTTGGAACCATTCCCGACGCGCATCGTCACCTCGTCCTTCGCCAGTCTCCGTTTATTCCGCAGCTCCTGTTTTGAGTTACAAATGTGAGCAACTGCACCGGTATCAAATACCCAAGAGCTACTACGAGTACTGGTAAGGTACACATCAATTACATGTATATCACATATACCTTTTGTTTTGCCGGCCTTCTTGTCCGCTAAGTATTTGGGGCAGTTCCGCTTCCAGTGACCACTTCCCTTGCAATAAAAGCACTCAGTCTTGGGCTTGGGTCCATTCTTTGGCTTCTTCCCGGCAACTTGCTTACCGGGCGCGGCAACTTCCTTGCCGTCCTTCTTGAAGTTCTTTTTACCCTTGCCCTTCTTGAACTTAGTGGTTTTATTCACCATCAACACTTGATGCTCCTTCTTGATTTCTACCTCTGCTGATTTCAGCATAGCATATACCTCAGGAATGGTCTTTACCATCCCCTGCATATTGTTGTTCATCACAAAGCTCTTGTAGCTAGGTGGAAGCAACTGGAGGATTCTGTCAATGACCGCTTCATCCGGGAGATTAACTTCCAGTTGAGTCAAGCGGTTGTGCAACCCAGACATTTTGAGTATGTGTTCACTGACAGAGCTATTTTCCTCCATCTTACAGCTAAAGAATTTGTCGGAGACTTCATATCTCTCGACCCGGGCATGAGCTTGGAAAACCATTTTCAGCTCTTCGAACATCTCATATGCTCCATGTCTCTCAAAACGCTTTTGGAGCCCCGGCTCTAAGCTGTAAAGCATGCCGCACTGAACGAGGGAGTAATCATCGCAGCGTGACTGCCAAGCGTTCATAACGTCTTGTTCTGCAGGGAGAATAGGTGCGTCACCCAGCGGTGCTCGTAGGACATAATCTTTCTTGGCAGCTATGAGGATGATCCTCAGGTTCCGGACCCAGTCCGTATAGTTGCTGCCATCGTCTTTCAGCTTGGTTTTCTCTAGGAACGCGTTGAAGTTGAGGACTACGTTGGCCATTTGATCTACAAGACATATTGTAAAAATTTTTAGACTAAGTTCATGATAATGAAGTTCATTTAATCAAATTATTTAATGAACTCCCACTTAGATAGACATCCCTCTTCTAGTCATCTAAGTATTACATGATCCGAGTCAACTAGGCCGTGTCCGATCATCACGTGAGACGGACTAGTCAACATCGGTGAACATCTTCATGTTGATCGTATCTTGTATACGACTCATGCTCGACCTTTCGGTCTTCTGTGTTCCGAGGCCATGTCTGTACATGCTAGGCTCGTCAAGTCAACCTAAGTGTTTTGCGTGTGTAAATCTGTCTTACACCCGTTGTATGTGAATGTTAGAATCTATCACACCCGATCATCACGTGGTGCTTCGAAACAACGAACTGTCGCAACGGTGCACAGTTAGGGGGAACACTTTCTTGAAATTAGTATGAGGGATCATCTTATTTACTACCGTCGTTCTAAGTAAACAAGATGCAAAACATGATAAACATCACATGCAATCAAATAATAAACGTGACATGATATGGCCAATATCACATAGCTCCTTTGATCTCCATCTTGGGGCTCCATGATCATCTTGTCACCGGCTTGACACCATGATCTTCATCATCATGATCTTCATCATCGTGTCTCCATGAAGTTGCTCGCCAACTATTACTTCTACTACTATGGCTAACGCGTTTAGCAATAAAGTAAAGTAATTTACATGGCGTTTCTCAATGACACGCAGGTCATACAATAAATAAAGACAACTCCTATGGCTCCTGCCGGTTGTCATACTCATCGACATGCAAGTCGTGATTCCTATTACAATAGCATGAACATCTCATACATCACATATAGATCATTCATCATTCATCACAACTTTGGCCATATCATATCACAAAGCACTTGCTGCAAAAACAAGTTAGACGTCCTCTAATTGTTGTTGCAAGTTTTACGTGGCTGAATTAGGGTTCTAGCAAGAACGTGTTCTTACCTACGTGAAAGCCACAACGTGATTTATCAACTTCTATTTACCCTTCATAAGGACCCTTTTCATCGAATCCGCTCCAACTAAAGTGGGAGAGACAGACACCCGCCAGCCACCTTATGCAACTAGTGCATGTTAGTCGGTGAAACCGGTCTCACGTAAGAGTACGTGTAAGGTTGGTCCGGGCCGCTTCATCCCACAATACCGCTGAAGCAAGATAAGACTAGTAGCGGCAAGAAAGTTGAAAACATCTACGCCCACAACAAATTGTGTTCTACTCGTGCAATAGAGAACTATGCATAGACCTAGCTCATGATGCCAATGTTGGGGAACGTTGCAGAAAATTAAAATTTTTCCTACGGTTTCACCAAGATCCATCTATGAGTTCATCTAAGCAACGAGTCACGGGGAAGAGATTGCATCTACATACCACTTTGTAGATCGCGAGCGGAAGCGTTCAACGAACGGGGATGAAGTAGTCATACACACCGTGATCCAAATCACCGGAGATCCTAGCACCGAAAGCACGGCACCTCCGCATTCAACACACGTACGGTCAGCGTAACGTCTCCTTCTTCTTGATCCAGCAAGGCAAAGGAGAGGTTGGGGAAGAAGACTCCAGCAGCAGCACGACGGCGTGGTGATGGTGGAGCCACAGTACTCCGACAAGGCTTCGCCGAGCTCTACGGAGGAGAAGGAGGTGTTGGAGAGGGAGAGGGGGGCGCCAGGGCAAAGGGTGCGCAGCCCCCCCTCCCCTCCCCCCTTTATATAGCCCCTTGGGGGGGGGGGCGCCGGCCCTAGGATATGGAATCTCCTAGGGAGGGCGGCGGCCAGGGAGGGGAACTTGCCCCCCCAAGCAAAGGGGGCGCCCCCTTTAGGGTTCCCCCCCAACCCTAGGCGCATGGGCCCTTGGGGGGGAGGCGCACCAGCCCACTTTGGGCTGGTTCCCTTACTCATACAGCCCATGGGGCCCCTCCGAGGCAGGTGGCCCCACCCGGTGGACCCCCGGGACCCTCCGGTGGTCCCGGTACAATACCGATAACCCCGAAACTTGTCCCGATGGCCAAAACAGCACTTTCTATATATAATTCTTTACCTCCGGACCATTCCGAAACTCCTCGTGACGTCCGGGATCTCATCTGGGACTCCGAACAACATTCAGGTTACTGCATATACATATCTTCACAACCCTAGCGTCACCGAACCTTAAGTGTGTAGACCCTACGGGTTCGGGAGACATGCAGACATGACCGAGACGGCTCTCGGGCAATAACCAACAGCGGGATCTGGATACCCATGTTGGCTCCCACATGCTCCACGATGATCTCATCGGATGAACCACGATGTCGAGGATTCAATTAATCCCATATACGATTCCCTTTGTCAATCGGTATTTTACTTGCCCGAGATTCGATCGTCGGTATCCCAATACCTCGTTCAATCTCGTTACCGGCAAGTCACTTTTCTCGTACCGTAATGCATGATCCCGTGATCAAACACTTTGATCACATTGAGCTCATTATGATGATGCATTACCGAGAGGGCCCGATGATACCTCTCCGTCAAGCGGAGTGACAAATCCCAGTCTCGATCCATGTCAACCCAACAGACACTTTCAGAGATACCCGTAGTATACCTTTATAGTCACCCAGTTACGTTGTGATGTTTGGCACACCCAAAGCACTCCTACGGTATCCGGGAGTTACACGATCTCATGGTCTAAGGAAAGGATACTTGACATTGGAAAACTCTAGCAAACGAACTATGCGATCTTATGCTATGTTTAGGATTGGGTCTTGTCCATCACATCATTCTCCTAATGATGTGATCTCGTTATCAATGACATCCAATGTCCATAGTCAGGAAACCATGACTATCTATCGATCAACGAGCTAGTCAACTAGAGGCTTACTAGGGACATGTTGTTGTCTGTTATTCACACATGTATTACGATTTCCGGATAACACAATTATAGCACGAATAAAGACAATTATCATGAATAAGGAAATATAATAATAATGCTTTTATTATTGCGTCTAGGGCATATTTCCAACAATCACATCATAGCAAGCCCTGCAAAAACAAGTTAGACGTCCTCTACTTTGTTGTTGCAAGTTTTACGTGGCTGCTACAGGCTTCTAGCAAGAACCGTTCTTACCTACGCATCAAAACCACAACGATTTTTTGTCAAGTGTGCTGTTTTAACCTTCAACAAGGACCGGGCGTAGTCAAACTCGATTCAATTAAAGCTGGAGAACAGACACCCACTAGCCACATGTGTGCGAAGCACGTCGGTAGAACAAGTCTTGTCGTGGAATTGTCACGGCAGATGTCCTCTTGCAAGGACTTAGTCGTGGAGCCATCGCAACTAGGAACCTTAAAGGGGTTAGTCGGGACAAAGGACACGAGAGAGTTATACTAGTTCGGCCCCTTACGGTGAAGGTAAGGCCTACGTCTAGTTGGGTTGGTATTGCTTGAGGTTTCGATGACCAGGGAGCGAGATACGCTATGCCCGGTTCTCGATGAGTTGTTTCTTGCCCTAAGCCGCCGGCGGGTCGCCCCCTTATATACATGGGTTGACGCCCTGCGGCCTATAGAGTCCCGGCCGGCTCATAGACAGTGTCCGGCTCGGTGACTAGTTAATTCTACCTTATGATACAAGTCATGCCATCATGGCGGTTTACCACTATGGGCCTTAAGTCGCCGGTGGGCTTTAGCCCATTTAGTGAACTGCCATCTTCATGCTTGGTCTTGGGCTTCTTCTGATGAATCCTTCTTTGCGTAACCCGGCCCCTCATAGGCGGCTTACACAAATAGTTATATCCCTGACATTAGGCCCCAGATTGATTTGAACCGGTTCATGTCAATCTTAAATTTCCTTAAGAAACAAGCCTTCAGTCTTCTGTCTGTGCAAAGGTTTTAACTCGTCATGACGTCATCATCTGGATCTGCGTTAACCCGCCGTGACGTCATCTTCAATTGAATTCATATTTTACTCCGTCATATCCTCCAACGGATCTTTGCCTTTACTGACCATTTCGAAAACCGAGGCGTCGGGGTCGCTGGATAATGATGTTCAATCTCCTCGTTTCTCGCACCGTCCCAGTCGGGCCTTCCTTATAAATAGGCACGACCTAGGTCCTTTTCATTTTCTCCCCTCAGTCGTCTTCATCCTCTCCCTGCCTCTCTGTTACTCGAGCTCCGCCGCCGATGCCGTCGAGCTCCTTGTCTTTACCAACTCAGGCCGCTGCATCGACCTAAATCTGATCAGAGAAACGCGACGAGCCTCCGCCGCAGCCCTGCATCCGTAAGTCCTTTTTCTTTTCTGTCTTAGATCTGCATTATAGTGTTCGTCGAGTTCGTCGGTGTTCATCGCCGCTCGCTATGAACCTTTGATAGATCTCACCCCCAATGTCCTTTTCTGATTGTTAGATGGTATAGAGCTGCTGCGGTAGCTGTTTCATCCCCATTTTATATGCAAACGGATCCCTTCTCCTTTGTTCAGAAGCTTCTTTCGAGTGTACAAACTTCTCCGCACTAGTTTTAGGTCTAGAAATTTTTCTTTTCAGAACGACCATTTGATCCAAAATAATAGCTGTAACTTGTGAAACCTGTTTGTTTCACACTTAGTCAAAAACTGCATCTGTTAGATCTGTTTAGCCATGGTAGCCTATGTAGCCGGCTTAAGAAGACAACACTGATTGTCTGCCTTACTTTCTTTTGGCGACTTAAGATCACTTAGCTGCTTCTGATGCCCACAGCGGCTTAAGCATCACTACATAATTCATCATACATCATTAGGCCCCATCTTAAGCCGCCATCTTGAGTAAACTTAAAAATGTTCTTCTCCGGGTTAAAATTGAAACGGAAATTCTTATTTTGTCATAGGCTTCCACTTGCATAATGGCGCCTAAGGCTCCCAAAGCTCCTGTGACCTGTAACTGGGTCAGGTCCACTGTCACCGAAAGCACCCTGTTTGAGTTTGTGAAGACTGGCCATCTGCCCAAGAAGGAGGTCATGTCCTATCGTGCTCTTGACTCAACAGAGGAGAAACCTCAACCCAAAGAGGGGGAGGTGATTGTTTTCACTGATCATATGAGCCGGGGTTTTGCTCCACCCGGTTCTATATTCTTTAGGGACGTCTTGCAACTTTTTGACTTAAGACCTCAAGACATCGGACCCAATTCCATGTCAAATATTTGCAACTTCCAAGTCTTTTGCGAGGTGTACCTTGGAGAGGAACCCGGCTTACTTTTGTTCAGAGAATTGTTTTACTTAAACCGGCAGAATGAGCGTGCCAATGGGCCCAGTCTGGAACTTGGCGGCATCTCAATTCAGCGGCGGAGAGACTGCCTTTTTCCTTATGCTAAACTGCCAAGCCACCCAAAGGATTGGAACCAGACGTGGTTCTATTGCCAGGACACTTCTCCGGCTGATGAGAACCCGCTGCCCGGCTTCCGCGCTCTGCGCCTTGAGTCTACGTACCCACTACCGGATAAATTAACTGATGTTGAACGTCTTCCACTCGCTCCTACCATCAAGAAAATCAAAGCCCTCCTGGGGAACGGTTTAGATGGCATTGACTTGGTCCGAGTCTGGATCTCCTGGCGGTTATTCCGTTAAGCCGTCGTCCCGGCTTAATGTGCACTTACTCCGGCGAGAAGGATGACCCGCTGCGTCATAGCCCGGATGATTTACCGAATGATGTGGCGGAGGCCATGACCCAGTCTTTGTTGAAGGAGGGCTCAGTGGTTAGTAATGCCTTTGGCTTACTTCCTTTCTGCAAAATGAACCAGGCTCCTGCAGTAAGTCATCCATCTTAACCATTGTATCCTTATGGTGTTATGCCTTTACTCCTTACTCATAGCCCTTTATTATTATTCACATGAAAATGACAATTTCTGGAAGGTCCAATATGACCATGAGGCGGCCAAACAAGCTAGAGCAGCCAAGAGGGCCGAAAGGAAAACCACCAAGACAGGAACCTCCAAGAAGAAGAGGCCAAGCGCTTCGGACATGTTAAAGCTGGATGATACCGATGACGACGAAGAAGAGGTAACTCTTAACTCCTCCGACTCTTTTATCATCACTTTACTGACATTAACTCTTTCCAGGAGGATACGGGAAACAACCAAGCCGTTGAGGAAGAGGTAACTATAATCTCCTCCGACTCTGAGCCTTTGCCGCGGCAGAAAATCCGAAGAGTGACCCGGAAAGTAAGATTTTTTCACATCCTTTAGCTTACCAAGATCCTCAATTTCTTTTGAAGCGACAGATTTATGAGAGACGGAGGCAGACCCGGACCAACAAAGACGCGGAGCTCTCCTCCGGCTTGCCTGATGTAACCAGGAAGCGCCACGCTGATATCTCCGATCTATGTTCCTCTTTTTCTTTGGCGGGTTTAACTCGTCAACCCCTTAATTCTTCTGACTCCAACTATCAGGATGCTTCACCAACCTCTGGAGAGTCCATGGAATCCAACATGCCGGCTTTCAAGACCGCTCCCGGGTAATGTCATCTTCTTTTACCTTTATACCTACCTTTACCCATGTTTTTTGTACTAATCCTCATGACTTTGTCCGCAGTGTGCAAGTAAAATCCAGCAAGAGGACGAAGAAGAATAAACCGTCCAAAGAACCGGCTGCAACTGAACCGGAGCTTGGAACAGCTGCTCCTGAAGCCTCTGCTCACGAGCCGCCGCCTCCTCCATCTCATGATGTTCCTGTATCTTCCTCTGACCCGCCTACTGAACAAGCCCTCAATGATTTTGACAACCTGGAGGCTCCTAGCTCGGTCAAGACAGTTGATCCGGAAGTTGAAATTCTCAAGACTCAATTCGTTGAGCCGGGACAACCTACTGTGTTGGCTAAGTGCTCTGCCAAAGAGGAATATTTGGAACGCCGAAAGGCCAAGCTGGACGTCGCTGACTACACTCATTTGAGTATTGGAGAGATCGTCTCTGGCTATATCAATCAAGTACATAGCAGCCATGACCTGGAAATTGACATGGTGAAGCAGATACAGCAAAAATCTGAGGTATGACTTATGCTACTTTTCCTTAACCATACTTACTGTACCAGCCCCCAAGTCTATTGCTTATAAGTAAATATGTTGTAGACTTAGAAAACTGTCTAGTACTGCTTGTCCGGCTTAGAAAGAAGATATTTAACCCGGTTGTAGAACGACACTTTGAACTTGCGATACACATTACCCCCAAGTGTTAAGTATCTTTGCTTGCAAAGTGCTTGGGACTTAATATCCATGAACCGGCGTAGTAATTTAGAGTTCTTCAGTATACATTAGCCCCCAAGTGTCAAGTGCTTGGGACTTAATGTTATCTTATAATGATTCTGACTATAACCCGGCATCAATGCAGGCTACCATAAGTCAATTTGAGTCAGAGATTGCTGACCTGAAGAATTGCCTGGCAGCTCAAGAACTTGAAATCCAAAAAGCCAACTCCAAGTTTGAATTCAGCGTCTCCGAACAAGAGAAGTTGAAGAAGAGCTTTGAGGCGGAGAAGAAAACCTGGGCTGATGAAAAGGCCTCACTGGTGATCCGGGCCGAGACAGCAGAAGCATCACTTGCGGAAGCAACAGCCGAGCTGTCCGGCTTAATGCGCCAGATATCTCAAATGGTCTCAGCAATCTTCGGTAAGTTACTTTATATAAACCTTAAGTACTGCAAGCCTTCTTTCGATGACTATTTCAATTGTTATCTCTGGCTCACCTTATGTTTATGAATGCAGGCCCCAGGAGCACAAACCTCAAGTAGAACATGTTGATCAAACTGAAAGCGGTTTACACTCTGGTGGAGCAACTCTACACCGGGTCACAACGTGCTTTGGCCGTTGTGGCTTTATCAAATGATGCTCCCCATCTCCTGCAAGATGTGCTAAAGCGGCTTGCTGCACTGCCTCAGCGGGTCCAAGAGCTAAGACGGGCATCTGCAAGAGCCGGAGCGATAGCCGCATTGAGCCGGGCCAAGGCGTGGCTTCCAGAGCTAGACCCGGCTGACATTGCTCTTGGGTATCCAAGCTTGAAGGAAGATGACACCTTATTCAATGAGATAGATTTCACCGCCTGCGTGAAGGATATACGCCCTGTGGCCACTCTTATTGGCAACGACACTGACCTTACCAAATATCAGCCGGGTTACGACAACGGGAATCGAAGACTCCCAACACCTCTCTATGATGAAGTCAGCCTGATCCCTCCAATCCGTAAGCATACCTTTGCCCCTGAAGTCGACCCAGCCAGTTTAATAGATGATGAAGCTGAGTTTGAAGCTTTGAGTGGCATTGGCTGGGTATCGTCAACCTTCCAGGACAAGGCAGCCGACGGAGAAGCGGAGAAGGATAACCCGGAATCTTCAATCCAACCGAAGGAGTGAACCACCCGATGTCATATGTTTGTATCTTTGTGGAAAAACAATGCTTCATTATCCAGACTCGGGGAGTCTTGTAATAGGGTAGAGAAACTCTAGATTTTTGCCATGCCTTCGTGCATGTTTATGGCGCTCAACACTTTCTTAAGCCGCCATCTTTATGTACTTTCGGCTTATATTGATCTTCTATTTCCTTTATGTCAAATAGAAACTTGCTTACATTGTCCTGTATATAAAACAAACACAGTTCCCCTGTGATCCTTGTGGTGATACCGCCGGTTTATGTGATCCAAACCATGAGAATAAGTTGTAACTCCTGGCACATATGATGTTCGCCAGGCACTTTAACAACCTAATATGATCAATATTAAACCGGTGGAAACAAGAACCACCCCATAATACTTTCAAGAGGATCTCAAGATAGTCAAACAATTATATTTACAAAGTATGATGAATAATAAACAAAATTCAAAGGCTTCTGATTCGAATACGATCAGTGAACCGTTCCAAAGGGGTTAAGCTAAGATTCGGATACGATCATATAGCCCCCAGTGGCTTTGGCGATGCCGATCAAGTGGGTATCGACAACTATGTTCTCTTTGGTTCGAATACGACCTATGTTTGAACAGGAAGCCCCCAAGTGACCATGAGAGTTGTTTAATGACGCTGATTCGAATATGATCCACGTCAGACCTGTAAGTGCATCTAGTGCCCCTTAGTGATTTTGGTGTATTGAAGACTTATAGGTTAAGGATCTAATGCGTTTATGAGTGTACATAGGTCTATAAGTCTATGAGGAGTTTGATATTTACAGAGAAAGTCGACCCCTAAAAATGTAGTTCTTCGACTGAAGACTTTGATATTCTGAAGACTTTCTGAAGACTTTGAAAGTGAAGAAATTGGTGTGACCTTGAAGACTTGGTTATCACTTGAGGAACATGAAGCGTGAAGACTTTCGTTTTTGTAGTTTCATTTTCTCTTTATTGAGTCATAGGAAACACCGTACTGTTAAAGGGGGTCGAGGAAATACTAAGGAGAAAATTTCCAAGTGATGCTCAACTCAAATCCTACACCTACCAATCCCTTCGAGTGAAGCCATTGGAAATCTCATGCAGTTCAGTCAATTTCTTCAGTGACAGAGACGCAGTTCTTCTGGTCACTGAGGACTTTGCTCTGACTGAGGAGTTAGGAATTCGCCAGTGCAAATTGCCTACATAGTGAGGAACATGATAGCCCTGAGGAATTTGAATCTCAAATTTCCGACCATTGCTGTGCTACGCGCCAGCTATCCCAAAATATCTTATCCACCTAACGGTCATATCATTGAAGGGCATTTATGTCTTATCATGTCGGGCCGCTCCCTAGGCTATAAATAGCCGCCCCTACAACCACTAGCTGGTTGGTTGCTCCGCGAGAACTTGACACTTGTCATTTGAGAGCAACCCATCCTCCGAGGACTTTGAGCGAAAATCATCAAGTGAGGAAAATCCAAACCCAAACCCAAAACACCTACAAACCCAAAGTGATTGAGCATCTGAAAGTGCGTTATATCGACTAAAGGGGGGGTGAATAGGCGATTTTTATGAAATTCTTCACTGAGGAATTTGCTCGTGAGGAAATTCCTTAGCGAAGAAATACTAGCAGCGGAATATGTACTCAGAAGTAAACATAACAAGTTACATGCATGGTCCTCATGATGAAATGAAGACAAATACAGAGTACAGAAAGTGTAAGCACATGATAACTCTAGATGAAGACAACACGGACTGAAGAAATTGAACCGAGGAAATTGTGAAAGTCTCCAGTCAAAGTCTTCAAGCACAGATATGAACAAACAGACAACACAGTAATGAGGAAATGAAAGTGTTGAAGAAATAGAACCAGTATGGTTGGTGAAGACAATGATTTGGTAGACCAGTTCCAACTGCTGTCTCAGTTGTACATCTGGTTGGAGCGGCTGAGTATTTAAACTCGAGGACACCTAGTCCCGGACACACAGTCCTCACTGTATTCTCCTTGAGCTAAGGACACACAGTCCTCGCCCAATCACTCGTGGTAAGTCTTCAGGTGACTTCCAAACCTTCACAGACTAGGTCACTCGGCAATCCACAATTCCTCTTGGATGCTCTAGACCATGACGCCTAACCGTCTGGAAGAAGCACAGTCTTCAAAGGTAACAAGCGTCGGATCCACACAGGATCAATCTCTTCAGTGATGCTCAATCACTTTGGGTTTGTAGGTGTTTTGGGTTTGGGTTTTGGATTTTCCTCACTTGATGATTTTCGCTCAAAGTCCTCGGAGGATGGGTTGCTCTCAAATGACAAGTGTCAAGTTCTCGCAGAGCAGCCAACCAGCTAGTGGTTGTAGGGGGCGGCTATTTATAGCCTAGGGAGCAGCCCGACATGATAAGACATAAACGCCCTTCAATGATATGACCGTTAGGTGGACAAGATATTTTAGGACAGCTAGCGCGTAGCACAGCAACGGTCGGAAATTTGGAGTACAAATTCCTCAGGGCTATCATGTTCCTCACTGTGTAGGCAATTCGCACTGGCGAATTCCTAACTCCTCAGTCAGAGCAAAGTCCTTAGTGACCAGAAGAACTGCGTCTCTGTCACTGAAGAAATTGACTGAACTGTATGAGATTTCCAATGGCTTCACTCGAAGGGATTGGTAGGTGTAGGATTTGAGTTGAGCATCACATGGAAATTTTCTCCTTAGTATTTCCTCGACCCCCTTTAACAGTACGGTGTTTCCTATGACTCAAGAAAGAGAAAATGAAACTACGAAAACAAAAGTCTTCACGCTTCATGTTCCTCGAATGAATACCAAGTCTTCAAGGTCACACCAATTTCTTCACTTTCAAAGTCTTCAGAAAGTCTTCAAAATATCAAAGTCTTCAGTTGAAGAACTTCATTTTTAGGGGTCGACTTTCACTGTAAATATCAAACTCCTCATAGACTTATAGACCAGTGTACACTCATAAACGCATTAGATACTTAACCTATAAGTCTTCAATACACCAAAATCACTAAGGGGCACTAGATGCACTTACAATCTCCCCCTTTTTGGTGATTGATGATAACATAGGTTAAGTTTTCAACGGGGATAAATATATGAAGTGTAGAAACTGATATTGAGGAATTTGATTGCAAGATATAGAAGAACTCCCCCTGAAGATGTGCATAGTGAGGAATTTGCTTTTGAAGCAATGCACACTTGAAGAGTTGAATCATGGAGATCTCCCCCTGAGGGAGTCCTGGATTAGGGGGTGTTCGGATAGCCGAACTATACCTTCAGCCGGACTCCAGGACTATGAAGATACAAGATTGAAGACTTCGTCCCGTGTCCGGAAGGATCTTTTCTTGGCGTGGAAGGCAAGCTAGGCGTGCAGATATTCAAGATCTCCTACCATTGTAACCGACTCTGTGTAACCCTAACCCTATCCGGTGTCTATATAAACCGGAGGGTTGTAGTCCGTAGGACGAACACATCATAACCATCATCATACCCATAGGCTAGCTTATAGGGTTTAGCCTCCTTGATCTCGTGGTAGATCTACTCTTGTACTACCCATATCATCAATATTAATCTAGCAGGAGTAGGGTTTTACCTCCATCGAGAGGGCCCGAACCTGGGTAAAATAAAGTGTCCCTTGTCTCCTGTTACCGTCCGACCTTGACGCACAGTTCGGGACCCCCTACCCGAGATCCGCCGGTTTTGACACCGACATTGGTGCTTTCATTGAGAGTTCCTCTGTGTCGTCGCCTTTAGGTCCGATGGCTCCTTTGATCATCAACAACGATGAGGTCCAGGGTGAGACTTTTCTCCCCGGACAGATCTTCGTCTTCGGCGGCTTCGCTCTGCAGGCCAACTCGCTTGGCCATCTGGAGCAGATCGAAAGCCACACCCCTGGCCATCAAGCCAGGTTTGGAAGCTTAAACTACACGACAGATACCCTCGGAGACTTGATCTTCGACGGATTCCAGCCACAGCCAAGCGCGCCACACTATCTCGAAGGGCATGATATATCTCTGCCTCCGAACAGTGTCTTGGAGGCCGCATACGCTCAGGCCCCGATCCTCGATTCGGAGCCCCCTGCGTTCTTTGAGGATGAACGGTTGGACGTCACCTCGGGGGCTGCGATCTTAAAGGCCATTGAGCCGAACGCAAGCCCCGCGCTCCGCATGGCCTGTGACTCCAAGGAGCCGGACTCTTCTCCGAACTTCGGGTCGTCCGTGCCCCCGCCGATCGAATCAGATTGGGCGCCTGTAATGGAGTTCACCGTCGCGGACATCTTTCAGTATTCGCCTTTCGATGATATTCTGAACTCTCTCAAGTCTCTGTCTTTGTCAGGAGAGCCCAGGCCGAACTATGGCCTGCGAGGTTGGGATTCAGACGACGAAGAAATTCAAAGCCCACCCACCACCCACTTAATAGCCACTGTCGGCGATTTAACCGACATGCTCGACTTCGGCTCCGAAGACTTCGACGGTATGGACGACGAAGACGGAGACGAACTGGAACCAGCACCCATAGGGCACTGGACCTCCACCCCACTTAATGACGTGTTCATGGTGGATACACCTGAAAAAACTCACAATGAGGAAGAAGGGGGCGAAAAGAAGGGTAAACCCTCCGAAAAGCACTCAAAACGGCGACGTAAACGCCGAGCAAAGCCCCGCCTCGATCAAGACCCAGCCATAGAGCAGGACAAGACGGAAGATGACGATCGCATCCCAGAACAGCCGTCCGAACAGGGTAACACGGGCAGAGAGGACGAACAGTCCTCTCCTGGTCATAACAGAACTCCGGACGATACCACGCCGGATAAAATCATGGAGCAGAAGAATCTCCAAAAAAGGCTCGTCGTCACAACACGAAGCCTGAAAAAGCAGAAGCAAAAGCTAAAGACGGCTGAAGATGCACTCAAAACAAGATGGAGCAAAGTAATCAAGACCGCAGACAAATACGGCGGAAGCCGCCGCACCAAAAGCTATCCGAAGAGAAAGGTACTGCCCGAATTCGACCAGGAGGCCCTAGAGCCCCCAAACTCGAAAAACAAAAAGGCTACACGGTCGGATAAATGACCTCTCGGCCACTACAAAACGGCAAACGGCGCCGCACTTAATGCGGCATGCGACCCAATCAAAGACTCGCATCATGGCCCAGCCAGGTCCATTTACAGGCCAAGAAAGCAAGCTCTCACAAGCAATGCAAAAAATCCACCATCAGAATCCGGCACACCCAAATATAGGGGTGCCGCACTCCCTCTATGTTTCACCGATGAGGTCCTAGAATATGAATTCCCAGAGGGATTTAAACCCGTTAACATAGAGGCGTACGATGGAACAACAGACCCTGGAGTCTGGATCGAGGATTATATCCTCCACATACATATGGCTAGAGGAGATGATCTCCACGCCATAAAATATTTACCCCTTAAGCTTAAAGGGCCAGCCCGGCACTGGCTTAAAAGCCTTCCCGAAAACACAATTGGAAGTTGGGAAGAGCTCGAGGACGCTTTCCGAGCAAATTTTCAAGGGACCTACGTCCGTCCCCCGGATGCAGACGACCTCAGTCACATAACTCAGCAATCCGGAGAATCAGCTCGGCAGTTCTGGAACAGATTCCTCACTAAAAAGAATCAAATAGTGGATTGTCCGGACACCGAAGCACTAGCGGCTTTCAGGCACAATGTCTGAGACGAATGGCTCGCCAGACACCTCGGCCAGGAAAAGCCAAGAAGAATGGCCGCACTCACAAGCCTCATGACCCGCTTTTGCGCAGGAGAGGACAGCTGGTTGGCACGATGCAGCCCCAGCGACCCAAGTACATCAGAAATCAGGGATGGAAACGGGAAACCGCGGCGAAACAAGGACCATCGCCGAATCAAAAGAAAAAGTCCGAAGAGCACGACAGTCAATGCCGGATTCAAAGGCTCACGGCAAAATCAGACAAAATCACCCCCTCAGGATAATAGGGAAGATCCGTCTAGCCTAAAGAGAATCATGGACAGGATATGTCAAATACACAGTACTCCTGGAAATCCTGCTAATCATACCCACAGAGACTGTTGGGTTTTCAAACAATCCGGAAGGCTTAACGCCGAACACAAGGGGCTCGACACACCAAGTGAGGAAGAGGACGAACCCCAAAAGCAGAACACCAGGAAGCAAAAGAACTTCCCGCAGGAAGTCAAAACAGTGAACTCACTTCACATAACAAGGCATGAGGCACCCATAAAGGTCCGCACATTCAAGCCTATCCCTCAGGAGTCCTGCCACTGGTCACTAAAGCCATTTTTTATTAGCTAGATTATTCTCGCAATATCAAACACGCAGGCCGGACTGCCCTGATACTTAATCCAATAATAGACGGATTCCAGTTTACCAATGTCCTCATGGACGGTGGCAGTGGACTAAATCTGATATATCAGGATACAGTTCACCGCATGGGCATAAACCCAGCACGAATCCATCACAGTAAAACCTCCTTTCAAGGAGTAGCACCAGGCCCGGACACCCACTATATGGGTTTTCTCCGGCTTGTAGTCATATTTGGCTCTGCCAATAACTTTTGTCGCGAAAAGCTTATCTTCCACATAGTCCCGTTTTCAAGTCGCTATCAAGCACTAATGGGACGCGGAGCTTTCGCTCGCTTTAACGCAATACCGCATTATGCATCCCTCACGCTAAAGATGCCTGGTCCTTGAGGCATCATCTCTTTAAAGGGAGCATACTAAAACACGTCCCCCCCAAATGGAGGGTTGCGCGGCCGCTTAAACAGCCGCACAATAAAATGGCCTCGCCAGCCAAAGGACTTTTTTGATGTAAGTCACAAAAGGCCGCGGACCCAGACTCAATGAGTTCGGCACAAGCCCATTTTCATTATAGGCTTGGTACGCCTTACCAGGGGCTGTACGCAGAGACAATAAAGCTCGACCGTATCTCTTTCTCACTTTACATTCTGTTTATTATTCTTTTTGATCCGCACGACCCATTTTCAATTTAGTTCTTCTCTTTTACAGATGACCGTCGTACGGCACCCGTCCAGGACACGGCACAGCGGAGACACAGGCGCAGACATGCAGTAGGGACCCGCCCCAAAGGATTCTTCTTAGATTAAGACCCTGCGTAAACCTTTTTTACTGTCTCTTGCTGCTGTACATCCCTTGGTTTGCCTCACTATAACCATGGAGGAGGCTGGCGTTTTGGCATGTGGCCACGCCAGAATTCTTGCCCGTACCTGGACACAAGGGGCTTTTTTCTTTTTCAAGGGTGTTGTCTCACACGCACCCACAAAGACCGAACACCTTAGGGAGTGTTCGGTGTCGCGAGTTTTGGCACTATATGCATCAGCTCCGAGTCATGATTTTGGTCACATGTTGGGTTGCCCGGCTCCTGAGTTCGGCCACCTTACGTTCCGTTCTGTCGGCTAAGGTAGCACCAGGAGAACTACTGCGATTGTGCCCCGGTTCGGCCGGGTGAGCACCTCAGTAGAGAAAGCCGAAAACCGATTGTCATGATGTAGCGCGAGACTGGTCGCCACTCGATGACTTATAGGAATTTATCGAATTCCTCCGTTTTGACGAAGGGCCGCTTCCCGGTCAGGCACATATGCGTCCCGAATTCGGGTAAACGCAGTCGCCACTAAAGGGCTACCTAAAGAGTCCCACTGTCAAGCTCCTATGGCTAAGTGAAAGTGTTAAAGCATTATAGTCCGGTTGCCTAGCCCGCGGCGCTATCACCTCCTTTGTAGGACCAAGACGTTGGGTTAAGTGTGAAAATGCGTTTTCTGCGCGCACCCCCGCACTATGTGCGTGGGGCTGAAGCCAACGACTGCAATCTTTCAGAATTTATATATTAAAACGGCCGCACAGGAGGTGTTATCAATACTTGAAGGCACAAGTCTAAATTATGCCATTACAATTTATAAAAATACTGATCTACGATTACATATGCTGTCATAAAATAGCATCTTTCGAACACTGCGTCTCTATTATATGAGCGCCTGCGAGGACTTCCTCAAAATAGTGCTTGGAAGGAATTCGGCTTTTATCCGAATCACGGGACGCAACAACGGTGGGCTCCATATCTGCCCAGTATGTCTGGACACGGGCAAGAGCCAGCCGAGCGCCCTCTGTGCAAGCTGACCTCTTTAGAGCTTCAATCCGAGGCACCACGTCAAGAAATTGCTGCACCAAACTGAAATAGCTTTTCGGCTTCAATCTCCCCGGACATAGGCGATCCATGGCATACTTCATGGCGAGTCCGGACAACCTATTCAGCTCGGCCCATTGGGCCAGGCGATCATCCACTGCTAGTTGACGCTCTGGATTGGTGAACTGCGACCAGAAGAGCTTTTCCACTTCATGATCTTTCTTATCTTGAAAGTACCTGGTCGCATCAGCAGCACTAGCCGCCAAATCCAGATAGGTGTCCTCCATGCTCCACGCTCGGTCCAACGGGGCGAACTTCGGATCACAGAATTTTCTCCGCAGCAGGAAGGGCTTTCCATCCGCAATTAGTCCGGCTTGACGTAGCTCTTCCCTTGACGCTCTCATACCAGAGCGTGCGTCCTTGGCGTCAGCGACGGCCTTCTCCAACTCCGTCTGCCGGGCTCGACCTTCCTCTTCAAGAAGTTTGCAACGGTCAGTAGCACTTTTCAACTTCACGGCAATATCAACCATCTCCTCCTTGCTTCGGCAATGGGAAGCCTGTTCGGGTTTTAGCTCTTCACGGGCTCTTCCGGCAGCCGCATCGCTTTCTCTGGCTTGTTCCTTTGCTTTGGCGAGTTCGGCCCTAAGTCCTTCCACGGCCGCCGCACCTTCTGCATGAAGCATATACACGGTAAGATCTTGACATAAAGCTCCTCTTACTAACAATCGCCAAATAAACTCAATACCTTGAGCATCATCAAGCCGCTTGTTAACAAGCACGATGTCGGCTTCTGCCTCATCGAGTTGCCTTTTCATTTCGGCAAAATCTTGAGTCCGGCTCGACTCTGGACAATCTGCCACCTACACACAAAGGTGCCACTTAAAGGACTTGGGATTAAGATCCTCTGCGCGCCGCACATCTTTGCGGCACACAGAGTCTCAGGGGCTACTATCTATATAGGGCGCATGTTATTATGCGCAATTAACACTAATGTTCGTTATTCAAAACGTACCTCAAGTTCCGCCAGTAAACTCTTGACGGCCTCGTTCAGTCCGCTTTCCGCGGATGAAATCTTTTCAATCACCGTGTGCATCAACACACGATGCTCCTCTGAAACAGAGGCTCGGCCCAGCAGAACCTTCAGCTCCTCCGACCGAACACCAGATGGTGCCGGACTCGTCCCATGGCCTTCTTCGGAGGCCGGACACGGAGAACCCCGGGGGGCCGCATGATCACCTTCTGCCTCTGGCAGATTCGGAGAAATCCTCTGCGACGACACTTCGGCGTCGCCCGCCTTGCTAGGCGATGTAGAAGGAGGAGGCGTTCCGCTCTCCATCATCTCCGGAAGAAGATCCCTCGATGACGAGCTCTACTGAGAAGGGTCGAGGTCCGAGCTACAAGGTAAGGTTTCGGTCAAAACTTCTCAGATATAAATTAAGGATTTCTCTTAAAAGAATGACTCTCTTTCTACTTACGGCTCGTTGGAGGGCTGCTCCTTTTGAGGATTTTGTTCGGCCGAGGGGCTCCCCGGCGTCGGGTCCTCTGACGTGGATTCTTTCCCCCGCTTTAGAGCTACGGCTTCCGGGTCGTCAGAGGCGGCCCTTTTCTTCCCCTTAGGAGAGGAGTTATCGATTCCCCCCTTTGGGATGGCCCCTTTCGAAGAGGCCACAGTTTCCTTGTCCGCCCCTTCATTTCCTTCCAGAGGCGCCACCTCCAACATCCTGACTAGAACAGGGTCTCGCCTGGTCTCGGGAAGGGGAGCCGGACACCGGATCAGCTTTGCCTTCGCTATCCACTCCTGCGTAAAAAGGAGAAGTACTGTTAAAAAAATAAGTCAATTGTATGGATAGAAGGTCCGGGCGCAAGGTCACCTACTTTTGTATCCGGGCGGTTGTGGCTTAAACCGGCATCCTCGGTCAAATCCGGACTCACTCCTTGTGGTCCGAAGAACAGTCTATACATCTCCGTAGGCGTCACGCCCATGAAATTTCGGAGAACTCGCGGCCCCTCTGGGTTGAACTCCCACAAGCGGAGGGGGCGACGTTGGCCGGGCAGTGTCCGGCGAATCAGCATAACTTGTGTCACCTTGACCAGGTTGAGGTCTCCTTTTAGGAGATCCTTTATACGGCCCTGCAACAGAGGAACGTCTTTGGGCAAGCCCCGATCTAACCCTGTGTTGATCCACGATGTTAAACGTGGTGGGGGCCCGAACGAAAGGTGGGAGGCGCTACCCAAGTGGTGCCCCGAGGAGAGGTGATGTAGAACCACTCCTGTTGCCATAAGCCGAGCTCCTCTTGAAAAGCGCCCTCGGGCCATGGAGCATCGGTATTCCTTTTTATAACAGCGCCTCCGCACTCTACGTGACGCCCCTCGATTATCTTCGGTTCTACCTTGAAGGTCTTGAGCCATAATCCAAAGTGAGGAGTGATATGGAGAAACGCTTCACAAAAAACAATGAAG
The DNA here is from genome assembly GCA_032464435.1 of Aegilops umbellulata. Classification (NCBI taxonomy): domain Eukaryota; kingdom Viridiplantae; phylum Streptophyta; class Magnoliopsida; order Poales; family Poaceae; genus Aegilops; species Aegilops umbellulata. Next base: position 433,611,718 of record CP136058.1, on the reverse strand, counting down.
GAGGAGATATGGAGGATGGACTCCGGAGCTAAGTCATGGAATTCCAGCCCATAATAAAACATCAGCCCCCTTACGAAAGGATCCATTGGGAAGCCTAATCCCCGAAGGAAGTGGGAGATGAATACTACGCTCTCACCAGGCTGAGGGCTTGGGATCGCTTGCCCTTGAGTAGGCAACCTATGCGGAATCTCGCTGGTCAGGAACCTAGCCTCCCTCAACCTTGATACGTCCTCCTCCGTAATGGAGGAGGGCATCCATTGGCCTTGAAGGCCGGAGCCGGACATTGTCGAAGGTCCGGTGCGCCTAGAATCTAAAAGCCTGGGGTGTTGGAACTCGAGGCTGTGGGCGAGCTTGTTTTGAGAACACAAGAGGGGAGCAAGGTCTCGGTCTCTTTATAAGAGGCAGAATATCAAGAGCCCTCCCTGTAACCGTCTTGGACTAGCCTTTAATTAAGGCAGGACGTGCTTAACGGGCACGGTTGGGTTACCCACGTCCGTATTAATGAGAATCCCGTTAAAAGGGGCACACGAACTCTGCTTCGACAAGATGTGCCAAGGAAACTGCCTCGTTGAACGTGCTACGGTGGAACAACAAAAATAATCCATACAGAAGGCTTGGTCGCAGTGTTATGACGCACTGCGGCATGCGTCAGCAGATTTGATTTGTGTTTGTATTATTCTCTATATGGCAATACGTGGAAACTTGTTTTGCAGAGCCGGACACTATTTTTTGGTGTTTATTATCTTCTTGAAGAATTTGGAGGAGGAACCCGCTTTGCAATGCCGAAGACAATTTGCACGCCGGACTCGTCGTCATTGAAGCCTGGTTCAGGGGCTACTGAGGGAGTCCTGGATTAGGGAGTGTTCGGATAGCCGAACTATACCTTCAGCCGGACTCCAGGACTATGAAGATACAAGATTGAAGACTTCGTCCCGTGTCCGGAAGGATCTTTTCTTGGCGTGGAAGGCAAGCTAGGCGTGCGGATATTCAAGATCTCCTACCATTGTAACCGACTCTGTGTAACCCTAACCCTATCCGGTGTCTATATAAACCGGAGGGTTGTAGTCCGTAGGACGAACACATCATAACCATCATCATACCCATAGGCTAGCTTCTAGGGTTTAGCCTCCTTGATCTCGTGGTAGATCTACTCTTGTACTACCCATATCATCAATATTAATCTTGCAGGAGTAGGGTTTTACCTCCATCGAGAGGGCCCGAACCTGGGTAAAATAAAGTGTCCCTTGTCTCCTGTTACCGTCCGACCTTGACGCACAGTTCGGGACCCCCTACCCGAGATCCGCCGGTTTTGACACCGACACCCCCTATATCTTGTAATTCATACACGCATTTGATATATATACTGTGAAGAATTTGAAATGCATGATGAAATATGGTGCCTGATGCAAATCAGCATGCGTGCGATAATATTTATGAGGAATAAGCATGTAGAGTAGCGCATCAAAAGTATCAAAGCATAGTGCAACAAAAGTATCAGAGAACCGAGCACCATAGGGTTTAAGATTACAACTCGATCCAATAAAAGTTTCGGAAGAACGGGAGTTGCAACTTAAAAAATGCCCTTATTATAGACCCGCTTGAAGACTAACTCAGATTTCTCCCCCTTTGTCATCAAATGACCAAAAGGATCGAAACTGAGGACTAACGCCCCTGAAGATATTCAAGTTGATGGAGGAGCGCCAGCGTTGTTGGGGTCGGTTGTTGAAGTAGGGCCTGCTGCAGTGTCGTCCAAGTCTTCATTTTCATCAGTATCGCGCGATGAAGTATATGAACTGGCCACCAGAGAAGGAACCTTGACCTTCTTGTATTTCTTCGACGGAGGTGCCGACCAGGCAAATTCTTCTTTGAGGCCCATGTTCTCCAAATCTTCAGCACTATAAACTTGAGATATAACAGCCCAGGTGCGGTTGAGGGTTTCATGAAGGTAGTAATGGTTTTTCTTCACTGCATTATGTGTGGCAGTCATGTTGTGAAGAATTGAACCAAAATGACGCTTGACCCATTTGTGATTGCGATCAACCTTTTGATGAAGACTGAGGAGTAACTCACGATCAGTCATCACCCTGGGTGCTGTGGCTTGAGGATTTGTCTTGGCAGTGTTAGCAGCAGAATCATGTGTGGCAGAGTCATCATTGGTGGAATAAGAGGCAGCCTTGCGAAATTGACCATCCAATGGACGAATGCCCTCATCTATCACAGCAGTGGCCTTGCCCTTTTCGTCAGCTGAGGAAAATGTCCTTTTGAGGACTTCAATAGGAGGCAAGTAGCTGCAGTGATTGAGAGTTTCAGCCTTGTATTTGAGTGAAGACCTTGTCCTGATGAATCTCATAATCCAAGGTGCATAAGGCTTTAGCTCAAATGGTGACATAGCAATGTTGGCCAGAGTCCTCATGAAGAAATCATGGAAGTTTATGGGAATGCCATGTATGATGTTGAAAAGCATATTCTTCATGATGCCAACAATTTCTTCATCAGAAGAATCGTGTCCTTTGATGGGACTTATTGTCTTCTTCAGAATGCGATAGACAGTCCTAGGCACATACAGCAATTCCTTGACGAGGAATTTGGTACGAGGTGATTGCCCTGGCTTCAGAGGCTTCATTAGCACTTGCATATAGTGGTTTGACAACTCAGGTTCATCATACACACAGCGCGCATCTTCAGTGGGTGGACTCAGAGAAAGGCATCGAAGCAATTCAGATGCTGGGGCCTTGTAGTGAGTATTTTCAGTCATCTAGTCCAGAACCCATGAATTGACATCTTCAGAGTTGCCAGTGATGTGCAGTGTAGCATATAACTGAAGAATGAGTTCTTCATTCCAATCGCATATATCAGTGCAGAAATTAAGCAGCCCAGCGTCGTGAAGAACACTGAGGACTGGCGTGAAGCACGGCATAGACTCCATATCCACGTGAGGAATATGTGCATGGTCGAAGACTTTGTCTTTGTTGAAAAGTACTGAGGAATAGAAATTTGCTTCGTTGGCTGTCCAGAAACGCCTCTTCCTTATGCGAGCAGAGTCATAGGGATTGTATTCAGTGAAGAATACATGCTCGCCATAGAAGTCTTCAGCCTTGAATTTCTGTTTCCTTGAGAATGGATCCTTTGGCCTTGGCAGAGGAGTGTCAGTGAGTTGCATCACAACCTCAGGAATCACAAGCTCAGGTTCTTCAGGCTGAGGAATTTCTGGTTCCTCCTCAGGTGCAGTCACCTTTTCAGTTTCAGCAGCAGTTTCTTCAGCACTAGTGGCTGGAATTCCTTCATTCACAGGTGCAGTAGGATGAGTTTCTTCAGAGCCCATTTGAACAGTTTGTGCAGGGGAGTGAGGAATTTGCTGCAGTGGGGTGAAGAGTGGGGAATTTGGATGCTGACTTTCCCAAAAGTCGTCATTCATTACTGGAGTTGTGCTTCCAATATCCACATCTTCATCATCAATTTCTTCAACACCTGCCTCTTCAGCATCAAACTGAGGCATTGGTGATGAGATCATTGGGGTTGAAGGGATTGTATCCACTTCAATTTCTTCATCAATCTGCTCTGAGGTAGCAGCAGACTGAGTTTCTTCATCAGATCCACTTGGGATCGCATAATCTTCACCAAAAGGAACAAGGTCCTTTCATGGCATGGAGGAGATAGGAATGGCATCAATAGGATTTGCAAATGAGCTTGTCATTGGCTTCATCTTCTTTGGAGTTGAAGATTCTGAAGCAGCTGATGCCTTCCTTTTCTTCACAGCAGCTCGCTCTGCAGCCTTGGTTTTCTTCACATCTAAAGCAGAGGGAAGAATTGGAGTTGGAGTTGGTGCAGGTGGAGCTGAGGAATCTGGTTCATTTTCTTCAGGCACAACTGATGCAGTTGCCCTGATCTCTTCATTTTCTTCAGGCGCACCACTAGTGGATGCCCTGGCAATTTCGTCAGTGGCTGGAGCAGAGTCATCAGCCTTAGAGCTGGCATTTTCTTCAGCAGTCTGAAAATCGTCAGCGGTGCTGGCATGTTCTTCAGTGGGTTGGACAGATGCTTCAGCTTGAGGAATTTGTGTTGAGGCTTTGCCCTTGGTGAAAGTATCAGTTAGCCTCACAAATCTGACCTTGGCTCCTTGCCAATCAGCATAGTACGAGTCAAAGTTGTTGCTGAGGGCTTTGATCTCAGCTTGCATCTTGACAAGTTCATCAGGAGTCATCTTAACAACATTTTTCTTCAGTAGCTTCTCTTTGCGGTACTGGGTCTTCTTGATCTCTCTGGCCCGATCATATTTCCACTTCTCCTCTTGGATGAAGTGAGTCATCATGTGACTTTGGCCAGGTGCCAGCTTGAAGTCAGTCATAGGTGTGTTGGGATCCTTGTGCCAGAGATCAATATAGTCTAGGATCGCCCTTGGATCCAAAAGCAGGGGCACACGTGTGCCTTTGGCTTTAGCAGCCCTTTCTTGGCGGTCCCTGATGATTTCAGTGAGCTCTTCTTCATCAGCATCATCATCATCAGACGGAACAGAGAAGACCACTTGCTTCTTAGGACTTGGGCGAGTGCCGCGTCCAGCGGTAGCCTTTTTCTTCAGCAAGGAAGATCCAGCTGAGGAATTTGGTGCAGCCGAAGAACGAGCGGAGACTCCAGTGGCAATAGAGATGCTTGTAGTCCTTTGGCATGAGGCCAGATGCACAAGAGCTGAGGACTTTGTGGGAGCAGGAGCAGCATGAGGAATTTGCTTTGAAGATTTTGAAGATTCTGGCCGTGAGGGCGCAACTGAGGAACTTGGCCGTGAGGGCATTGAAGGTGAAGCACTTGGCTTACGAGCAGGCTTCTTCATCATTGATTTCCTCGGCTTGGCAGAAGCCTCAGTGGCAGCAGCAGCAGCAGATTCTTCATTGAATTTCCTCACTGCATCTCTTGCTTGCCTTTGCAGTTTGGCTTGGCGCTTGGCCCATTCCTAAGGAATATCCTCACCGCGTCTGATGCTAGTGGGATCAGCCACTTGGCCAGGTGCCAATGGAGGGCGTTGACATGGAGGGTTTACTGCAAATTTCGTCATGTACTTAGGAGTAACATATCTGTACTCCCTCCATTCTCTTGCCCATCTCCTCTCAATCCTCTGGATTCGCACCTTGCGCTGATTTTTATCTTCTTTGCCAAATTTGGCTTCATCAGGCGTGCAGTACCCAGCATAAATATCTTCAGGGATTTCAAATGCTGTCATGACCTCTGGTCTCTTTCCTCCTTTCTGTGGCCTTTTACCTTCAGCCATTTTCTTCAGATGAGGAATTTGAACAATGGAATTCTCTGAAGAAGTGTGCAACTTTTCTTCGAGGAACGCTGCAAATGAGTTAAGTTGATGAGAACCTAAGGATTCAGCAGCGGACATGTGTACCTGTGAACAGAGTATAGTTGCGAGGAATTTGAAGAGGTCATATGCGTTCTCAGAGGGTTTTTCATAAAGAACAAGTTTTGAGGAATTTGACCAGATTCGTCTTGAGAAATTTCACTAAGCGCCATATTTATCTTAGGTTCCAGAGTTGTGTAGATTGAGAATCCACACAATTGAGGAATCTTGAAGAAATTTAGACTTAGGGAAATGAATCAAGAATAGAGAACAAGTGAGGTGTTTTGTGTGTGAGGATTTGAAGAATAAAAACACCTTTGAAGATTTTGTAGAAAAATTTCGAATCAAAGAGGGCAGTAAAAATAGCTTTTAATTACCCTGAATGAAGAACACGACGAACTGTGAGTTGGAACAGTGAAGTTCATCAATGCAGATCTTCCACGCCCTAACTTGGCGGAGGAAGACGTCTACGGCGGCGGCGGAGGTGAAGATTTCCGCTGTCGGCGCGAGTACGTCGGCGACGAGGTCGAGGCAGTGAAGCTCTTCCTCACCGGCGGCGATGGAGTAGCGGCGGCGCTAGGGTTTGGAAGCTCGAGCGGGGGAAGTGAGATCGAGTGGGGTAAAGGAAGTGAGGATGGCGACGGAGGGGTATTTATAGTCGCAGTGAAAAACTGCTCGTCCGAAGATTTAGGACGAACGTGCCCCTGGCCGTTCTCCTTCACTTGACATGTGTCACCCACATACTGTGTAGTGGAGATCATGTAAGATCGTGGGTGAGTAAAATAATCCATCGTGGGAAGTGGAACTGTTAGAGCGGCAAAAACGAAAGTTTGGATAAGATCAGTTTTAACGTTCCGTTCGCAATTTCTTCAGCTGACAAGGACACAGTGAAGAATTTGAACGAGTTTCAAATAGAACGCCCATGAAGAATTTGTGAATAGACTGGATTGAGTATAGCATAGAGGGGAAGGGTCCGATCACATTCACTTAGCAGAAAAGATTCAACTTGAAGAAAAAGCTATAAGTGAATGCTGTAGAGGACATAAACTCATATATATATATATATATATATATATATATATATATATATATATATATATATATATATATATATATATATATATATATATATATATATATATATATATATATATATATATATATATATAGCCACTGAAGAAAAACGACGGCAAAAATGAAGAATTTGCAAAGTTGAAGAATTTGAAAAACTGAGGAATTTCAAAAATGAGGAAAAACTCAAATTGAAGATTTTCAACTTTTGTGGTGGCGCGACCCACCATGTAAGAATGATGATTTCAGACACCGCATACAATTGTCGTAGGGTTCTAAGAATCAAATTCTTCATTAATTTCTTCACACTTAGAGTGTTATTCTTCATTGATTGAAGAAAAACGTTTCTTCATGTGTTGCACATCTAAGTCATCAATTTTGCATAAGTGTTAGGATGAGTGCATTCTTCAAAGTACATTCGAAGACTCTAAGATATTTAGCTCGCACCGCAACTTGCTAAATCTCTTCTCATCCAAGGGCTTAGTGAAGATATCGGCTAGCTGTTCTTCAGTCTTCACATGCTCAATAGAAATGTCGCCCTTCAACACATGATCGCGAAGAAAATGATGACGAATCTGAATGTGCTTTGTCTTCGAGTGCTGAACTGGGTTGTGAGCAATCTTGATGGCACTCTCATTGTCACAGAGGAGAGGCACATTCTTCACGTTGACTCCATAGTCCTTGAGTGTTTGCTTCATCCATAGTAGTTGAGCATAGCAAGAACCAGCAGCAATGTACTCAGCTTCAGCAGTAGACAGTGATACGCAGTTTTGTTTCTTCGAGGACCAACACACCAAGGATCGTCCGAGGAAATGACAAGTACCAGATGTTGAGTTGCGATCCACACGGTCACCAGCATAGTCAGAATCAGAATATCCAATGAGGTCAAAGTCTGAGCCCTTGGGGTACCACAATCCTAGCGTTGGTGTGTGAGCTAGATATCGAAGAATATGCTTCACAGCCGTATGGTGTGATTCCTTCGGTGCAGCTTGAAATCGTGCACACATGCAAACACTAAGCATTATATCTGGCCTAGATGCACATAAGTACAATAAAGAGCCAATCATGGAGCGGTATACCTTGTGATCGAAGTCAGTACCACTTTCATCAGTGCATAGATGACCATTTGTGGGCATAGGAATTTTGAGACCTTTGCAATCTTGCATGCCGAATTTCTTCAGGACATCCTTGAGGTATTTCTCCTGAGATATGAATATCCCATTGTGCTGTTGACGAATTTGTAGACCTAAGAAGAATTTCAATTCTCCCATCATAGACATTTGATTATTCTTCACTCATCATATAGGCAAATTCATCACTATAACGTTGGTCAGTACAGCCAAAGATGATATCATCAACATATATTTGGCACACAAACAGTTCACCATCATATGATTTAGTAAAAAGAGTGGGATCGAGTGAACCGGGTGTGATGCCTTTCTTCATGAAGAATTCCTTCAATGTGTCATACCACGCCCTTGGTGCCTGCTTGAGGCCATAGAGGGCCTTGTTAAGTCTGAAGACTTTGTCAGGATGTTTTGGATCTTCAAAACCTGGGGGTTGAGCAACATATACTTCTTCCTCAATCTTACCATTGAGGAATGCACTTTTCACATCCATTTGGTATAAGATGATATCATGATGGTTAGCATAAGCAAGTAATATGCGAATAGCTTCAAGTCTAGCAACAGGTGCAAAAGTTTCATCGAAATCAATTCCTTCAACCTGTGTGTAGCCTTGAGCTACTAGTCGTGCCTTATTCCTCACCACAACACCATTTTCATCTTGCTTGTTGCGGTAGATCCACTTTGTACCAATGATGTTATGCTTGCGAGGATCGGGACGATTGACCAGTTCCCATACGTTGTTGAGCTTGAACTGATGTAATTCTTCTTGCATGGCCTGAATCCACTCGGGCTCCAGAAATGCTTCATCTACCTTAGTGGGCTCTGTGATAGAAACAAAAGCAAAGTGCCCACAAAAGTTAGATAGATGTGAAGCTTTTGAGCGTGTGAGAGGACCTGGTGCTCTAATGTCATCGATGATCTTCTCCACTTGCACTTCTTTTGCAACGCGAGGGTGAGTTGGTTGTCGTTGAGGAATTTGATCAGCATTTTCTTCAGCATCAATTTCCTCAGCATTTTCTTCAGGTGCATCAGCTCGACGTTCTTCACGTTCTGGAATGAATTCTTTAGCAGATTCTTCAGTAGGAATGATATCTTCAGTAGCCTTGTGCTTGATCGATTCCTCAGGTGCTGGTTCATCTAACACAGAAGGTAGGTGCTCTCTTTGCGAGCCATTAGTTTCGTCGAACCGCACATCTACAGTTTCAACAATCTTGTGAAGAACATTGTTGAAGACTTTGTAGGTGTGCGAGTCCTTTCCGTAACCCAGCATGAAACCTTCATGTGCTTTCGGTGCAAATTTAGAGTTGTGATGAGGATCTCTAATCCAGCATTTAGCACCGAAGACTTTGGAATAACTCACATTGGGTTTCTTGTCAGTGAGGAGTTCATAGGCAGTCTTCTTGAAGAATTTGTGAAGATATACTCTATTGATGATATGGCACGCAGTATCAATTGCATCAACCCAGAAACGACGAGGGGTTTTGTACTCATCGAGCATAGTGCGAGCCATCTCAGCAAGAGTCCTGTTCTTGCGCTCCACGACGCCATTCTGTTGAGGAGTATAAGGAGCAGATAATTCATGAGTAATACCAAGTTCATCAAGATAGTCATCGAGACCCGAATTCTTGAACTCAGTGCCATTGTCACTTATGATGTGCTTGATCTTCACACCAAAGTTAGTTGAAGCCCTCGAGGAAAATCGTTTGAAGACTTCCTGCACTTCAGTTTTGTAAGAGATAAGGTGTACCCTTGTGTAACAAGAGTAATCATCAACAATAACAAAACCATATTGGATGCTTCATTAGAGACAGAGGAATAATGGTTAGGACCGAAGAGATCCATGTGAAGCAATTCGAATGGACGAGTAGTGGTCATGATAGTCTTCGCTGGATGCTTGGCCTTGGTCATCTTTCCAGCTTCACAGGCACCGCATAAGTGATCCTTGAGGAATTTGACATTCTCAATGCCAATGACATGCTTCTTCTTCGCAAGCGTGTGCAGATTCCTCATGCCTGCATGACCAAGTCGTCGATGCCATAGCCATCCTTCTGAAGCTTTTGCAAGTAGGCACACGGCAGGTTGTGAATCTGCAGAGAAATCAACAATATACAAGTCTCCTCTCCTAAAGCCTTCGAAGACTTTGGATTTGTCAGCTTCCATAATCACAACACAACGATACTTGCCGAAGACAACAACCATATCAAGATCACAAAGCATTGAGACAGACATAAGATTGTATCCTAAGGACTCAACAAGCATGACTTTGTCCATGTGTCGATCCTTTGTGATAGCAACCTTACCTAGACCCAATACCTGACTTTTGCTTTTATCAGTGAAGATGATATGCTTCATGTGTGACGCTGATAAGGGAGCATCCATCAACAGATTCTTGTCACCTGTCATGTGATTTGTACATCCACTATCAAGTACCCATTCAGTGGCTTTGGGTTGATCATCCTGCAGATGAATTAGTGCAACTTACGAACCTCATATACTTCAGTAGTGAAGAATATGATATCACAATTCATCAGATCAATTTCATCAAGCAGTAGAACCGATAAAACAGAGGGAGGACGTGTGAAATGAAAGTTCATTTCATCATGGTTAGCCTGCGTCCTTACTGGCATTTTTGTCAGGTCCCCAGCAAATTCTTCAGACGTTACAGCACGCCTGGAGACCTGACTCTGCAGAAGAGATTAGTTCTTTTTCTTCACCACCCACATCTGAAGGGGTGGCAAAGAGTTCATCACTCTGCGAGCTCCAGATGAGAATGGTGGCAAAGCAGCCAAACCATTTCTTTTCACATAAGAGTGGTTAGGGTAAGCATATGAATAAGCAGTGAAATTCTTTGAGGACTTATGAACATAATAATTTGAAGAATAATGCTCATATTCATAGCCCTTGGCTCTTCCCTGCGAAACAGAGTTGTTAGCACGATGATGTTCATATGAGGACTTTGATCCATGTGAGGAATTTGATCCCCTTGAGGAACTTGGTCTGTATGAGGACTTGGATCCATATGAAGAATTTGGTCCATATGAGGAATTTGATCTGGGGTTCCTTTTCTTCACAGGTGGTGTCATGAGGACATTCACCTGAAGACTTTCTAGGCAACTTTTGGGAACCCAGACTTTCTTCATAGGGGAACCGTTCCTGCAGTTAGTGCCTACATATCTAACAAATACTTCACCATTCTGATTTTTGAACAATTTATAGTTGGAGTCAAATGACTCATCAGAAGAATGAGAAGATTCACATGTATAGCCAGATAAATTAGTTGGATCAACTGGAGGTCCCTTTGCAGCAACCCATGTGGTTTTGGGGTACTGCTCAGGCTTCCAATATGTACCATCAGCATTGAGTTTCCTCTCAAAGGCAATACCCTCTTTCCTAGGGTTCCTGTTGAGGATCTGCTTTTTAAGCACATCACAAAGAGTCTGATGCCCTTTGAGGCTTTTGTACATGCCTGTCATGTACAATTCCTTCAGTCCTGCATCGTCAGTAATACTAGCAATGTCCTCAGATGAGGAATTAGTGATAGCAGAGACAAGTGAAGAATTTGTAACATTTGAAGCATTTGAACATTCAGGTGAAGAATTAGCAGATTCTCGTTCAATGCATTTTAAACATGGAGGAATAAATTCTTCCTGAGCAGCGCTGATTTGTTGAGCAAGTAATGAATCGCGCTCCTTCTGAAGATCTTCATAACTCACTCTCATCTTCTCAAAATCAGACAGGAGAGAGTTATCCTGGTCTTGAAGAGAGTCATGCTTGGAATGAAGTCTCTGAAGACTTTCAGCCAAGGCTTGTGACTGATCCATTTCTTCACCCAACATATCATTGCTCTTACTAAGCATATCATTAGCTTTTTGCAAAGCTCTTTGTTGTTTTGCGGCAAGGGAAGCAAGTTTTACATAACTGGGTCCAAATTCATCACCAGATTCTTCATCACTAGATTCAGATAGGTAGCATTCAGTTACCTCAGCACTTTTTGCCATAAGGCATGAAGTAGAGGATGATGATTCTGGTTCGAATGTCATCAATTTTAGCGATTCCTTGAAATCCTCAAACCAAGGATCATGACGGGTTCGTTGGCCTTCATAGACATCAGAGAGACGGTCCCAGACAAGCTTTGCCTGATCGAGATGCATGATGTTTCTGAACTGGTTTCGAGACAGACTGGAGCAGATGACGGCCTTCGCTGTGAGATTGAGTTGAGTGTACTTGCGAATGTCATCAGCTTCCGCCATCTTGCACAGATCGGTCAGACCAATCTCAGTGACGGTCCATAGCTCGCTGTCCATCACCATGAGACGCTTCTTCATCATAGCCTTCCATTTGGGATACTCGTGACCGTCAAAGATGGGGCACGACACTTTCTTCATATCTGTGGTCGACATAACTAAAACTCCAGGCGGTTAAACCAAAATCACACAGAACAAGGGAGTACCTTGCTCTGATACCAATTGAAAGTGCGTTATATCGACTAGAGGGGGGTGAATAGGCGATTTTTATGAAATTCTTCACTGAGGAATTTGCTCGTGAGGAAATTCCTTAGCGAAGAAATACTAGCAGCGGAATATGTACTCAGAAGTAAACATAGCAAGTTACATGCATGGTCCTCATGATGAAATGAAGACAAATACAGAGTACAGAAAGTGTAAGCACATGATAACTCTAGATGAAGACAACACGGACTGAAGAAATTGAACCGAGGAAATTGTGAAAGTCTTCAGTCAAAGTCTTCAAGCACAGATATGAACAAACAGACAACACAGTAATGAGGAAATGAAAGTGTTGAAGAAATAGAACCAGTATGGTTGGTGAAGACAATGATTTGGTAGACCAGTTCCAACTGCTATCTCAGTTGTACATCTGGTTGGAGCGGCTGAGTATTTAAACTTGAGGACACCTAGTCCCGGACACACAGTCCTCACCGTATTCTCCTTGAGCTAAGGACACACAGTCCTCGCCCAATCACTCGTGGTAAGTCTTCAGGTGACTTCCAAACCTTCACAGACTAGGTCACTCGGCAATCCACAATTCCTCTTGGATGCTCTAGACCATGATGCCTAACCGTCTGGAAGAAGCACAGTCTTCAAAGGTAACAAGCGTCGGATCCACACAGGATCAATCTCTTCAGTGATGCTCAATCACTTTGGGTTTGTAGGTGTTTTGGGTTTGGGTTTTGGATTTTCCTCACTTGATGATTTTCGCTCAAAGTCCTCGGAGGATGGGTTGCTCTCAAATGACAAGTGTCAAGTTCTCGCGGAGCAGCCAACCAGCTAGTGGTTGTAGGGGGCGGCTATTTATAGCCTAGGGAGCAGCCCGACATGATAAGGCATAAACGCCCTTCAATGATATGACCGTTAGGTGGACAAGATATTTTAGGACAGCTGGCGCGTAGCACAGCAACGGTCGGAAATTTGGAGTACAAATTCCTCAGGGCTATCACGTTCCTCACTGTGTAGGCAATTCGCACTGGCGAATTCCTAACTCCTCAGTCAGAGCAAAGTCCTCAGTGACCAGAAGAACTGCGTCTCTGTCACTGAAGAAATTGACTGAACTGTATGAGATTTCCAATGGCTTCACTCGAAGGGATTGGTAGGTGTAGGATTTGAGTTGAGCATCACATGGAAATTTTCTCCTTAGTATTTCCTCGACCCCCTTTAACAGTACGGTGTTTCCTATGACTCAAGAAAGAGAAAATGAAACTACGAAAACAAAAGTCTTCACGCTTCATGTTCCTCGAATGAATACCAAGTCTTCAAGGTCACACCAATTTCTTCACTTTCAAAGTCTTCAGAAAGTCTTCAAAATATCAAAGTCTTCAGTTGAAGAACTTCATTTTTAGGGGTTGACTTTCACTGTAAATATCAAACTCCTCATAGACTTATAGACCTGTGTGCACTCATAAACGCATTAGATACTTAACCTATAAGTCTTCAATACACCAAAATCACTAAGGGTCACTAGATGCACTTACAGCATCACTGAAGAGATTGATCCTGTGTGGATCCGACGCTTGTTACCTTTAAAGAATGTGCTTCTTCCAGACGGTTAGGCGTCATGGTCTAGAGCATCCAAGAGGAATTGTGGATCGCCGAGTGATTGAGTTTGTGAAGGTTTGGAAGTCACCTGAAGACTTACCATGAGTGATTGGGCGAGGACTATGTGTCCTTAGCTCAAGGAGAATACGGTGAGGACTGTGTGTCCGGGACTGGGTGTCCTCGAGTTTAAATACTCAGCCGCTCCAACCAGACGTACAACTGAGACAACAGTTGGAATTGGTCTACCAAATCATTGTCTTCACCAAGCCAAGTGGTTCTATTTCCTCAACACTTTCATTTCCTCATTACTGTGTTGCATGTTTGTTCATATCTGTGTTTGAAGACTTTGACTGAAGACTTTCTCAATTTCCTCAGTTCAATTTCTTCAGTCTGTTTGTCTTCATCTTGTGCTATCCTGTGTTTACGCTTTCTGTACTCTGTGTTTGTCTTCATTTCATCATGATGACCATGCATGTATTCTGCTATGTTTACTTCTGAGTACTTATTCCACTGCTAGTAGTTCTTCGCTAAGGAATTTCCTCACTAGCAAATTCCTCAGTGAAGAATTTCATAAAAATAGCCTATTCACCCCCCCTCTAGTCGATATAACGCACTTTCAATTGGTATCAGAGCAAGGTACTTCCTTGTTCTGTGTGATTTTGGTTTAACCGCCTCGAGTTTTTAGTTATGTCGACCGCAGATATGAAGAAAGTGACATGCCCCATCTTTGACGGTCACGAGTATCCCAAATGGAAGGCCATGATGAAGAAGCGTCTCATGGCGATGAACAGCGAGATGTGGACCGTCACTGAGATTGGTCTGACCGATCTGTGCAAGATGGCGGAAGCTGATGACATTCGCAAGTACACCCATCTTAACCTCACAGCGAAGGCCGTCATCTGCTCCAGTCTGTCTCGAAATCAGTTCAGGAACGTCATGCATCTCGATCACGCGAAGCTTATCTGGGACCGCATCTCTGATGTCTATGAAGGCCATCGAACCTGTCACGATCCTTGGTTTGAGGACTTCAAGGAATCTCTCAAGTCAATGACATTTGAACCAGAATCATCACCCTCCTCACCATGTCTCATGGCTAATGGTGTACAGGTAACTGAATGCTTTCTGTCTGAATCCAGTGATGATGAATCTGGTGATGAATTTGGATCCAGTTATGTCAAACTTGCCTCACTTGCTGCTAAACAACAAAGAGCTTTGGAAAAGGCTCACAACATGCTTAGTAAGAGCAATGATATGTTGGGTGAAGAAATGGATCAGTCAAAAGCTTTGGCTGAAAGTCTTCAGAGACTTCACTCTAAGCATGACTCCCCTCAAGATCAGCATAACTCTCTCTTGTCAGATTTTGAGGAGCTAAGAGTGAGTTATGAAGATCTTCAGAAGGAGCGCGATTCATTGCTTGCTCAAAAAATAAGCGCTGCTCAGGAAGAATTTACTCCTCCATGTTTGAAATGCATTGAACGAGAATCTGCAAATTCTTCACCTGAATGTTCAAATGCTTCTAATGTTACAAATTCTTCACCTGTCTCTGCTATCACTAATTCCTCATCTGAGGACATTGCTAGTATCGCTGACGATGCAGGGCTGAAGGAATTGTACATGACAGGCATGTACAAAGGCCTCAAAGGGCATCAGACTCTTTGTGATGTGCTTAAAAAGCAGATCCTCAACAGGAACCCTAGGAAAGAGGGTATTGCCTTTGAGAGGAAACTCAATGCTGATGGTACATATTGGAAGCCTGAGCAGTACCCCAAAACCACATGGGTTGCTGCAAAGGGACCTCCAGTTGACCCATCTAATTTATCTGGCTATACATGTGAATCTTCTCATTCTTCTGATGAGTCATTTGACTCCAACTATAAACTGTTCAAAAATCAGAATGGTGAAGTATTTGCTAGATATGTTGGCACTAACTGCGGGAACGGTTCCCCTATAAAGAAAATCTGGGTTCCCAAAAGGTGTCTTGAAAGTCTTCAGGTCAATGTCCTCATGACACCACCTGTGAAGAAAAGGAACCCCAGATCAAATTCTTCATATGGACCAAATTCTTCATTTGGATCCAAGTCATCATACAGACCAAATTCCCCACGTGGATCAAATTCCTCAAAAGGATCAAAGTCCTCATATGAACATCATCGTGCTAACAACTCTGTTTCGCAGGGAAGAGCCAAGGGCTATGAATATGAGCATTATTCTTCTAATCATTATGTTCATAAGTCCTCGAAGAATTTCTCTACTTATTCATATGCTTACCCTAACCCATCTTATGTGAAACGTAATGGGTTGGCCGCTATGCCACCATTCTCACATGGAGCTCGCAGAGTGATGAACTCTTTGCCACCCCTTCAGATGTGGGTGGTGAAGAAAAAGAACTAACCTCTTATGCAGGGTCAGGTCTCCAGACGTACTGTAACATTTGAGGAATTTGCTGGGGACCTGAAAAAGTGCCCGAAAGGACGCAGGCTAACTATGATGAAATGAACTTTCATTTCACACGTCCTCCCTCTGTTTTATCTGTCCTACTGCTTGATGAAATTGATCTAATGAATTGTGATATCATATTCTTCACTGCTGAAGTATATGAGTTCGTAATTTGCACTAATTCATCTGCAGGATGATCAACCCAAAGCCACTGAGTGGGTACTTGATAGTGGATGTACAAATCACATGACTGGTGACAAGAATCTGTTGATGGATGCTCCCTTATCGTCATCACATCTGAAGCATATCATCTTCGCTGACAAGAGCAAAAGTCAGGTATTGGGTCTAGGTAAGGTTGCCATCACAAAGGATTGACACATGGACAAAGTCATGCTTGTTGAGTCCTTAGGATACAACCTTATGTCTGTCTCAATGCTTTGTGATCTTGATATGGTTGTTGTCTTTGGCAAGTATCGTTGTGTTGTGATTATGGAAGATGACAAATCCAAAGTCTTAGAAGGCTTTAGGAGAGGAGACTTGTATACTATTGATTTCTCTGCAGATTCACAACCAGCCATGTGCCTACTTGCAAAAGCTTTAGAAGGATGGCTATGGCATCGACGACTTGGTCATGCAGGCATGAGGAATATGCACATGCTTGCGAAGAAGAAGCATGTTATTGGCATTGAGAATGTCAAATTCCTCAAGGATCACTTATGCGGTGCCTGTGAAGCTGGAAAGATGACCAAGGCCAAGCATCCATCAAAGACCATCATGACAACTACTCATCCATTCGAATTGCTTCACATGGATCTCTTCGGTCCTAATCACTATTCCTCTGTTTCAAATGAAGCATCTCAATATGGCTTTGTTATTGTTGATTATTACTCTCGTTACACATGGGTACACCTTGTCTCTTACAAACATGAAGTGCAGGATGTCTTCAAACGATTTTCCTCGAGGGCTTCAACCAACTTTGGTGTGAAGATCAAGCACATCAGAAGTGACAATGGCACTGAGTTCAAGAATTTGGGTCTCAATGAATATCTTGATGAACTTGGTATTACTCATGAGTTATCTGCTCCTTATACTCCTCAACAAAATGGCGTCGTGGAGCGCAAGAACAAGACTCTTGCTGAGATGGCTCGCACTATGCTCGATGAGTACAAAACCCCTCGTCGTTTCTGGGTTGATGCAATTGATACTGCGTGCCATATCATCAATAGAGTATATCTTCACAAATTCTTCAAGAAGACTGCCTATGAACTCCTCACTGACAAGAAACCCAATGTGAGTTATTTCAAAGTCTTCGGTGCTAAATGCTGGATTAGAGATCCTCATCACAACTCTAAATTTGCATCGAAAGCACATGAAGGTTTTATGCTTGGTTACGGAAAGGACTCACACACCTATAGAGTCTTCAACAATGTACTTCAGAAGATTGTTGAAACTGTAGATGTGCGGTTCGATGAAACTAATGGCTCGCAAAGAGAGCACCTACCTTCTGTGTTAGATGAACCGGCACCTGAGGACTCTATCAAGCACAAGGCTACTGAAGATGTCATTCCTATTGAAGAATCTGCTGAAGAATTCAGTCCAGAACGTGAAGAACGTCGAGCTGATGCACCTGAAGAAAATGATGAGGAAATTGATGCTGAAGAAAATGCCGATCAAATTCCTCAACGACAACCAGCTCATCCTCGCGTTGCAAAAGAAGTGCAAGTGGAGAAGATCATCGTTGACATTAGAGCACCAGGTCCTCTCACACGCTCAAAAGCTTCACATCTATCTAACTTTTGTGTGCACTTTGCTTTTGTCTCTATCACAGAGCCCGCAAAGGTAGATGAAGCATTTCTAGAGCCTGAGTGGATTCAGGCCATGCAAGAAGAATTACACCAGTTCAAGCTCAACAATGTCTGGGAATTGGTCAATCGTCCTTATCCTCGCAAGCATAACATCATTGGCACAAAGTGGATCTACCGCAACAAGCAAGATTAAAATGGTGTTGTGGTGAGGAATAAGGCACGACTAGTAGCTCAAGGCTACACACAGGTTGAAGGAGTTGATTTCGATGAAACTTTTGCACCTGTTGCTAGACTTGAGGCTATTCGCATATTGCTTGCTTATGCTAACCATCATGATATCATCTTATATCAAATGGATGTGAAAAGTGCATTCCTCAATGTTAAGCTTGAGGAAGAAGTATATGTTGCTCAACCCCCAGGTTTTGAAGATCCAGAGCATCCTGACAAAGCCTTCAAACTTAACAAGGCCCTCTATGGCCTCAAGCAGGCCCCACGGGCGTGGTATGATACATTGAAGGAATTCTTCATGAAGAAAGGCTTCACACCCGGTTCACTCGATCCCACTCTCTTTACTAAATCTTATGATGGTGAACTGTTTGTGTGCCAAATATATGTTGATGATATCATCTTTGGCTGTACTGACCAACGTTATAGTGATGAATTTGCCTATATGATGAGTGAAGAATATCAAATGTCTATGATGGGATAGTTGAAATTCTTCTTAGGTCTTCAAATTCGTCAACAGCGCAATGGCATATTCATATCTTAGGAGAAATACCTCAAGGACGTCCTGAAGAAATTCGGCATGCAAGACTGCAAAGGCATCAAAATTCCTATGCCCACAAATGGTCATCTATGCACTGATGAAAATGGTATTGACTTCGATCATAAGGTATACCGCTCCATGATTGGCTCTTTATTGTACTTATGTGCATCTAGGCCAGATATAATGCTTAGTGTTTGCATGTGTGCCCGATTTCAAGCTGCACCGAAGGAATCACACCATAAGGCTGTGAAGCATATTCTTCGATATCTAGCTCACACACCAACACTAGGATTATGGTATCCCAAGGGCTCGGATTTTGATCTCCTTGGATATTCTGACTCTGACTATGCTGGTGACCGTGTGGACCACAAGTAAACATCTGGTACATGTCATTTCCTCGGACGATCCTTGGTTTGTTGGTCCTCGAAGAAACAGAACTGTGTATCGCTGTCTACTGCTGAAGCTGAGTACATTGCTGCTGGTTCTTGCTGTGCTCAACTGCTATGGATGAAGCAAACACTCAAGGACTATGGCGTCAACGTGAAGAATGTGCCTCTCCTCTGTGACAATGAGAGTGCCATCAAGATTGCTCACAACCCAGTTCAGCACTCGAAGACAAAGCACATTCAGATTCGTCATCACTTTCTTCGCGATCATGTGTTGAAGGGCGACATTTCTATTGAGCATGTGAAGACTAAAGAACAGCTAGCCGATATCTTCACTAAGCCCTTGGATGAGAAGAGATTTAGGAAGTTGCGGTGTGAGCTAAATATCTTAGAGTCTTTGAATGTACTTTAAAAAAGGCACTCATCCTAACACTTATGCAAAATTGATGACTTAGATGTGCAACACATGAAGAAACGTTTTTCTTCAATCAATGAAGAATAATATTCTAAGTGTGAAGAAATTAATGAAGAATTTGATTCTCAGAACCCTACGATAATTGTACGCGGTGTCTGAAATCATCATTCTTATACGGTGGGTCACGCCACCACAAAAGTTGAAAAACTTCAATTTGAGTTTTCCTCATTTTTGAAATTCCTCAGTTGTTCAAATTCTTCAACTTGCAAAATCTTCACTTGTGCTATCGTTTTTCTTCATTGGCTATATATATATATATATATATATATATATATATATATATATATATATATATATATATATATAGTGTTACTATTCATCATCCAGGATGCAGAATAAGTTATTCTTCACACGAGGTAATATTACGATCATTTCATAAATACATTGTTTTCAAATACACATAGTTACAGTCATATTGATTCACTTTATAAAATTTGGCATAAAAAAGTCAGAACACCAGAAAAATTACATTTTATGTACATTTTACACTACGTTTTTACATTTGTAATTTATGTAACATAAAATATTTTTTACGGCGATTATATATTTTCTTACGTTCTATTTTTATGTCGGAAATAAGACAAAATTTAAGAAACGTAAAATTACGTTGCATTGGTGTTAAAATAGAGGGGGGTGAAGGATAACTATTCCTCACCCAGGGTGACAAATAGCGCGACCCTATATATATATATATATATATATATATATATATATATATATATATATATATATATATATATATATATATATATATATATATATATATATATGAGTTTATGTCCTCTACAACATTCACTTATAGCTATTTTTCAAGTTGGTTTTTCTGCTAAGTGAATGTGATCGGACCCTTCCCCTCTATGCTATACTCAATCCAATCTATTCACAAATTCTTCATGTGCGTTCTATTTGAAACTCGTTCAAAATCTTCACTGTGTCCTTGTCAGCTGAAGAAATTGCAAACGAAACGTTAAAACCAATCTTATCCAAATTTTCGGTTTTGCCGCTCAAACCGTTCCGCATCCCATGATGCATTATTTTACTCACCCACGATCTTACACGATCTCCAATACACAGTACATGGGTGACACATGTCGTGAGAAGGAGAAAGGTCAGGGGCACGTTCGTCCCAAATCTTCGGGCGAATAGTTTTCCACTGCCTCTATAAATACCCTTCGCCCCTTCCTCACTTCTTTTACTCCGCTCGATCTCTCTCTCCCGCTCGAGCTTCTCAAACCCTAGCGCCGCCGCTACTCCATCGTCGCCGGTGAGGAAGAGCTTCACTGCCTCGACCTCTTCGCCGTCGTACTCACGCCGAACGCGGAAATCTTCACCTCCGCCGCCGCCGTAGACGTCTTCCTCCGCCAAGTTAGGGCGTGGAAGATCTACATCGACGAACTTCACTGTTTCATCTCTCTGTTCGTCATGTTCTTCATTCAGGGTAATTAAAAGTTACTTTTACTGCCCTCTTTGATTCGAAATTTTCTACAAAATCTTCAAAGGTGTTTTATTCTTCAAATCCTCACACACAAAACACCTCACATGTCATCTGTTCTTGATTCATTTCCCTAAGCATCATTTTCTTCAAGATTCCTCAATTGTGTGGATCTTCGATCTATACAACTCTGGAACCTAAGATATAGCGCGCTTAGTGAAATTCTTCAAGACGCATCTGGTCAAATTCCTCAAACTTGTTCTTTTTGAAAAACACTCTGAGAACGCATATGACCTCTCCAAATTCTTCGCAACTATACTCTGTTCACAGGTACACATGTCCGCTGCTGAATCACTAGGTTCTCATCAACTTAACTCATTTGCAGCGTTCCTTGAAGAAAAGTTGCACACTTCTTCAGAGAATTCGATTGTTAAAATTCCTCAACTGAAGAAAATGGCTGACGGTAAAAGGACGCAGAAAGGAGGAAAGAAGCCTGAGGTCATGACTGCCTTTGAAATCCCTGAGGACATCTATGCGGGGTACTGCACACCTCGTGAGGAAGATAAAAATCAGCGCAAGGTGCGCATTCAGAAGATTGAACGGAGATGGGCACGTGAATGGAGGGAGTACAGATACGTTATTCCAAAGTATATGAAGAAATTCGCACTGAACCCTCCATGCCCAAGAGCCCCATTGGCACCTGGCCAAGTGGCTGATCCCACTAGCGTCAAACGCGGTGAGGATTTTCCTGAAGAATGGGCCAAGCGCCAAGCCAAATTGGCAAGACAAGCCAGAGAAGCAGTGAGGAAATTCAATGAAGATTCTGCTACTGCTGCTGCCCCTGAGGCCTCTGTCAAGCCGAGGAAATCAATGGCAAAGAAGCCTGCTCGTAAGCCAAGTGCTTCACCGACAATGCCCTCACGGCCAAGTTCCTCAGCTGCGCCCTCATGGCCAGAAACTTCAAAATCTTCAAGACAAATTCCTCAAGCTGCCCCTGCTCCTCCGAAATCCTCAGCACCTCCACCAAAGTCCTCAGCTGTTCCGACAAAGTCCTCAACACCTGTGCACCTGGCCTCGTGCCAAAGGACTGTAGGCATCTCCATTGCCTCTGGTGTCTCAGCAAGTTCCTCAGCTGCACCAAATTCTTCATCTGGCCCAACTCTGCTGAAGACTAAAGCAACTGCTAGACGAGGTACTCGCCCAAGTCCGAAGAAGAAACAGATCACCTTCCAAGAGCCACCTGAGGATGATGAGGCTGATGATGATGAACTTGCGGAAATCATCAGAGACCGACAAGTTAGGGCCGCTAGAGCCAAAGGCACACCTGTGCCACTGCTGCTGGATCCAAGGGCGATCCTCGATTACATTGATCTCTGGCATAAGGATCCCAACACACCTATGCCTGATTTCAAGTTGACACCTGGCCAAAGTCACATGCTGACTCACTTCATCCAAGAAGAGAAGTGGAAATATGATAGGGCCAGAGAGATCAAGAAATCGCAGTACAGCAAAGAGAAACTGCTGAAGAAAAATGTTGTCAAGATGACAACTGAAGAACTTGTCAAGATGCAGGCTGAAATCAAATCCCTCAGCGAAAATTTCGACTCCTACTATGCTGATTGGAAGGGAGCCAAAGTCAGGTTTGTGAGTCTGACTGAAAATTTCACCAATGTTGCAGCTCCAACGCAACAAGAAGTTCCTCGAGATGAAGCTTCTGCTCAGCCAACTGAAGAACATGCCAGCACCGCTGATGATTTTCAGGCTGCTGAAGAAAATGCTAGTTCCAGGGCTGATGACTCCATTCCAGCCGCTGAAGAGATTGTCAGGGCATCCACTAGTGGTGCGCCTGAAGAAACTGAAAAAGTCAGGGCAACTGCATCAGTTGCGCCTGAGGAAATTCATCCAGATTCCTCAGCTCCACCTGCGCCTACATCAACTCCTATCCTTCCATCTGCATCAGATGTGAAGAAGACCAAGGCTGCAGAGCGAGCTGCAGTGAAGGAAAGGAAAGCATCAAAAGCTTTAGAATCTTCAGCTACAAAGAAAATGAAGCCGATGACCAGCTCGTTTGACAATCCAATTGATGCTGTTCTGATTTCAACCATGCCATCAAAGGACCTTGTTCCATTTGATGAAGAATATGTGATCCCAAGCGGATATGATGAAGAAACTCAATCTGATGCTTCGTCAGAGCAGATTGATGAAGAAATTGAAGTGGATGCAATCCCTTCAACCCCAATGGTTTCATCACCAATGCCTCAGTTTACTGCTGAAGAGGCTGGTGTTGAAGAAATTGATGATGAGGATGTGGACATTGGAAGCACAACTCCAGTGATGAATGACGACTTTTGGGAAAGTCAGCATCCAAATTCTCCACTCTTAACCCCACTGCAGCAAATCACTCACTCTCCTGCACCAACAGTTCAATTGGGCTCTGAAGAAACTCATCCCATTGCATCTGTGCATGAAGAAATTCCAGCCACTAGTGCTGAAGAAACTACTGCTGCTGCTGAAAATGTGACTGCACCTGAGGAGGAACCAGAAATTCCTCAGCCTGAAGAACCTGAGATCGCGATTCCTGAGGTAGTGATGCAACTCACTGACACTCCTCTGCCAAAGCCAAAGGATCCGTTCTCAAGGAAACACAAGTTCAAGGCTGAAGACTTCTTTGGCGAGCATGTATTCTTCACAGATTACAACCCTTATGACTCTGCTCGCATAAGGAAGAGGCGTTTCTGGACAGCTAGTCAAGACAACTTCTATTCCTCAGTGATGTTCAACAAAGACAAAGTCTTCGACCATGCACATATTCCTCACGTGGATATGGAGTCTCTGCCGTGCTTCACCCCAGTCCTCAGTGTTCTTCACGACGCTGGGCTGCTCAATTTCTGCACTGACATCTGTGATTGGAATGAAGAACTCATTCTTCAGTTCTACGCAACGCTGCACATCACCGGCAACTCTGAAGATGTGAATTCATGGGTTCTGGACTGGATGATTGAGAACAAACATTACAAGGCACCATCGTCTGAATTGCTTCGTGACCTTCCTCTAAGTCCTCCCCTTGAAGATGCACGTTGTGTTTACAATGAACCTGAGCTTTCAAATCACTATATGCAAGTGCTGATGAAGCCTTTGAAGCTAGGGCAGGCCCCTCGAACCAAATTCCTCGTCAAGGAATTGTTGTATGTGCCTCGGACTGTCTATCGCATTCTGACGAAGACAATGAGTCCTATCAAAGGCCATGACTCTAATGATGAAGAAGTCGTTGGCATCATGAAGAACATGCTTTTCAACATCATTCATGGCGTTCCCGTCAACTTCCATGATTTCTTCATGAGGACTCTGGCAAACATTGCTATGTCACCATTTGAGCTGAAGCCTTATGCGCCATGGATTATGAGATTCATCAGGACAAGGTCTTCACTCAATTACAAAGCTGAAACTCTGAACCACTGCAGCTACTTGCCCCCTATTGAAGTCCTCAAAAGGACATTTTCCTCAGCTGAAGAAAAGGGCAAGGCTACTGCTGTGATAGATGAAGGCATTCGTCCATTGTATGGTCAATTTCGCAAGGCTGCATCTTACTCCACCAATGACGACTCTGCCACACATGACTCTGCCGCCAACAATGCCAATCCAAATCCTCAAGCCACGGCATCCAGGGTGATGACTGATCGTGAGTTACTCCTCAGTCTTCATCAGAAGGTTGATCGCAATCACAAATGGGTCAAGCGTCAGTTTGGTTCAATTCTTCACAACATGACTGCAACACATAATGCAGTGAAGAAAAACCACTACTACCTTTATGAAACCCTCAACCGCACCTGGGCTGTTCTGTCTCAAGTTTACAGCGCTGATGATTTGAAGCAAATGGGTCTCAAAGAAGAGTTTGACTGGTCTGCACCTCCTCCGAAGAAATACAAGAAGGTCAAGGTTCCTTCTTTGGTGGCCAGCTCATATTCTTCATCGTGTGAGACTGATGAAAATGAAGACTTGGACGACACTGCGGCAGGACCTACTTCAACGACCGACCCCAACAACGCTAGCGCTCCTTCATCATCATGATTATCCTCAAGAGCGTTAGTCCTCAGTTTCGATCCTTTTGGTCATTTGATGACAAAGGTGGAGAAATATAAGTTAGTCTTGAAGAGGGTCTATTATATCGTTTTTTTGCTAAGTTACATCTCTCGTTCTTCTGAAACTTTATTGGATCGAGTTGTAATCTTAAACCCGATGGTGCTCTGATACTTTTGTTGCACTGTGCTCTGATACTTTTGATGCACTATTCGGCATGCTTATTCCTCGTTAATATTATTGCACGCATGCTGAATTACATCAGGCACCATATTTCATCATGCATTTCAAATTCTTCATATTATATATCAAATGCGTGTATGAATTACAAGATATAGGGGGAGATCTCCATGATTCAACTCTTCAAGTGTGCATTGCTTCAAAAGCAAATTCCTCACTATGCACATCTTCAGGGGGAGTTCTTCTATATCTTGTAACCAAATTCCTCAATATCAGTATTTACACTTCATATATTTATCCCCGTTGAAAACTTAACCTATATTGTTATCAATCACCAAAAAGGGGGAGATTGTAAGTGCATCTAGTGCCCCTTAGTGATTTTGGTGTATTGAAGACTTATAGGTTAAGGATCTAATGCGTTTATGAGTGTACACAGGTCTATAAGTCTATGAGGAGTTTGATATTTATAGAGAAAGTCGACCCCTAAAAATGAAGTTCTTCGACTGAAGACTTTGATATTCTAAAGACTTTGAAAGTGAAGAAATTGGTGTGACCTTGAAGACTTGGTTATCACTTGAGGAACATGAAGTGTGAAGACTTTTGTTTTCGTAGTTTCATTCTCTTTCTTGAGTCATAGGAAACACCGTACTGTTAAAGGGGGTCGAGGAAATAATAAGGAGAAAATTTCCAAGTGATCCTCAACGCAAATCCTACACCTACCAATCCCTTCGAGTGAAGCCATTGGAAATCTCATGCAGTTCAGTCAATTTCTTCAGTGACAGAGACGCAGTTCTTCTGGTCACTGAGGACTTTGCTCTGACTGAGGAGTTAGGAATTTGCCAGTGCGAATTGCCTACACAGTGAGGAACATGATAGCCCTGAGGAATTTGAATCTCAAATTTCCGACCGTTGCTGTGCTACGCGCCAGCTGTCACAAAATATCTTATCCACCTAACGGTCATATCATTGAAGGGCATTTATGTCTTATCATGTAGGGCTGCTCCCTAGGCTATAAATAGCCGCCCCCTACAACCACTAGCTGGTTGGCTGCTCCGCGAGAACTTGACACTTGTCATTTGAGAGCAACCCATCCTCCGAGGACTTTGAGTGAAAATCATCAAGTGAGGAAAATCCAAACCCAAACCCAAAACACCTACAAACCCAAAGTGATTGAGCATCACTGAAGAGATTGATCCTGTGTGGATCCGACGCTTGTTACCTTTGAAGACTGTGCTTCTTCCAGACAGTTAGGCGTCATGGTCTAGAGCATCCAAGAGGAATTGTGGATCGCCGAGTAACCGAGTTTGTGAAGGTTTGGAAGTCACCTGAAGACTTACCACGAGTGATTGGGAGAGGACTGTGTGTCCTTAGCTCAAGGAGAATACGGTGAGGACTGTGTGTCCGGGACTGGGTGTCCTCGAGTTTAAATACTCAGCCGCTCCAACCAGACGTACAACTGAGACAGCAGTTGGAACTGGTCTACCAAATCATTGTTTTCGCCAAGCCAACTGGTTCTATTTCCTCAACACTTTCATTTCCTCATTACTGTGTTGCATGTTTGTTCATATCTGTGTTTGAAGACTTTGACTGAAGACTTTCTCAATTTCCTCAGTTCAATTTCTTCAGTCTATTTGTCTTCATCTTGTGCTATCATGTGTTTACGCTTTCTGTACTCTGTGTTTGTCTTCATTTCATCATGATGACCATGCATGTATTCTGCTATGTTTACCTCTGAGTACTTGTTCCGCTGCTAGTAGTTCTTCGCTAAGGAATTTCCTCACTAGCAAATTCCTCAGTGAAGAATTTCATAAAAATCGCCTATTCACCCCCCCTCTAGTCGATATAACGCACTTTCAAGACCCAAAGGGGTTAAGCTATGATTCAAATATGATCAAGAAGCCCCCAAGTGGGTTTGGCAGTATGCCGATCAAGTGGGTATCGACAGCTATGTTCTCTTCGGTTCGAATACGACCTATGTTTGAACAGGAAGCCCCAAGTGATCATGAATAGATTTAGATATGATCATAAGCCGGACCAAAGGGAAATCCGGATTCAGATATGATCCGCTCCCTGTTGGTTGTTGCCACCACATGATAATGAAGACATGTAAACTTTTGAGGGTGAAAAGGACAGAGGTCCTGCTTTATTGCTTTATATAATATATACATCGTCAAAATATATACATCTTCGAGAGCCGGTGGCTCAAGTATAGTAAGGTCGAAGATGAGCGATATTCCACGGCCGGCGGGTCTCCTCCTCTGACTTATGTGAGTCTTTGTGCTCTCGAACATCGATAAGGTAGTATGACCCGTTGTTCAGGTTCTTGCTGACCACAAAGGGTCCTTCCCAAGGAGGGGATAGCTTGTGCATGTCGGATTGATCCTAGCCGGAGCACTAAATCACCTTCCTGAAAGGTTCTGGACCTAACCCGGCGGCTGTGGTAGCGGCGCAGGTCTTGCTGGTAAATCGCCGAGCGGGCTATTGCCAAGTCTCGCTCCTCATCCAACAAGTCAAGTGCATCTTGATGAGATTTTTTGTTATCAGCCTCAACGTAAGCCACCACGTGGGGTGAATCATGCCGGATGTCACTTGGCAGGACCGCCTCTGCCCCGTACACCATGAAGAAAGGTGTGTAACCCGTGGATCTGTTAGGTGTAGTATTGATACTCCAAAGTACAGAAGGTAACTCCTCCACCCAACAACCCGGCGTCCGCTGTAAGGGGACCAAGAGCCGGGGTTTGATACCCTTCAAAATCTCCTGATTAGCTCTTTCTGCTTGACCATTGGATTGAGGATGAGCAACAGCCGAAACATGAAGCCGGATATGTTCTTGTTGACAGAACTCTTCCATGGCACCTTTCGAGAGATTAGTGCCATTATCAGTTATGATGCTGTGTGGAAAACCAAAACAAAAGATCACCTTTTTCATGAACTGAACCGCCATGGCTGCATCACACTTACTGACCGGCTCTGCCTCAACCCACTTTGTAAACTTGTCCACTGCCACCAGGAGGTGCGTCTTTTTATCCTTAGACCTTTTGAAAGGCCCGACCATATCAAGCCCCTAGACTGCGAACGACCAAGTAACTGGAATCATCCTCAACTCTTGAGCCGGCACATGAGCTCGTCGTGAGAATTTCTGACATTCGTAACATTTACTGACCAGATCGTCCGCATCAGCATGAGCCGTCAGCCAATAGAAGCCGTGACGGAAAGCCTTGGCCACGAGAGATTTTGAGCCGGCATGATGACCGCAATCCCCTTCATGGATCTCACGAAGTATCTCCGGACCCTCCGCAGGCGACACACAACGTTGAAACGCCCTAGTGACGCTGCGATGATGTAACTCACCATGAACAATTGTCATGGATTTGGACCGCCGAATGATTTGTCTCGCCAAGGTCTCATCCTCAGGTAACTCTCCCCGGGTCATGTAGGCCAAATATGGCACTTTCCAATCCGGGATGACGTGAAGAGCCGCTACCAGCTGTGCCTCCGGGTCTAGCACCGCTAGGTCTTCCTCTGTGGGTACTTTGACAGAAGGATTATGCAAAACATCGAGAAAGGTGTTAGGCGGCACCGGCTTATGCTGCGATCCTAGCCGGCTTAAAGCATCAGCCGCCTCATTCTTCCTTCGATCAATGTGCTCCACTTGATAACCTTTGAAGTGCCCGGCCACAAAATCAACTTCACGACGGTAAGCCGCCATAAGGGGATCCTTGGAGTCCCACTTGCCTGACACCTGTTGAGCCATGAGATCTGAGTCCCCCAAGCACCTTACCCGGCTCAAATTCATTTCTTTGGCCATCCGGAGACCGTGGAGTAAGGCCTCATACTTAGCTGCATTGTTAGTACAAGGAAACATAAGCCGGAGCACATAACAAAATTTGTCACCTCAAGGGGAAGTTAAAACGACTCCAGCCCCCGAGCCTTCTAACTGCCTGGACCCATCAAAGTGAATAGTCCAATATGTGTTATCTGGCTTCTCCTCAGGTGCGTGCAACTCTGTCCAATCATTGATAAAATCCACCAAGTCTTGAGACTTAATAGCAGTACGTGGCATGTACTTCAAACCATGAGGCCCAAGCTCAATGGCCCACTTGGCGACTCGTCCTGTGGCCTCTCTATTCTGGATGATGTCTCCCAAGGGGCAGAACTTACCACAGTGATAGGGTGACCTTGGAAGTATTGCTTCAGCTTCCGGCTTGCCATGAACACCCCGTAAACAAGCTTCTGCCAATGTGGATACCTTTGTTTAGACTCAATGAGCACCTCACTGATGTAGTAAACCGGCCATTGAACCGGATGCTCCTTGCCAGCCTCCTTGTGCTCTACCACGATTGCAACACTGACAGTT
Source organism: Aegilops umbellulata (assembly GCA_032464435.1). Classification (NCBI taxonomy): domain Eukaryota; kingdom Viridiplantae; phylum Streptophyta; class Magnoliopsida; order Poales; family Poaceae; genus Aegilops; species Aegilops umbellulata. The sequence continues at coordinate 433,582,221 of CP136058.1, read as the reverse complement.
CGTGAGTTAGCAGCCACATATAATAGCAATGGCTCTCTATCAATGGGAGCCGCAAGGACCGACGGCTCAGATAACTGTCTCTTTAAATCTTCAAAGGCAGTATTAGCAGCATCACTCCAGACAAAAATGTCTGTTTTCTTCATCATCTGATACAACGGTAGGGCCTTCTCACCTAACCGGCTTATGAACCAGCTTAAAGCTGCAACACGACCCGCCAATCGCTGAACATCGTTGATGCACGCTAGTTTAGCCAAAGAGGTAATTGCCTTGATCTTCTCTGGATTAGCTTCAATGCCCCTGTTTGAGACCAGAAAACCCAAAAGCTTGCCTGTAGGTACACCAAATACACACTTGGCCGGGTTAAGCATCATCTTATAAACCCGGAGATTATCAAAGGTTTCTTTCAAATCAGATATTAGGGTTTCCTTCTCTCTGGACTTCACCACTATGTCGTCCACATAAGCGTGAACATTGCACCCAATTTGATTGTGGAGACAGTTCTGTACACATCGCTGATAAGTCGGCTGGGCACTCTTGAGCCCAAATGGCATAGATACATAGCAGAAGGCTCCAAACGAAGTGATGAAAGCCGTCTTCTCCTGGTCCTTAACTGCCATCTTGATCTGATGATAGCCAGAGTAAGCATCCAAAAAGCTCAAACACTCACAACCCGCCGTAGCATCAATGATTTGATCAATATGGGGGAGAGCAAAGGGATCAGCCGGGCAATCCTTATTTAAGTCCGTGTAATCCACACACATCCGCCAGGTGCCATTTTTCTTGAGTACGAGCACCGGGTTAGCCAACCACTCCGAGTGAAAGACTTCAACAATGAACCCGGCCGCTAAGAGCCGGGCGACCTCCTCTCCAATAGCTTTCCGTCTCTCTTTGTTGAACCACCGAAGAAACTGCCTGACCGACTTATACTTCGGATCAATATTGAGAGTGTGCTCAGCGAGTTCTCTCGGTACACCCGGCATGTCAGAAGGTTTCCATGCAAAGATGTCCAGGTTCTCACGGATGAACTCGATGAGCGCGCTTTCCTATTTAGGATCCAAATTGGCAATGATGCTGAACTGTTTAGATGAATCGCCTGGAGTAAAATCAATAAGTTTGGTTTCAGCAGCCGACTTAAACATCATCGCTGGGTCATGTTCTGTGGTTGGCTTCTTGAGGGAGGTCATATCTGCCGGGTCAACATTATCTTGATAAAACTTCAGCTCCTCTGCGGCGCAAACAGACTCAGCATAAGCCGCATCGCCTTCTTCACATTCCAGGGCTATCTTTTGACTTCCATGCACAGTGATGGTGCCTTTGTGACCTGGCATCTTAAGCTGTAAATAAACATAACACGGCCGAGCCATGAACTTGGCATAAGCCGGCCGCCCAAACAAAGCATGATATGGACTCTTAATTTTGACCACCTCAAAAGTTAACTTCTCAGCCCTAGAATCGTACTCATCTCCAAAAGCCACCTCTAGTTCAATCTTACCGATGGGGTATGCCGACTTACCAGGCACCACTCCATGGAAAACGGTGTTGGACGTCTTTAAATTTTTGTCAGTTAAACCCATGCGCCGAAATGTCTCGTAATAGAGGATGTTGATGCTGCTACCTCCATCCATAAGCACTTTAGTGAATTTATATCCACCGACATGAGGTGCTACCACCAAGGATAACTGACCCGGATTATCAACCCGGGGAGGGTGATCCTCTCTACTCCACACAATAGGCTGCTCTGACCACCTCAAATAACGGGGAACCGCCGGCTCAACAGAGTTCACAACCCTTTTATGAATCTTCTGGTCACGTTTGCATAAGCTAGTAGTGAACACGTGATACTGTCCACTGTTCAGCTGCTTCGGATGGCTTTGATAACCCGACTGCTGCTGCTGTCGCCCTCCTTGACTAGACTGCTGCTGGTTGTAGCCACCTTGATTTCCCTGAAAGCCGGAATTTGAACCACCGCCTGGGCCATGAAAGTCGCCGGCACCTGAGCCGCCGTCCGACCCATGATTGCCGTCAAACATGTTGGAATTCTTGAAAGCGTTCATGATTGCGCAATCCTTCCATAAGTGGGTGGCGGGTCGTTCCCGGGTGTCGTGTTTCGGGTAGGGTCATTGAGTAGCTGCTCAAGAGATGGACCTGACCCGCCAGCCCGAGGGGGTGGCTTTCCCTTGCGCCTCTGATTGTTACCCTGTGCATTAGCATGGGCCACAAACTCCGGGTTACCATCGGCCTTGCGTTTATTGCTTCCTTGATTCACCGGGTTATGCTGCTGACCCTTTCCATTGCCATTCTTCTTTCCCTTCCCTGTCTTTTCCTCATCAGACGCGGTATCCTTTGTACTGTCAGAATTGGCATATTTGACTAAAGCCGCCATCAGCGTACCCATATCATTACAATCACGCTTGATTCGCCCTAGTTTATGTCTCAGAGGCTCAAATCGACAATTCTTCTCCAACATGAGGACTGCTGAGCCGGCATCCATCTTGTCAGACGAATGTATTATCTCCTTGACCCGGCGTACCCAATGAGTGGTGGATTCACCCTCCTCTTGCTTACAATTTGTCAAGTCCACAATCGACATAGATTGTTTGCAAGTATCCTTAAAGTTCTGAATGAACCGGGCCTTCAGCTCCGCCCATGAGCTAATGGAATTGGGAGGCAGGCCCTTTAGCCAAGACCTAGCCGTTCCGTCCAACATCATAGTGAAGTACTTAGCCATTGCCGCGTCACTGACCTCCAACAATTCCATAGCCATCTCATAGCTCTCAATCCAGGCCCCGGGCTGTAAGTCGGCCGTATAATTTGGAACCTTTTGGTGTCCCTTGAAATCCTTAGGGAGTCGCACATTATGCAAAGCCGGCACCAGACACGGAACGCCACCGGTCCTGGTGGCTACTCCCGCCTCAACAGAAGTCGTCGGATAATCCGGAAAGGCCTGGTGAGCCGTTTGTCAAGCCGCTAGCTGAGCCGCCCGCTCCTCCTCATGACGTATCCGGTCCTGCATTGGGTTATAACCGCCGGGCTGGTTACGTCGCTGAGCTTTGCTTGACAAAGCTTCCGACTCCATGTGCCTGCTGTAACTCGGGCTCCGGTTTGGACGAGATGGAGCTAACCAGGGTGGAGGAGTTGAATGGATTCTGTCCCGGCTATAGGAATAAGTCTCTTGCTGAGCCAGAGCCGTCTGGACAAGTTCTCTGATCCTCCACGTCTCCACCGTTGTTGGATCATCACCGTCCACTAGGAGAGCCGCCAAACGTGTTGATGCTGCGACCAAGTTCTCCATGGGGTTGGAAAAGTGACCCGGTGGTATCGGTACATAACGGGGCGGTGCCATATTCCCATGAGGAGGTGCCATAACCCGAGGCTGAACCGGTCCTCCTATTCCGGCTGTCATGAACTGATTTGCGTCTGGCGGGTTACTTGGGCCGGCTCCAGGTGTAGCGAAAAGATTTCGAGGATCATAAACCGGAGGCAAACGAGATTGAGTTTTTTGATGTCTCCTCGTCATCACCTCGTTAGATGCGTTCAGGCTCATCGTAAGCTGGAAAGCCTCTGACTGGAGCTGTTGCGCCCGTGCATCCAAAGCCGCCTGTTCTGTGGCTAACCTGGTGTCCTCAGCTGCTAAGGTCTCCTTGGCCTGAGCGATTTCCTCTCGCACCTGTGCCACCTATGCATTGTGCTCATCTTGATTCGCAGGAATAACTGTGGAGGTTAACAGGACCGTCAGTTTATCCATGAGATCCATCAGCACCTGAGCCGGCGGGCGCACAGGGCCTCCTGCCCCGGCCGCTCCTGACGCGAACGTTATTGCGGCTACAGCTGTTGAGTTTTGACCGGGTTGAGTACCAGCCATGAAGACTCCCACGCAGCTTGGCGGCTCAAAGGGGTCCGGAATACTGCTGCCATCGGAACAGCCCCCTAGCCTGCCGTCTTGCAGTTGATACAACGAATCCATCTCACCAGTGGACGAATCACCATTGGAGTGGACGGCCGTCTCACCACCATCTACGGATCCTTCAGAAAGTTCCCCTCCGTGGATGCAACCCACGAAGGCACGCTTCACGCCGGGTCAAGCCCGGGCGGGTCTCGCGCGCTGAGCCGTCTCGACGAGGTCGGTGCAGTTGTCTGACTCAGGGCCCGGCTCACCAATCTGGCCGATGAAGACGTGGATTCCGCCAAAGGGGACCCGGTACCCGTACTCAATTGAGCCGGCGTCGGGGCCCCAGCCTTCGTCGTCGATGTAGATCTTGTCGCGACGACTTTTGGTCATCCGGCCGACTGCGTATCCCTTGAGCCTTTCGAAGTTGCCCTTCAAGAACTGAAATCCACCGTGCGCTAGCCCCATGGTGGGCGCCAACTGTCGTGGAATCGTCACTGCAGATATCCTCTTGCAAGGACTTAGTCGTGGAGCCATTGCAACTAGGAAGCTTAAAGGGGTTAGTCGGGACAAAGGACACGAGAGAGTTATACTAGTTCGGCCCCTTACGGTGAAGGTAAGGCCTACGTCTAGTTGGGTTGGTATTGCTTGAGGTTTCGATCACCAGGGAGCGAGATATGCTATGCCCGGTTCTCGATGAGTTGTTTCTTGCCCTAAGCCGCCGGCGGGTCGCCCCCATATATACACGGGTTGACGCCCTGCGGCCTACAGAGTCCCGGCCGGCTCATAGACAGTGCCCGGCTCGGTGACTAGTTAATTCTACCTTATGATACAAGTCATGCCATCATGGCGGTTTACCACTATGGGCCTTAAGTTGCCGGTGGGCTTTAGCCCCTTTAGTGAACCGCCATCTTCATGCTTGGTCTTGGGCTTCTTCTGATTAATCCTTCTTTGCGTAACCCGTCCCCTCATAGGCGGCTTACACAAATAGTTATATCCCCGACAAGTCTCACGAACGCTGTCATGTAATGTTGGTCTGGGCCGCTTCATCCAACAATACCGCCAAAACAAAGTAAGACATGCTGGTAAGCAGTATGACTATTATCGCCCACAACTCATTGTGTTCTACTCGTGCATATAACATCTACGCATAGACCTAGCTCGGATGCCACTGTTGGGGAATAAAGTATTTCAAAAAATTTGCCTACGATCACGCAAGATCTATCTAGGAGATGCATAGCAACGAGCGGGGAGAGTGTGTCTACGTACCCGCATAGACCAAAAGCGGAAGCATTTAGTAACACGGTTGATGTAGTCGAACGTCTTCGCGATCCAACCGATCCAAGTACCGAACGTACGGCACCTCCGCGATCCGCACACGTTCAGCTCGGTGACGTCCCTCGGACTCTTGATCCAGTTGAGGCCGAGGGAGAGTTTTGTCAGCACGACGGTGTGGTGACGGTGATGATGAAGTTACCGTCGCAGGGCTTCGCCTATGCACTATGACGATATGACCGAGGTGTGTAACTGTGGAGGGGGCACCGCACACGGCTAAAAGATCAACTTGTGTGTTGTAGGGGTGTCCCTGCCTCCGTATATAAAGGAGGGAGAGGGAAAGGCAGCCGACCCTAGGGGGCGCGCCAAGGTGTGGAGTCCTACCAGGACTCCCTAGTCCTATAGGATTCCACCTCCCACACGGAGTAGGAAAGGGGGAAGGGAGAAGGAGAAGGAAAGGGGGGGCCATCCCCTTTCTCCTAGTCCTAATCGGCCTCCTGCCTAAGGGGGCGCACCAGCCCCTTGTGGGCTGGTGTGCTTCCCTCTTATGGCCCATAAGGTCCATAACTTCTCCCGGGGGGTTCCGGTAACCTCCCGGTACTCCGGAAAAATGCCCGAACCACTCGGAACCATTCTGATGTCCAAATGCAACCTTACAATATATGAATCTTTACCTCTTGACCATTTCGAGACTCCTCGTCATGTCCGTGATCTCATCTGGGACTCCGAACAAACTTCCGTACATCAAATCACATAACTCATAATACAAATTGTCATCGAACGTTAAGCCTGCGGACCCTACGGCTTCGAGAATTATGTAGACATGACCGAGACACCTCTCCGTTCAATAACCAATAGCGGAACCTGGATGCTCATATTGGCTCCTACATATTCTACGAAGATCTTTATCGGTCAAACCGCATAACAACATATGTTGTTCCTTGTCATCGGTATGTTACTCGCCTGAGATTCGATCATCGGTATCATCATACCTAGTTCAATCTCATTACCGGCAAGTATCTTTACTCGTTCTGTAGTGCATCATACGGTAACTAAATCATTAGTCACATTGCTTGCAAGGCTTATAGTGATGAGCATTACCGAGAGGGCCCAGAGATACCTCTCCGAAACACGAAGTGACAAATCCTAATCTCGATCTATGACAACTCAACAAACACCATCGGAGACACCTGTAGAGCATCTTTATAATCACCTAGTTACATTGTGACGTTTGATAGCACACTAAGTGTTCCTCCGGTATTCGGGAGTTGCATAATCTCATAGTCAGAGGAACATGTATAAGTCATGAAGAAAGCAATAGCAATAAAACTGAACGATCAACATGTCATTCTCTAATGATGTGATCTCGTGCATCAAATGTCAACACATGTCTATGGTCAGGAAACTTAACCATCTTTGATTAACGAGCTAGTCTAGTAGAGGCATACTAGGGACACTTTGTTTTGTCTATGTATTCACACATGTATCAAGCTTCCGGTTAATACAATTATAGCATGAATAATAAACATTTATCATGATACAAGGAAATAAAATAATAACTTTATTATTGCCTCTAGGGCATATTTCCTTCACCCAGAGCTCTATCATTCGCAAGACCCATGCCGCTTGTTGGAGACACACCGGTGATCAGAGAGAGAGAGAGAGAGAGAGAGAGAAAGGGTAGAAGCAACACCTCATCACATCACATGTCCACGTTGTGCTGCACTGCTCATGTCTGAGAGGACAAGTCAAGTGCCCCATGTCAAGGGATCTGGCGTGCCTGGCCAGCGGCAGGTCCTGCTGGAAATGTGAGCAATTTACCAAATTATTTTATTAACAGAAATACTAGATAAGGCATGACTATTATAGAAGAGATAAAACAAGTCATGCAATCTAACAAAGTGAAGGTAAATAGCATCTGTATATATGAACTAGAACTGAAATATATGTAGAGCAAACATATCTAGAGCAGACACTAGAGCAAGAAACTGTGGCAGAACTTCAAACAAAAAGAGCATAAGAACGTACGGAACAACAACAGAAGCACCGGTCTTGGGGTTGGTGTCCTCGCCAGCCATGTCGTTGAAGAGGTTGTCGACGTCGGGGAAGAAGTCATCGTTGGGGAAGTGGTCGCCGATGTCCAGAGCGTCCGTGATGAACTGGTCAGTAGTCGCGCGGAGTGCTCCCCAAAAACCGTATCACCCTTCTCCCGCACAGGACTCAAAGAGGTGGGGTTTCGGAGGCCCACAGTCCCGACCTGCCGTGCATGCTGCTGCTACCTCTTGAGCAATGCGTTGGATTTCCCCGAAGAGGAGAGGATGATGCAGCAAAGTAGCGTAAGTATTTCCCTCAGTTTTTGAGAACCAAGGTATCAATCCAGTAGGAGGCCACGCGCGAGTCCCTCGTACCTACACAAAACAAATAGCTCAACGCAACCAACGTGATTAGGGGTTGTCAATCCCTTCACGGTCACTTACGAGAGTGAGATCTGATATAGATGATAGATAATATTTTTGGTATTTTTTTGGTATAAAGATGCAAGGTAAAATAAAAGGCAAAGTAAAAAAGCAAAGTAATAATAAAGTGATTGGAGATTGATATGATGAGAATAGACCCCGGGGCCATAGATTTCACTAGTGGCTTCTCTCAAGAGCATAAGTATTCTACGGTGGGTGAACAAATTACTGTTGAGCAATTGACAGAATTGAGCATAGTTATGAGAGTATCTAGGTATGATCATGTATATGGGCATCACGTCCGAGACAAGTAGACCGACTCCTGCCTGCATCTACTACTATTACTCCACTCATCGACCGCTATCCAGCATGCATCTAGAGTATTAAGTTCAAGAAAACAGAGTAACGCCTTAAGCAAGATGACATGATGTAGAGGGATAAATTCATGCAATATGATAAAAACCCCATCTTGTTATCCTCGATGGCAACAATACAATACGTGCCTTGCTGCCCCTACTGTCACTGGGAAAGGACACCGCAAGATTGAACCCAAAGCTAAGCACTTTTCTCATTGCAAGAAAAACCAATCTAGTAGGCCAAACCAAACTGATAATTCGAAGAGACTTGCAAAGATAACCAATCATACATAAAAGAATTCGGAGAAGATTCAAATATTGTTCATAGATAATCTTGATCATAAACCAACAATTCATCGCTCTCAACAAACACACCGCAAAAAGAAGATTACATCGCATAGATCTCCACGAGAGAGGGGGAGAACATTGTATTGAGATCCAAAAAGAGAGAAGAAGCCATCTAGCTACTAACTATGGACGCGAAGGTCTGAGGCAAAGTACTCACACTTCGTCGGAGGGGCTATGGTGATGATGTAGAAGCCCTCCATGGTAGATTCCCCTTTCGGCGGAGCTCCGGAACAGGCCCCAAGATGGGATCACGTGGGTACAGATGGTTGCGGCGGTTGGAATTAGGTTTTTGGCTCCGTATCTGATCGTTTGGGGGTACGTAGGTATATATAGGAGGAAGGAGTACGTCGGTGGAGCAAAGGGGGGCTCACGAGGCAGGGGGCGTGCCCTATAGGGGGGGGGCGCCCTCCACCCTCGTGACCGCCTCGTGGCTTTCTTGATAGAGGATCCAAGTCTCCTGGATCATATTCGGTGAGAAAATCACGTTCCCGAAGGTTTCATTCCGTCTAGACTTCGTTTGATATTCCGTTTCTTCGAAACACTGAAATAGGCAAAAAACAACAATTCTGGATTGGGCCTCCGGTTAATAGGTTAGTCCCAAAAGTAATATAAAAGTGGAAAATAAAGCCCAATATGGTCCAAAACAGTAGATAATATAGCATGGAGCAATAAAAAAATTATAGATACGTTGGAGACGTATCAGCTGCAAGCCTAGATGGGGAAGATCGTAGCAGCAACTCAGAGACTGGAACTCGGTGGTGAGAGGAAAATGATATTCTGGTGTGTCTCTCTGGAGAGGAGTGACCTCTATTTAATTTAGACATCGGCTCGGCTCATTCCCGCAACCCGCGGTGCGTCATGACGAGGCTTGGCGTGGTGAGGCAGCGGAGGAGGAGGGGCGCGCGTGAATGTCCCTCTTGTTCTCATGCTCATACATGTGGGGAAACAACCTCCCATATAAGGAGGTCTAGCTCCCACAAAACTAGCAATGTGGGACTAAACTTTAGTAGCAGCCCTTGCCTTGCACGAATGAGCCAAGTGAGCCTCTAGGATTTATTAGGAATTTATGAAATTGCTATTTGTCGGGGGAAATCGGCTTCCTCGAACACCTATGGGGACCGAGCCCCTTACTGATTCGGCGGGGGGCAGAGGTTGCACGAAGAGCGGATCGAGGCGATGCACACAAGGGGTTTACCCAGCTTCGGGCCGCACGGATGCGTAAAACCCTACTGCTGCTTTGTGGTTTGTATTGTGTTCTTGCTCGGAGGCGTGTGGTGCTACAGTACCCACAAGCCGATGGCGAGGCCGAGCGTAAAAATGGATCTCCTCCCCTTCTACGTGCGCATGGGGCCTCCTTTTATATGCTCAAGGGGTTACCCACAGGTGGCAGCGCAGGTGGGGGCAAAAATGGGAAAATGCTGTAGTGGGTACAGCTGCCTACACAGTGGCTGTACAGTGCTATCATACCTAACTCTGACGGCGGGGGACAAGGGCATTAAATGCCCGTCCGCGTCGCCCAGACGGTGCAGGAACAGGACCGTCAGGAGCGCCACCGTTTGCCACGATGGCTACTCTATCAGCTTTGCTTCGCCACCGCATGCCCCTGGCTGCACCGCCTCCCGCCACGTGCGCCTGGAATGCCCCCAGAGCGACACGTTGGTGGGTGAGCTGGAGCGCAGGCACGGGGTGGTAACTTGCCGCGACAGGCGCCTTGCCGCGGTGGATGTCTTGTCGCGCCCGGGAGCTTATCGCTCACCGGGCCTTGCCGGAGCGCGGGACGCGCCGTGGCAAGGTCCTTGTCGTGCCGTGGTTGGCCTTCCCGGCAAGCTCCTCTTGCCGGGGTCTTGTGCTTCGAGTGGCAGTCCCGGCAAGCTCCTCTTGCCAGGGCCTCGCTCTCTTCGGGTGGCCTTCCCGGCAAGCTCCTCTTGCTGGGGCCTTGGCTCAAATACTTTGTTCTTGAATGGCCCGAAAGGGGACCATGGAGGGTCTTGGCGATCACCTGGCAAGCCTTGTCGCGGGGTGCTACGACTGCCCGTGCACAAGTTCGGGGTACTAAGGTACCCTACTTTAGTACACCGACAGGAGCCCCCGGGCCTGGGCCATACACGGTGCCGAGCGGCCTGGGTCACGCTGCATCTTAACTCCGCATCCATCGCGCCTTCCCCAAATGGCACGCGTCGAACGCGGCGTCGTGGGGAGAGGCGTGCGTGACGTGGGTGGCGTGCGCGGGACTGAGCCCCGCAGGCGTGCGTCACGTCGTAGGTGATTTGTTTATTCAGAAAGGCGAAACGCACCCTCCTCCCCTTATAAGCAGGGGAGACAGGGGCAATCCGCCCACCCGCCAGTTGCGATTCCTTGAAAACCTCCGCCACTTCCCAAGAGAAGCAGCGCTCCGCCCCCCTTCCGCCGCCACCAGTGCTACTGACGTCGTCGACCTCCCTCCCTCTTTCCTCCATGGCCCCGAAGGGCAACAAGGGGAAAGGGAAGGCCGTGAAGTCGGCCGAGGCGCAGCGGCTCGAGGCGCGGCGAAAGGAGCAGGCGGTCTTCCCCCCTGAGCTCGACGCGTTGGTCCTGAGGGAGGAATACTACCTCTTCTGGTCGGCGAGGACGCGAGCGCATCTGCGCACGAGGGTTCTTCCCGCCGCCGCCCAGAAGGAGTACCCGACCGGGTATCCCTTCTTTGTTGTGTTCTTCTATTGCGGGCTCTGCCCGCCCTTCTCTGAATTCCTCTGCGACATCATGAACACCTATGGCTTCCATCTTCTTGACTTCACCCCCAACGCCGTTCTGACAATGGCGGTTTTTGCACACCTCTGCGAGAACTTTGTCGGAGTCCACCCCAACGTAGCCCTCTTCCGCCACTTCTTTTCTCCTCGGGTGGAGAAAGGAGAGCCTTTGTCCGGCGGGGTCGCCTGGATCTCCAAGACAGGCAGGAAGGAGGCTTATCTGGAGGGGGAGCTCCACAGCAGATGGGAGGAATGGAGAGCAGACTGGTGCCTGATCGTCGAGGAGAACCCGCAGCCATTCACCGCCGTGCGCCAAACCCCTGTGGTGTGCGGCAGGGATTGGAGCGCCGTGGCTCCGGACGACGACAAGCTGCGGATTGCCGTCACCCGGATCCTACGGCTCAGGCGTGCCGGGCTCACAGTTGGCGCCGTAGGCGCAGATTTCCTCCGCCGCCGCATCGCCCCCCTGCAGGAGAAGGGGAGACCCGCCTGGGAGTTCCAGAATGCGGCGGATATCATGAGGCTGCGCCCTGGCCTCAACTTCAATTTCACCGTCTTGGAGCTTGACGGGACGCTCAGGGAGCTGTTCAAGCACGACCCCGACCACCCCGAATGGTTCAGGCTGCCGCGAGGCGTCGTCCCGTTGTGCAACAATTCGTCGCTCAGCCGCATCCTTGCAATGATGCCGTTGTGCGACTCGCACGGGATCGACTCCACTTGGCAGGAGCCCGCCGACGATGTCGTGCGGGCGTTCTTCGATGACTTGGTGGAGGTGCCAGTCGACGCCGACGAGAAGAAAGGTCTCACTCGGGACACCACCCCCGACGAGCTGGCGTACATCGCCTCCAGGATGGAGGAGGCCGCAGCAGCCGCGACCGCGGGCGAGTTTGGCTTCACATTGGCGGAGGCGGACGCAGAGGAGGCAGAAAGCCTTGCCGATCGAGCGGAGTTTGCCGGCGAGGAAGAGCTTGCCGAGCATGGCGTCGAGGGCGAGCCTGCCCAGGATACGAGCGGCTTGCCGGAGGTCGGCGCCTCTTCCTCCCGTCCCCCGGGCAGCTCGTCGCAAGCAGAGCCCCCTGCCCAGCCATGGAGGCGTCTCCGCAAGGCCGGGGAGGTGGTGCGGTAGGCGAGCCAACAATCGCAGCACCGCGTGACACGCTCCTCTGAGGCAGCAGGAGCGGGGTCTTCGCGGGCCGCGGCTTCTGCTCCTGCCGCTTCTCGCGCCGCGGCGGCAGCTGGAGCGGAGTCTTCTACTGCTCCCGCCAAGCGGCCACGGGAGCCTACTCCCCCGCCTCCTCGCGCCAGGAGCAAGCCGGTCTTCGACTTCTCCGCGCTTAGCTCCAACGAGGAAGAGGGAGAGGAGTAAGATCCCCGCTGTTCTTGTGTCTCTTCAATTCTTGTAGTCGTGCCTCGCATCTCATTTGCTTTCCTCCGAATTTGGTCCTTTTCAGGACTCTGGCTCAGAGGACGGCAAAGAGAGCCAAGGTCCCGGTGGTCATCCTCGACGACGAGCCCTCCGTGGTGGCAGGGGGTGCACCTGAGATGACCTTGCCGGACCCACCAACTAATCCTCAGAGCAGCCCCCGGCGCAGCCCCCAGCGTAAGCATATGGCTTGCTTCCTGCCGTTGGGCGCGCCCGGGTACCCTTCGCTTTTCTTGACATCTGGCTGACGATTTGTGTAGGAGCAGAGCAACCCCACCAGGAGCGTCCGGAGACCGCCCCGATGAGCCACCCGCTACAACTACACCGCCAAGGGGGAGTTCCCCGGCAATGAAGGAGCCCCCGGCGAGGGAGCCGTCCCCGACATGGGAGCAGTCTCCAACGAGGGAGCAGTCCCCGGCAAGAGAGCAGTCCCCAGCAAGAGACGACGCCGGCGGCCCCTTGGCAACGGAGACCGCGACTGCAGACCCTGGACCAGGTAACCTTCTTGCCTCGGAACTCCCCTGGGGTCCTTCTTCTTTGGATAGTTGCTTGACTTCTCCCCCTCTTTCGGCCTTCAGACCCGCCCGCCACGGACCCGATGGAGACCGAGGTCGTCGTCGAGGAGGACGCGCGCGGCCATACTGACGACGTGGCCGCTACCGGAGAGGCGGATGGCACTGAAGATCCGGTCGGCGAAGAGGCCGCCAAGGCCGCCGCGGCAGCTGCGGGTGAGGGGGCCGGCGATCGTACTGACGGCCCTGAGGCCGTAGGAGCGCCAGGGGCTGCGCCGACCGCCGATCCCGCCTCCACAGCGGCGTCGGGCCCCGAGGAGCCCCAGCCAGGCGCCTACCTGAAGGCCGGCAACGATATCTTCATCAAGCTCCCCTGGGAGTCGACTTCCAGGTCGCTGGTCGAGGGGGAGGCCTTGGATGGAGAGGTGCTCGCCTCCGCCGGGCTGACGCTGGTTGACGCGCCAAGCAGCAGCGGCGGCGAGCCTGAGGTGGAGCGGCTGCTCCGGAAGCTGGTGTCACTCTACCGCGCCCGACAAGCCCAGGTGGAATGCCGGGAAGCGCTTGTCGCGAAGGCGGGAGCGGACATGGAGAAGCGCGCCGGGGAGCTCCGGGAGCTCAACCAGGAGGCCCTCTGTTCCTTGGCGGAGGAGCAAAGGCAGCTCGACGAAGCGCGGACGGCCTTCATCCTCGAGAAGGCAGAAGCCGAAGAGCAGCAAAGGCTTGCCGCCGCGGGGCTGGCCGCGCGGGAGGGCGAGCTGGTGCAGCAGAAAGCCAGCCTCGCCAGCCACGAAGAGGAGGTCGCCGCGCGCGAGCAAGCGCTTGGCGGAGCCCTCAAGGAAGCGCAAGATGCCGCCGCGGCCGCCGAGGCCGCCAAGGAGGCACTGGAGGCGAAGGTGGCGCAGCTCGACACTGATCTCAAGGCGAGCGGTGAGGAGCTCGCCGCGCTGAAACAGAAGCGCGAGAAGGGCGCCCACACCCTTGGCGAGCTGCAGGGCCGCTTCACCGAGAAGATCAAGGAGCTCGACGCCGCCAAGGACTCCAACGCCGATCTCGAGGTGAAGCTGGGCACCTTGGCCAAGGCGCTGGAGAGCGCCAAGGAGCGGGAGACGACCTTGCGGAAGGAGGTCGCGGAGAACGAGGCGCTGCTTAAAAGCGCCGCCGTTACCCAGAACAACCTCAGGGCGACGGTGGAGCAGTGGACTGAGGGCCTTGTGGACATCGCCGCCACCATCGACAAGGAGCTGACGCTGCTAGGGATGGAGGGACACGAGTATCCCTCTGGCGAAAATGCCCCGCCCAGCGCCAAGCTCACTTCATTCTTCAAGGGCGTGGTGGCGGCCCTCAAGCATCTCCGGAATGCGATCCCAGAGCAGCTGGCCGGCGAGACGCGCGAAGCCGTCGCCGGAGCCCTCGAGAAAGTGTTGGTGAAGGTCGCCTTCCGCAACCCCGGCATCAGGCTCACCAACGTCCTCAAATCCCTGCCGGTGGATGCTGACCTCGAGGAGATCAGGGCGCTCGTTGCACCCATTGTGGAGAAGGTGGCCGGGATCAAGAGGATCGAGGGCGACCGTGTGGATTAGGCCGCCTCCCCTTTTCTTTTCTTGTCGCTGCTGGCCAAGTCATGAGAGCAATTCATTAGGGCTGCGACAAGCTTGCCTTTGTAATATAACTCTATCTTAGGTAGTGACTGCACTGTTATTTCCTCTACTTGACTCCGTGCTTTGTATGTTTTTGCCCTACGCTTCTGGGGACTTGTCGGCGTAGGCCTCCGCCTTACCGCGGGCTCTGAGTGCGGGACATCAGCAGCCCGCCAGCGGCGCCACTACCGGCAAGAAACCTTGTCGCGGCTAGCTGCAGCTCACTCAAATTGTTGAGCAGGCTCAAAGCAAAGTAAGTGTTGCGACTGCAGTCGTAGCACACTTAAGCTGCTGCGCGAGCTCGAAACAAAGTAAGGATGCCACTCTGGTTGTAGCACACTTAAGTCGTTGAGCGGACTCGAAACGAAGTAAGGGCGCAACTAGCCACGAGCCGGTCCCTCCGCGCACAGGTTTTCCATACAAAGCACGGTCGTTCGAGGAAGATAACCTTAAAATTTTAAAAACTCGACTGCTCAAGCTTTAGCAACTTAGCTTTTCCGCGGCTCGCTGCCCGGCAAGGTCGCTTTCTGGCAAGGTGAAACATGGGGCTCGCCGTCGCTTACCGGGGTTCAGTGCTGCACAGAGTGTCAGATAATGCATGCAAAGAATGAAGAGCATGAGATCGACAAGGTGCGCGGAGCACATGAACCCAATCTGCGCACAGGGTCTACGCCTGGCTCTGTACAAAGGATCACATGCAACAGCGGCAAGACTTTGTATAGAAGAGTGGTTGCCGGACGGGGTCCGACAACCGCGCCTTACGAGCGAAACTTACGAAGATGCCCAACGCTCCAGGAGTTGCTCACCGGAGTGGTATCTTCGGTCTCAAGGCGGACAGCGCCAGGCCTAGCGACTCGTTTCACCCGGCAAGGGCCTTCCCACTTCCTCGGAACTTCTGGCACTAACTTTGCGGCTATAAAAGCGGCGCAAAGCTTGCTGGTAGCGAGCAGCTCACACAGCAGCCTGAAGACGGTCCTCCTCGAGGAGCAGCGCGTCATCTCGACGCAGCTGCTCTCGCTCGAGCTCAGCGTGAGCGAACACTCGAGGTGGCCCGTACGCGAGATCCGTGGGGCTAACTGCCTCCGCTCCATGGAATAGAGCGAAAGGTTGCCTGGTATGACCAGGGCTTGCCTGCGCCGAGGGGCGTCGGCGCAGGTTCGGACGCCGTAGCGTCACAAGCTCGGTGCATGTTCGGACGCCGTGGCGCCATGAGCTGGCTCGACGACGCCCGTCCCACCGCCGGCGCCGTCCCCACCACCCGTTTGCTTCAAGGGCGGCGGGTTCGACGCGGACGGACCAGCCACCTCCGGAGCCTTCTTCTTCGGTGGCGTGTCGACGAAGATGATGGAGATCTAGCCCGTGCAGACGCCGGATCAGGTTCGCACAACCTCGACGCCCCCTACCTGGCGCGCCAAAGATGTCGGGGGAAATCGGCTTCCTCGAACACCTATGGGGACCGAGCCCCTTACTGGTTCGGCGGGGGGCGGAGGTTGCACAAAGAGCGGATCGAGGCGATGTACACAAGGGGTTTACCCAGCCGGGCCGCACGGATGCGTAAAACCCTACTGCTGCTTTGTGGTTTGTATTGTGTTCTTGCTCGGAGGCGTGTGGTGCTACAGTACCCACAAGCCGATGGCGAGGCCGAGCATAAAAATGGATCTCCTACCCTTCTACATGCGCATGGGGCCTCCTTTTATATGCTCAAGGGGTTACCCACAGGTGGCAGCGCAGGTGGGGGCAAAAACGGGAAAATGCTGTAGTGGGTACAGCTGCCTGCACAGTGGCTGTACAGTGCTATCATACCTAACTCTGACGGCGGGGGACAAGGGCATTAAATGCCCGTCCGCGTCGCCCAGACGGTGCAGGAACAAGACCGTCAGGAGCGCCACCGTTTGCCACGATGGCTACTCTGTCAGCTTCGCTTCGCCACCGCATGCCCCTGGCTGCACCGCCTCTCGCCACGTGCGCCTGGAATGCCCCCAGAGCAACACGTTGGTGGGTGAGATGGAGCGCAGGCACGGGGTGGTAACTTGCCGCGGCAGGTGCCTTGCTGCGGTGGATGTCTTGTCGCGCTCGGGAGCTTGTCGCTCACCGGCCCTTGCCGGAGCGCGGGACGCGCCGTGGCAAGGTCCTTGTCGTGCCGTGGTTGGCCTTCCCGGCAAGCTCCTCTTGCCGGGGTCTTGTGCTTCGAGCGGCAGTCCCGGCAAGCTCCTCTTGCCAGGGCCTCGCTCTCTTCGGGTGGCCTTCCCGGCAAGCTCCTCTTGCCGGGGCCTTGGCTCAAATACTTTGTTCTTGAATGGCCCGAAAGGGGACCATGGAGGGTCTTGGCGATCACCTGGCAAGCCTTGCCGCGGGGTGCTACGACTGCCCGTGCACAAGTTCGGGGTACTAAGGTACCCCTACTTTAGTACACCGACACTATTGGGCTCTCCCAAAATAGACTAAATTCCAGCAATCTCCCACCAGATCCGAGAGGCACACATAATTTGCCTTTGGTTCCAAAACACTGTTTTATATACCGGTACTACAGTAGAGGCTGTTAAGTTGAATTTCCACCTAGAACTCTATGCTATACTAGTAAGCAACTTGAACAGTGAACTGGGCCTTGAACTGCAAGTTTTTTGTGGATCTAGCTTCACACAAAGCCTTGACCGATACTAGGCTACCGTGGGTCTTCCCGCGGGTGCACTACAAAAAAAAGACACATCCATGACATTTTGGGTCGAACGAATTTTTTTTGTCATACATATGACACTTCTATGATGATAATTGTGACAAAACCCGGTATCATCATAGATGTGGTGGGCTCCTACTTCTATGACAAAAAATCATGACAGAAAATGGGCTTTTCGTCCTGGGCGGGCCAGCGATGCAGCTGCATGACATTCTTTGGGCCGTCCATGACGGAAAAAACCATGGTAGAAGCAAGGGCGCGGATAATATCAGGGAGTCCCCGATTACGGTAGGTGGTCGGGGCCGAGCGATGCGCGTTTCTCTCATACGTACGCGCGTGTGTGCGAGGCGTTGGGCTCTAACTGAACCCGAGCGATTGCACTGTAGGCTATGCGTTACTAAACCTGAGCGATCGATCGATGGCTGTTAACTGAACCCGATCGAGCGATCCTCCGCTACTGCTGCTAACTGAAGCCGATCGATGCTGCCTCTGGATGAACAATGAGCGTTGCGGGGGGGGGGGGTTGGATGAACAGTTCCCGGTGGGGGTGGATGAACAGGACCCCGTGGTGTTGCCTCTGGATGAATAGTACCCAATCAATCGAGCCGGTTGGGGCTGGATGAACCAGACACCGTGGAGGGCTGGACGAACAGGACCACCCCGTGGAGGGCTGGATGAATAGTAGCCCGTGGAGGGGTGGTTGAACAGGAGCCCGTGGAGAGGGCTTGTTGAACAGTAGCCGGTGGAGTAGCGCGTGGTGGACGTTGGATGAACAGGAGCCCGTGGATGAATAGTCGCAGGTGGAGGCTGGAGGAGGTCGACGGTGGATGAACAGTTGCCCGTGGAGGCTGGAGGGGGTCGACGGCGAAGATGAACAGTATCCCGTGGAGTCCCGTTTTGCGGTACGCCACACCCCTCCCGATGAACAGGACCCCGTTTCGACCGTAGCGCTCCAACACAAGTCCGTTTCCTCCGTTTTGCGGTACGCCACACCCCGGCTGATCAACAGGACCCCCGTTTCGACCGTGGGAGGTCCATTTCCTCCGTTTTGCGGTATGCCAGACCCCTCCCGATGAACAGGATCCTGTTTCGAACATGGCCGGTCGAACACAAGGTTGTTTCCTCCATTCTGCGGTACGTCAGGCATCGTTTCCATCGCCTGTTCCGTCCAAGCCCTCCCGATGAACACGACCAGGCATTCCGTTGCCCTCCCCATGAACACGACGACGACGCCGTTTCTCCTTTCCGACCCAGCCATGTACACAAGCCCTGGCTGTACGTATGCGCGAGTAGGCGTTTGAGACCCTGCCCGTATGTACACATACGTGGCACCCTGGCCGCTGTACGTACGTGTACATGCTACGTGCGCGCCTCTACTACGACACGTGCGCGCCTCTACATCGACCAGTATATATGTATGTACACGTTTATGACCAGAATGAAAATGCTACGTATGCTTTGACCATGTGGGTCCCGACTGTCAGGCACTTCCTTGCTTGTGAAGATGTAGCTGGTGGGTCCCAGCAGTCAGGGGAAACGTTTTTTTCGCGAAATACAGTGGCCCGTCCGGTGGGTCCCAGCTGTTAGGTGGAGGAATCATTATTTTCCGCGTAATAAGGAGGCACTCCCTTGCTGCGACCGTGGACCCAGCTGTCAGCCTCTCCATGTACAGTCCCCGTCCGATGGAAGTCGTTCCTTGACCTCGTTGACCACGCCGCGCCGAGAGCACCAGGGCAGTGGACGATGGCGAGGCCTAGGAAGGGGATGACGAGGAGCCAGGGAAGACGCGGCAGTGGATGCCCGCGCGGAGAGGAGTACGAGGGTTCACTGGTTCGGCTGTGGTGTGAGGCTGCCATCGCCGCAGGGCCTGACCAGCGGTGGGAATAGTAGGGGGCGGTGAGGCCTCCGCGGCAGCACAGCCGACCACATGAGGCAGGAGCATGCGGCACGACCGACACTGCTTTGGGCAGCTGGAGCAAGAAGACCAGAGGTTGAAGAAGCACTATGGCCGTTGGATGGACATCGTACGGTCACTCGAGCTAGAATCGTTCATATTGACTGAAGTTGACAAAGGCCTCCGTCCCAGTCAACTTAGTAGGCCCACAAGTCAGCCTCCCACCATGGTGGGTCCCAGCTAGCAGGGGAGTATTCATTTTTTTGTGCGTAATAAGGAGGCACTTCCGGTGGGTCTGAGCTGACAGTGGGGGAACATTTTTTCGCGAAATACGCTGGCCCGTCTGGTGGGTCCCAGCAGTCAGGGGGAAACATTTTTTTGCAAAATAAGGTGGCCGTCCGGTGGGTCCCTGCTGTCAGGTGGAGGAATAATTATTTTGCGCGTAATAAGGAGGCACTTCCTTGCGGCCGCCTGGACCCAGCTGTCAGCCTCTCCATGTACAGTACTCTTCCAATGGAAGTCGGTCGTTGACCACGTTGACCACGCCGCGCCGAGAGCACCAGGGCGGTGGACGACAGCGAGGACTAGGAAGGGGATGACTCGGAGCCGGGGAAGACACAGCAGTGGATGCCCATGCGAAGAGGAGTACGAGGGTTCACTGGTTCGGCTGCGGTGTAAGGCTGCTGTCGCAGCAGAATAATAGGGGGTGTGGGTGAGTAGAGGGATGGCCTGGCCAGCGGTGGGAGTAGTAGGGGGCGGTGAGGCCTCCGCGGCATCACAGCCGGCCACGGGAGGCAGGAGCACGCGGCACGACCGGCGCTGGTTTGGGTGGCTGGAGCAAGAAGACCAGAGGTTAAAGAAGCACTACGACCGTTGGATGAACATCGTACGGTAACAGGAGCTAAAATCGTTCATATTGACTAAGTCGACAAAGCCCTCCGGCCCCGTCAACTTGGTAGGCCCACAAGTCAGCCTCCCACTATGCTGGGTTCCAGCTGGCAGGGGGAATATTCATTTTTTTGTGCATAATAAGGAGGCACTTCCTTGCGTGCGAAGATAGCTGGTGAGTCCGACATGTCAGCGGGGGGCACTTTATTTTGCGAAATACAGAGGCCCTTCCGGTGGGTCCCAGATGTCAGGTGGAGAAATCATTATTTTGCGCG
Organism: Aegilops umbellulata; assembly: GCA_032464435.1. Lineage (NCBI taxonomy): Eukaryota > Viridiplantae > Streptophyta > Magnoliopsida > Poales > Poaceae > Aegilops > Aegilops umbellulata. Next base: position 433,561,871 of record CP136058.1, on the reverse strand, counting down.
TAATAAGGAGGCATTTCCTTGTGTGCGGCCGTGGACCCAGCTGTCAGCCTCTCCATGCACAGTCTACTTCCGATGGTGTCGTTTGTTGACCACGTTGACCACGCCGCGCCGAGCGCATCCAAGGTGGTGGACGACGGCGAGGCCCCGGACAGCAATGAGCCGGAGATGGGAAGACGCGGGAGTAGAGTCACAGATAGAGAGGTGTACGAGGGTTAACTGGTTCTAGTGCAGTGTGGTTCGGCAGTCGGTGGAGAAGAACAGGAGGTGTGGAGGGGTGGAGAGATGGCCTGGACAACGGTGGAGTAGCGCTTCATAGAGAAGCATGCTAAGCAGAGCTGCTAGCAGCAGGGGCGGGAGGTGGTCCCGGCGATGCTGGAGGAAGAAGACGAGAGATTGAAGATGGATGCCGGTCGTTGGATGTAAATCCAACGGCTAGCATGTCAGAATCATTTGTTGACTAAATTGACAACGACTTGCATTGGCTTCGACCTATTGGCCCACATTTCAGCCTCCAAAAATGTGGCACGTATTCAACCCATTTTTTCAGAATTTACTGTCTTTTTTTTGCGCGGTAGAATTTACAGTCAATTTGATCTTTTTTTGAATTACAGCCATTAGCTGGGCTGGGTGAACAAATAATGTAGCGTCCATGCGGCCCGTTTATTTTATTTCCTAAAAAATTATAGGCCATTTGCACTTTCTTGAAATACACGATTTTGCTGGGCTGATTCTAATTATAATGTTGGGTTGGGCCAGTAATGTTATCAAAAAATAAAAAGGGGCTGGGCATTTTGTTATAAATATATTTAAATAATAAGTGATATTATTACATTCGTCCTTAAATCTTACCAAGCTTTTGTACACAATCACTAGGATTTTCGTGCCAAAACAATCCAGGATTTTATTTGTTAAGAAATTATTTTTATAAGTTAATAAGATGTGGGATATTGTTTTCTTACATATGTAAGTATCTGTTAAATATATGATGACAATAAAAATAATATATAATAACATATAAAATATTTTTTTTTAGAAAAACAAGGAGCATCTCCCCGGTTCCATTGCTGAGAACGAAACCACAACATATTCTGATACAACAGCTCAAAGAGCAGTTCGAAAGCAAAGGTAGAAAAGCTACAAACTAGGGGGGGTGGATGAACAAGTTCTCTGAATAACACAAATCACCCGAGCGGTGCCAAAGGCAGAGCGGATAGAGCACTCAAATGACACAAGGAGGGTCCAGCGAAGCCTTCATGGTCTTCAACCAAGGGGTCGTGTCAGCCTGCGGCGACCAGTAAGCAAGCGGAGACACCGGGCTAGAAGGCATAGCATGGTGGATGTCCGTCCTTTTCGGTGCCAGGTGTCGATCATATTCGTCAGAGATCTTGAGACGAGCCCACGGGTCAAGCCCCAGAGCAGGTCGAGCCTTGTTCAGCCACAAGTGATCTCCAACGGTTTCTGGAGGGATCTTGTTAGGGTTTCCACGAAGCTCATCAACTTGTGCTTGTCCGATCCGGAGGAGAGAATCGCCCAGTTCCTCACCATGTTCCTGATCAACCTCAAGACCTGCGGAATGGAAATCCAGGAGGTGTTACTGAAAATCATAGCATTTCTATATTTCCAGAGGCACCAAAGGAAAGCTGAGCTAACAGTGTTTAAAACTGAGCACTTTTTGGTAGCAATCCAGAATCTGGCGACAGATTCGAAGGATGAGCCAATCGACTAGAGAAATATTCCTGAATGTGGGCCCAGAGATGTTTAGCAACTATACATTCAAAAAATAGGTGAGAACAAGACTCTTGTTCCAAGCAGTAAACACAATCAAGGGGTTTGATGATGTGTCTCTTCCTAAGGTTATCCCTAGTCATCAATTTGTTTTTGGAGAGAAGCCAGAGAAATACATGAATTTTAGGGGGAACTCTCAATTTCCAGACAGCAGGGATAAACACGGGTTGAACCCCTCTAAAGTTGATAACATGATAGAGGGAGCTGGAGGAATACTTCCCCCTATTGTCCAGCTGCCAAATCAGGGCATCCGGCTCGACAGTAAAGGTAATGCTTTTAGCAATTTCCACCAACTGGAACCATTGTTCCATGAGACTATTACTAAAGTTCCTTCTAAAAGAGAGTTTTAGGCATTGACCGTCCCAAACTTCATTGACACTTTTGTTAAGCTCATTGCGGACAGAGTAAATAGGCCAAAATTGGACTGCTAGGGGGGATGTGCCAAACCAAGTATCTTCCCAGAACCTGGTTCTGCTCCCATCCCCTATGTTCCATCTGTAGCCAAATTTCACAGCATGCATAATAGATTTTAATCCTTTCCAGAATCTAGAGGTCTTAGGGTTGGAGGAAGGGACAAAAATATTAGGTTTATTTCCTAGGTATTTATGGGCAATAAGAAGCTTCCAGGCTTTCAGGCCTTCCTCATAGAATCTTTTAATCCAAGACCCTAGAAGACAAATGTTAATTTCTTGGAGGTTAGGTATGCCTAGGCCTCCAAAATCTTTTTTCATAGAGACTAGGGACCAATTAGCAAGGTGTAGCTTACTATTTCCCTCAAAATCAATCCACAAGCAATGAGACATCTGAGAATTGATGAGGTTCACTGCCCATATAGGGAACTTGAAGAAGGAGAGGAGATACACTGGAATGCTAGCCAAACAAGCTTGTATGAGGATCAATCTACCTCTGTAAGAGAGAAGTTTGCCCCTCCACCCAGCAATCCTTTTAATGATTTTATCCAAAAGGGGTTGGATATCCTCTCTCCTCAGTTTATCATAGTGGAGAGGGATATCTAGGTACTTAATGGGGAAGTTACCTTTATTACAGACTAGAATAGAGAGGAAGTCAGCTAACTCCTGATCATCCATGTTGATAGGGATGAGTTCACTTTTAGAGTAGTTAATTCTCATGCCTGAGACTTGTTCAAACTAGGTTAGAACAGTTTTCAGATTGCTAGCATGTGTGGAGTCATTATCTAAGAAAAGGATGGTATCATTTGCATATTGAAGGCAGATGATGCCACCAGGGCAGACCTCAGGACAGAGCCCTGCAATCAGACTACGATCAGCAGCTTTGCTCAGCATTTTAGTAAGAATGTCCACTACTAAATTAAACAAAAGCGGGGAGATGGGGTCACCTTGCCTAAGGCCTTTACCAGCAAGGAAAAAATCACTTTCACAGTTATTTAACTTGACCCCAACAGACCCCCATGAGTAAGTTGCAGGATCCAACTCTCCTCTATGAAAGACTTGGAAAAGATCTAAGAGATCATTTTTCACCAAGTCCCAAAAATGTTGGTAAAACAAGAAGGGAATCCCATCAGGACCAGGAGCCCCATCAGGATAAGAGCTAAAAATGGCTTCCTTCACCTCTGTCTCTGAAGAAGGGGCTTCTAGCAGCTCATTTTTAGCAGGAGAGACTTTTTCAGAAGCAGAGAAAAAATTGTTTTGTAGAGAGAACCCATAAGGGTTTTCTTTCTTAAACAGGTCTTTGTAGAAGTCACTAGCCACTCAGCATCTCATCTACCTCAATAATAGGGCCATTAGGGCCATCAAGGGAGTGAATGAGGGTTTTCCTCCTCCTATGGTTAGCTACTGCATGGAAGTAAGCAATATTTCTATCACCCTCCTTAATGTTCCTATCTCTAGACCTTTGTTTGGCTTTGATTTCTTCTTGAAGCCAAATTTTCTTGAGCTCTCCATGGACAAAGTTTAATCTATTAGTCTCAGCCTCAGAGAGGTCAGTGGTTTCTGCCTTAATATCTAGAGAATCAAACTCAAGTAGGAGAAGCCTTTTATATCTTCTAAGATTAGCTTCCTCATTGGAGTTCCACCCTTTGGTAGTTCTTCTAAATCTCCTGATTTTGGTCTGCCAATTTTCTAGGGGGCAGCTGCTCCCAGTAGGCTCATTCCAGATTTTCCTGACTAGCTCAGTAAAATCTTCTCTAAGCAACCACCACTTTTCAAATTTAAAACTATTCCTCTTTGGAGTTTGGTTAAGACTGGAGTCCCAGAGCAAAGGAGTGTGGTCAAACCACATCTGGGCAGAGCTCTACAACTAGAAAGGGGAAAGAAACTATCTAATTATGTGTCACAGAAAATTCTGTCAATGGTGGACATAATCCTGGAGCAGCACTTCCAACATATCTAGCAGAACTGTGGGTTTTCCTTCTGACAGGGCAATTCTCAACTTTGTGGGTAACCATTTTGCAGATAAAACAACTTTTGGGCTTGACACATTTATCCGAATGATGCCTGGTTCCCCGCAGTTGTAGCAGATCACCTCAGAGTATGCCATAAGGCCCGAAGCAGGGGCAGGAGCAGTTTTCTGGATGTCCTATCTCTTCTTTTGCTGATTCTTGCCTTAAGATTTCCCACTAATCTGAGAGTCAGAACCACCAGCAGATTGATCTTGGGCAATTACATGAGCCTGCCCGGATTGTGCCCCCATTTGGGGTGGAGGTGGGCCGTACCACTGCCCAACCGGCGCTCCCCCCATTGTGAAAGGGGAAATTCATCGGAGTTCCTAGTTCCTTCTCATCCTCCAGCCAGATGTTGTCTCTCAGGAAGCAGAAATAACCACCAGACAACTCAATTGAAGCAGATTGCAAGCCTAATTTCAATCTTCTGCAGGTTTGGGGAAGAGGTAAGGTAGGGGATCCACCTGCTCCGGCTCCGGTGGCGTGCTGGTGGGCAGGAGTCCAGTCAAGCATTCCCATCTCGCAGCACAACGTGGATCTCCTGAAATCACTTCTCCTTTCACCCATCGAACGAACGCAATCGACGGTTCACTGGGTGGGGCATCCTGTGCTTCTTCGAGAAATCTCCTTCGAAATAGATCCGCAGGGCTAGATTCAGCAGCTCCCAATCCACATGGTCCTTGCACATCCGAGCATACCTGCACGAGTGAGAGAATGGATTCGGTCCCTCCTCAGCTTCCTGTTGGAAATATGCCCTAGAGGCAATAATGAAATGGTTATTATTATATTTCCTTGTTCATGGTAATTGTCTATTGTTCATGCTATAATTGTGTTACCCGGAAATCGTAATACATGTGTGAATACGTAGACCACAACATGTCCCTAGTGATCCTCTAGTTGACTAGCTCGTTGATCAACAGATGGTCATGGTTTCCTGACTATGGACATTGGATGTCATTGATAACGGGATCACATCATTAGGAGAATGATGTGATGGACAAGACCCAATCCTAAGCATAGCACAAGATCGTGTAGTTCATCTGCTAGAGCTTTTCTAATGTCAAGTATCATTTCCTTAGACCATGAGATTGTGCAACTCCCGGATACCGTAGGAGTGCTTTGGGTGTGCCAAATGTCACAACGTAACTGGGTGGCTATAAAGGTGCACTACAGGTATCTCCGAAAGTGTCTGTTGGGTTGGCACGAATCGAGACTGGGATTTGTCACTCCGTATGATGGAGAGGTATCTCTGGGCCCACTCGGTAATGCATCATCATAATGAGCTCAAAGTGACCAAGTGGTTGATCACGGGATCATGCATTACGGTATGATTAAAGTGACTTGCTGGTAACGAGATTTAACAAGGTATTGGGATATCGACGATCGAATCTCGGGCAAGTAACGTACCGATTGACAAAGGGAACTGTATACGGGATTGCTTGAAACCTCGACATCGTGGTTCATCCGATGAGATCATCGTGGAACATGTGGGAGCCAACATGGGTATCCAGATCCTACTGTTGGTTATTGGACGGAGAGTTGTCTTGGTCATGTCTGCATGGTTCCCGAACCCGTAGGGTCTACACACTTAAGGTTCGATGACGCTAGGGTTATTAGGAAGACTTGTTTGTGATTACCGAATGTTGTTCGGAGTCCCGGATGAGGTCCTGTACGTCACGAGGAGTTCTGGAATAGTCCGGAGGTGAAGATTTATATATGGGAAGTTGTCATACGGTCATCGGAAAGGTTCGGGGGCATATCGGTATTATACCGGGGCCACCGGAGGGGTTCCGGGGGTCCATCGGCAGGGGCCACCTCTCTCGGAGGGCCTCATGGGCTGTAGGAGGAAGGGAACCAGCCCCAAGTGGGCTGGGCGCATCCCCCCTTGGGCCCATGCGCCTAGGGTTGGGGGGGACCCTAGAGGGGGTGCCCCCCTTGCTTGGGGGGCAAGCCCCCCTCCCCTTGGCCGCCGCCCCCCCTCTAGATCTCATCTAGAGGGGGCCGACCCCCTTCCCCCTTCCCCTATAAATATAGGGGCGAGGGGAGGGCTGCACACCACATCCAAGGCGCAGCCCCTCCCCTCCCCAACACCTCTCCTCCTCCATTAAGAGCTTGGCGAAGCCCTGCCGGAGTACTGCTGCTCCACCACCACCACGCTGTCGTGCTACTGTTGGAGCTCTCTTCCTCAACCTCTCCCTCCTCCTTGCTGGATCAAGGCGCGGGAGACGTCCTCGCTTCGTACGTGTTTTGAACGCGGAGGTGCCGTCCGTTCGGCGCTAGGATCATCGGTGATTTGGATCACGACGAGTACGACTCCATCAACCCCGTTCTCTTGAACGCTTCCGCTCGCCATCTACAAGGGTATGTAGATGCACTCCTCTCCCTCTCGTTGCTAGTTACTCCATAGATTGATCTTGGTGATGCGTAGAAAATTTTAAATTTCTGCTACGATCCCCAACACTTCCTCCCTCGCAGCTTCCTCCTCTGCTTCCCTCCATTCACGCGTGCACTGGGTCCAGGAGAGAGCGTCGTCGCAGATCCGCATCGCCCGCTCCCTCCATCTCCTCCCTCGAGTCTTCCGCAGCACCGCCGGCGCGACGGAGTCGAGCGGCTGGAGCATCCGCGGGAAGGCTTTGTAGACATGTGGGAGATGCATCTTGTACATTTGCCTGTCTTCCAGCCATTCCCCTACAGTTTTGCGTAAAGCCAGTTTTTCCCTACTGCAAAGGAATAAAATTATTTAACTATCATGGTGGTTGTTAAACATCGAGAATGGTTGACAGCATTCCGATCCCAATTAAAAGTAATCATTAATAATAACCCAACAATATTAAATTAGAAGGTAACATGTTGAGATTCACATGACATTCAAGTACTAGATACTCAAGATGTCCATAACCGGGGACACGACTAATCATGATTAGTTTGTACACTCTGCAGAGGTTTGCGCACTTTTCCCCATAAGACTCGATCGCCTCCGTTTGGTTTCTCGCACTACAGGGTGTTTGAGAAACGGATGACCGAGACATAGTCTTTCAGAAGCGCTAGCACCTTATGTTGGAGTAGACTATACCACCTATAACCCCTACATCTGCTAGTCCACCCCTATAAGAGTTCGCACGACTTAGTCAACTATGCCAGAGCCCATAATGGCTTGTGGCTGCACTCGGAAGTTACTAGCATGAATGATCTTATGATCCCTTTGAGCCTGGGTGGCGGTCCGAAGAAAAACAGGCAAGTCCTGATAGAAACCAGATGCCTCAATCCACCCAGATGTGTGTTTTAAGTTGCCACCTTAAGTAAACCATTAATTAACAATACTCACATCTGTCATGGATATCACTCACCCAATCCACGTCTACTAGCATAGCATGGCATAATAAGCAAACGTAGAAGTAACTCCCAAAGGTTTCATAAGAAAACAGGTAATAGGTACTACCTCATCTACTTCCCATCCCACAATTTAATTAGATCCTAATCATGCAATGTGTTTGAGGATTGGTCTAATGCAATAAAACTGGGTAGTAGAAAAGGTATGATCAAAGTGTTACTTGCCTTGCTGAGGATCCGCGAAACCTAGAGATTCGAAGTAACAAGCGGTGCACTCCGGGTGATCTATCGCAGACAAACAACAAGCATACAATAAGTACTCATCTAATGCACAGGTAAAACTCGAATAAAAGATCTAACCAGTAGGTTCAACTTAAGAACTCCGGTTGCAAAAGAGAACGAACCGATCAAGAAACGGAAAACAAACGGCGGAAGAAAACTCGGTTCTAGCAAGATGAAACTAGGTCAAATTTTACCACAGCAAAAACTTGTTTAAGTTGATTAGACGGAACGGCGGTTTCGAAACGAAACTCCAGGCGCTTGAATCACCTGATTCCGATAAACGAGCGAGAAGATAAACTAAAACGAAGATCGGATCTGAGATCGCGATCGCGAAATAAATCTAACGAGAAGAAAAAGAAGAACGGTTGAACGAACGGACGTTCATTAACCCAGAAGAATCCGGTGATCACGTTCGTTAGGACGAACGGTCCGGTGAACGGTCTCGAGGCAACTAGATCGGAGAACAAAACGAATCCGATCTAGGGTTTCGGAAAAGAAAACTAAACGAAAAACCGATCTAGAAAACCGGAACGGTTTAGCGAAGAACCGGAAAGAAAAACGAATCAGAAGAGAAAAGTCGGAACGATTTGAAGAAAACGATCCGATGAAAAGAGAAATAGACGCGGCGCGGGGCTACCTCCGGCGAACGGCGGCGTTGGGCGGTGGCGGCGGCAAGGTGCGGCGGCGGCGGGGTGTGGTGCGGCGGCGGCGCGGGTGAGGTGCGGCGGCGGCGGCGTAGTGCGGCGGCGCGGGGAAAAGGCGGCGCGGCGCGGGTGTGGTGTGCGGCGCGGTGCTGGTGGTGGTGGAGAGGAGGCTTGGGGGCTTTGGGTTTGATGGTTTAGAGGGGGGTGTGGGGGTATTTATATTGGGGAGGGGGGGTTTACTTGGAGTAGAGGGCAAGAATTAGACTAGGAATAGGAAAGAAAAAGAGGGAAAGATCTAGAAAATAAAAAGGAATAACGGAAGTAGGAACAAAGTCCTACTAGGACTTGCCAAAAGAGGCAACAACGGCGGCTCCTCCCTGCGCCTTGGCGTGCGGCGCGCGTGATGGCCTTGGCCTTGGCCGGCGGCTGGCTTGGGCCTTTGGCCCAAGGCGCTGCAGATTTTTTTTTAAATTGGTTTCGCGCGAGGAAAAATACAGAAAAAGAAATCTAACGAGCTCCGAAACTAATAAAGTAAATTTTCCCCGACTCCTAAAAATGAGTCGAACAAAATGAACTTTTCTCCGGGCCTCCAATGCAAAATTTGAAAATACGCATTTTTCCCTTTCCAAATAAAATGCAAATAACTCCGGAAAATCCCATGATCCTCTTTTCAAAATTTTGAGAAGTCTCAAATATGAAAATAACGAAATCTTCAACTCTCTCCGAGGGTCCTTGAGTTGCGTGAAATTTCTAGGATCGACAAAAGTGCAAGAAAATATGATATGCATGATGATCTAATGTATAACATTCCAAATTGAAAATTTGGGATGTTACAAACCTACCCCCCTTAAGATGAATCTCGCCCTCGAGATTCGGGTTGGCTAGAAAATAGGTGAGGGTGGTCCTTGAGCAAATCTTCTTCTCTCTCCCAGGTGGCTTCATCCTCTGAGTGGTGGTTCCACTGAACTTTGCAAAACTTGATAACCTTGCTGCGAGTAACTCTGCTGGCATAATCGAGAATCTTGACTGGTTTCTCTTCATATGTCCGATCATCCTTCAACTGAATTGCTTCAAGCGGCACGGTATCTCTGAGCGGTACCTCCGCCATCTCGGCGTGACACTTCTTCAACTGAGAAACATGGAATACATCATGAACTCCTGACAGTCCTTCTGGTAATTCCAACTTATAAGTTACTTCTCCCATGCGTTGCAAGATCTTATATGGTCCAACGAAACACGGTGCTAACTTTCCCTTAACTCCAAAGTGCTTAACTCCTCGAAGTGGGGATACTCGAAGATAAACCCTGTCTCCGGTTTCATAGACTGTCTCCTTGCGTTTAGAATCTGTGTAGCTCTTCTGCCTGGATTGGGCTACCTTGAGCCTATCGCAAATCAACTTAACTTTTTGTTCAGACTCCTTAATCAGATCTGGTCCAAATAACTAACGGTCTCCAACTTCGTCCCATGACAACGGTGTCCTGCACCTCCTTCCGTATAAAGCTTCGAAAGGTGCCATCTTCAAACTGGTTTGATAACTGTTGTTATAAGAAAACTCCGCATACGGCAAGTTATCGTCCCAACTAGATCCATAATCTACTGCACAAGCTCTCAGCATATCTTCCAAAATCTGATTGACTCTCTCAGTCTGTTTATCTGTCTGTGGATGAAAAGCTGTACTGAATTCTAGCCTCGTACCCAAAGTTTGATGTAACTGATTCCAAAACTCTGAGGTAAATTGGGTTCCTTTATCCGATAAGATACTCCTCAGAACTCCATGCAAGCAAATGATCCTAGTCATGTATATCTTCGCCAACTTAGCACTGGTGTAAGTGGTCTTAACTGGGATGAAATGTGCTACCTTCGTCAAACGATTAACTACTACCCATATCGAGTCATAACCGGCCTTTGTCCTGGGTAGTCCTGTGATAAAGTCCATGCCTATCTTATCCCACTTCCATTCAGGTATCGACAATGGTTATAACAATCCGGCTGGCTTCTGATGTTCTGCCTTCACTCTATGACACACATCACAAACTGCTACATATGCTGCAATATCCTTCTTCATTCCGGTCCACCAGAATGTTTCCTTTAAATCTAAATACATCTTGGTATTTCCTGGGTGAATCGAATAGGGTGAATCATGTGCCTCTTGCAGAATCAACTTCCTGATCTCTGGGTTATTTGGCACATAAACACGGTCCTCAAACCATAGGGTATCGTGCTCATCCTCACGAAATCCTTTTGCTTTTCCTTCGCTCATTTTCTTCTTTATCTCTGCAATCTCCTTGTCAGATTTCTGAGCCTCTCTGATTTTATCCATCAATGTTGACTGAATCTCCAATGCTGCTACATAGCCTCTCGGAACTATTTCCAAACATAGCTCACGAAGGTCTTCTGTTAACTCCTTTGGTATTTCTCCCGTCATCAGTGTATTGACATGGCTCTTACGGCTCAATGCGTCAGCTACTACATTAGCCTTTCCTGGATGGTAATGCAATCTCATATCGTAATCTTTGATGAGCTCCAACCATCTGCTTTGTCTAAGGTTCAACTCCTTCTGCGTGAAAATGTACTTCAAACTCTTGTGATCCGTGTACACCTGACAATGATTTCCGATGAGGAAATGTCTCCATGTCTTCAATGCATGCACTATGGCTGCTAACTCCAAATCATGCGTAGCATAATTTAATTCATGAGGTTTCAGTTGTCGTGAGGCATACGAAACAACTCTTCCTTCCTGCATAAGCACTGCTCCAAGTCCTCTACGTGAAGCGTCGCAATACACCTCATAATCCTTGTTTTGATCTGGCAGAACCAATACTGGTGAGGTAACCAATCGTTTCTTCAATTCCTGAAAACTGGCCTCACACTCCTCAGTCCATATGAACTTAGTATCCTTCTTCAACAATTCAGTCATAGGCTTTGCAATCTTTGAGAAATTCTAAATGAATCTCCGGTAGTATCCTGTGAGTCCAAGAAAACTCCGGATCTCTCCAACTGTTGTTGGTGCTTCCCATTCGGTTACGGTCTCAACCTTTTTAGGGTCAACTGCTATACCTTCTCCGAATATAACATGTCCAAGAAATCCAACTTCCTTCGACCAAAACTCACATTTGCTGAACTTGGCATATAACTGATGTTCCCTTAGTTTCTCCAAAAGCAAACGCAAATGTTCCTTATGCTCTTCTTCATTCTTCGAGAATATCAAAATATCATCGATGAAAACCACGACGAACTTATCCAAAAACTCCATAAACACTTTGTTCATCAGGTTCATAAAATAGGCAGGTGCGTTAGTCAGTCCGAATGACATAACGGTATACTCATACAGTCCATATCTCGTGGTGAATGTTGTCTTAGGTATGTCCTGCTCTCGAATCTTCAACTGATGGTATCCTGATCGTAAATCGATCTTGGAAAACACTTTAGCTCCTTTCAATCGATCAAACAGATCATTAATCATTGGCAGTGGGTACTTGTTCTTGATTGTTACTTCCTTCAATCCACGATAATCAACAACCATCCTTAATGATCCATCCTTCTTCTCCACTAGAAGTACGGGTGATCCCCAAGGCGAAGAACTTGGGCGTATATAACCTTTATCCAATAGCTCCTTAATCTGCTTCTTGATTTCCGCCAAATCCTGGGCGGGCATCCTGTATGGTCTCTTTGATATTGGTCCAGTGCCTGGCAAAAGCTCAATTAAGAACTCGATATCTCTATCCGGTGGCATTCCTGGTAATTCCTCAGGAAACACATTAGGGTAATCCTTCACCACTGGTACCTCTTCCTGTACAACTCCTGATAAAGAATTCACTTGATTCCTTTTTAATCCATGTCGGGATACATACTTGATCCTTCTTCCTTCTGGCGTAGTGAGCAAAATTGTCTTACTAGCGCAATCGATGTTTCCTCCATACATCGACAACCAATCCATGCCTACTATCACATCCAATCCTTGAGATTCCAATACTATTAGGTCTGAGGGAAACACATAGCTACCAATCCTTAATGGTAACCGATCACACCATCGACTAGCCATATATTCTGCTCCAGGCGAGGTTACTAACATGGGTGTCCTAAGGGTTTGGGTTGGCAGGTTATACTTATCCACAAATCCCCTTGATATGTATGAATGCGATGCACCAGTATCGAAAAGAACGAGTGCAGTAAAAGACTTAACCAAAAACTTACCGATTACTGCATCGGGCTGAGCTTCAACCTCCTCCACATCAATGTGGTTCACCTGTCCCCTGTTGAAAGGGTTCGGCTTCTTTCCAGAGCTTCCGTTTCCACCTTGGCCTTTGGGACACTCATTGGCATAATGTCCGGTCTTGGAACACTTGAAACAGGTGACATGGCTAAAGTCTTTCTTGGCTGGGGTTGATGGGGTGGTCCGGTTCTGGCCGTTGCTTCCTCCATTCCCATTACCATTCTTGTGGCCATTATGGTTGTGCGAGCTACCTCCTCCATGGGTATGCTGAAACTGAACTCCCTGTTTAGGGGTATAGCGGGGCTTCTGCTGGGCTCCAGAGTTATACTTCCCCTGTCCATACTTCCTCTTGCGGTTCTCAATCTGCTGCTTCCCTTCAATCATGATGGCACGATCTACCAACTCCTGGTAGTTATTGAATCTTGCTACCATCAATTGCATGCTTAGCTCATCATTTAGTCCTTCCAGAAACTTCTCCTGCTTGGCTGCGTCTGTAGCAACGTCATCTGGGGCATAACGTGCTAACTTACTAAAATCATCCACATACTGGCCAACTGTCCTTCCTCCTTGGCGTAAGTTGCGAAACTCACGCTTCTTCATGGCCATAGCTCCTGCTGAAACATGGGCAGTGCAGAAAGCTTGCTGAAACTGATCCCATGTGACAGTGTCTACAGGGTAAGTGGTTGTGAAATTCTCCCACCATGCTGCCGCGGGTCCGTCAAGCTGATGTGCGGCAAACTTCACCTTCTCAATATCTGTGCATCCTGCAGTGGTCAACTCCCTTCCTATCTTGCAAAGCCAATCATCTTCTACAATCGGCTCGATGCTACTGGAATACACTGGCGGATTCAGCCTAAGGAAATGAGTCAAATGATCCGCGGGTGGTGGTGGTGGGTTGTTGTTGTTGTTGTTATGCACCAATGTTTGGATCAGGGTATTCTGCTGCTGAATCAACTGAGTGATCTCTGGCGGGAAAACGAATTCATTCTCATGTCTCGGAGGCATCTGAGGGGTTTAGAAAAGATGAGAGTTAAGAATAGAGTGAGGTCTAAAGAGAAAACACTACCCCAAATGCACATGAGCAAATATCACACAAAACACTTCATTCAATTCAAACAAAGGGCATACAACGGTCTAAAACTATCGCAAAAAGTGCGTGAACTATAATGTTTACATGGAGGAAATACTACTAATATAGGGTGGTCATCTATTAATTTGAATCGGTGGAAGACTCCATGATGTCTGCTCCAACTTCGTCTTCAAAGGCGGGTTCACTTGGATCCGAATCGGTGTCGTCGATGATGATGTAGTTGCTCGGACATGCGACGTACTTGTCTTCATTCTTGAATGCTAGTTTCCCCTTGAGGTCTTCAATCTCTCGTTTAAGATCGCCATTGTGCCTTGCTAGAGCTACGATCTCGTCCATGTAGTCCTTGCGTGTAGACTTCAGTTCTCCTTCCAGCTCGATGATCCTTGCCTTGGCATTCTTCAACTCTATCATATCATTGCACATCTGCTTCTCCTGGCGTCGAATGTGCTGGTTTAACTCCTGGATAAAAGCTGCAATGGACCTATCCTTCTTGGTGTTGACTATCTCCCATTGTTCATCTCGGCGTCCGCAAATCTGGTAGATAGTGTCCTTGAGGTCTTCTTCATAAACTTCCCCAATGCGTCCCATGGTGATATGAGCTGCCATGCTCTTTCCCAGACTCCAGGTTGGTGCACTGAAAACACTATCTATGGGCTTCGTGATTGGCACGAATGTCCTTCCCGGAACATGAGCTTGAATCTTCCAGCGCTCCTCTTCAGGCAGAGTGGCGTTGAAAGTCCCGGTGAAGCTTGGTAGTCCAATGTTCAGGTACTTGGTGACTTCCTTCAAGTGAAATCCAAAAGGTGTGCCTTCATCCGGTTGAGCGTACTTGATCTTCGCGTCCGTCATCCTAAAAGAGTAGAAAAGATGAGGAGTTAGAAAATGAGAGGAGAATAGTGATCTATGGCTTTAGCTTAGTGGCCGTGTCCTACAGTCAGTGTGTGCTCTGATACCATCTCTTTAGCGACCCGACATCAGATGGTCAAGTCTCTGTGCTCCGGTGTCATCCCTGGATCAGTAATGCTGACACCACACAGTACTTCGAAGGATTTATAGCAGAGTAGAAATCACACACTTATTACAACGTGTCTCAAAGAGAACTTATTACAATAAATATGGCTAAAGGCCATCTAAATATGATAACAGCGGAAGACTTGGGAGATAAGCGAGTCCATCAACTCCAACAGCATCACTGAGTATAGAACCACGACCTAAAAGCACCTTACTCGTCGTCTGAAAAGTCTGCAACATGAAACGTTGCAGCCCGAAAACGGGTCAGCACATGGAATATGCTGGCAATGTAACACATAGAGAGCAATGAATGAATAAGCCTATACTACATGCATATATGGCTGGTGGAAAGGCTCTATGGTTACAGTTTTGCGTAAAGCCAGTTTTTCCCTACTGCAAAGGAATAAAATTATTTAACTATCATGGTGGTTGTTAAACATCGAGAATGGTTGACAGCATTCCGATCCCAATTAAAAGTAATCATTAATAATAACCCAACAATATTAAATTAGAAGGTAACATGTTGAGATTCACATGACATTCAAGTACTAGATACTCAAGATGTCCATAACCGGGGACACGACTAATCATGATTAGTTTGTACACTCTGCAGAGGTTTGCGCACTTTTCCCCATAAGACTCGATCGCCTCCGTTTGGTTTCTCGCACTACAGGGTGTTTGAGAAACGGATGACCGAGACATAGTCTTTCAGAAGCGCTAGCACCTTATGTTGGAGTAGACTATACCACCTATAACCCCTACATCTGCTAGTCCACCCCTATAAGAGTTCGCACGACTTAGTCAACTATGCCAGAGCCCATAATGGCTTGTGGCTGCACTCGGAAGTTACTAGCATGAATGATCTTATGATCCCTTTGAGCCTGGGTGGCGGTCCGAAGAAAAACAGGCAAGTCCTGATAGAAACCAGATGCCTCAATCCACCCAGATGTGTGTTTTAAGTTGCCACCTTAAGTAAACCATTAATTAACAATACTCACATCTGTCATGGATATCACTCACCCAATCCACGTCTACTAGCATAGCATGGCATAATAAGCAAACGTAGAAGTAACTCCCAAAGGTTTCATAAGAAAACAGGTAATAGGTACTACCTCATCTACTTCCCATCCCACAATTTAATTAGATCCTAATCATGCAATGTGCTTGAGGATTGGTCTAATGCAATAAAACTGGGTAGTAGAAAAGGTATGATCAAAGTGTTACTTGCCTTGCTGAGGATCCGCGAAACCTAGAGATTCGAAGTAACAAGCGGCGCACTCCGGGTGATCTATCGCAGACAAACAACAAGCATACAATAAGTACTCATCTAATGCACAGGTAAAACTCGAATAAAAGATCTAACCAGTAGGTTCAACTTAAGAACTCCGGTTGCAAAAGAGAACGAACCGATAAAGAAACGGAAAACAAACGGCGGAAGAAAACTCGGTTCTAGCAAGATGAAACTAGGTCAAATTTTACCATAGAAAAAACTTGTTTAAGTTGATTAGACGGAACGGCGGTTTCGAAACGAAACTCCAGGCGCTTGAATCACCTGATTCCGATAAACGAGCGAGAAGATAAACTAAAACGAAGATCGGATCTGAGATCGGGATCGCGGAATAAATCCGACGAGAAGAAAAAGAAGAACGATTGAACGAACGGACGTTCGTTAACCCAGAAGAATCCGGTGATCACGTTCGTTAGGACGAACGGTCCGGTGAACGGTCTTGAGGAAACTAGATCGGAGAAGAAAACGAATCCGATCTAGGGTTTCGGAAAAGAAAACTGAACAAAAAATCGATCTAGAAAACCGGAACGGTTTAGCGAAGAACCGGAAAGAAAAACGAATCAGAAGAGAAAAGTCGGAACGATTTGAAGAAAACGATGCGATGAAAAGAGAAATAGACGCGGCGCGGGGCTACCTCCGGCGAACGGCGGCGTTGGGCGGTGGTGACGGCAAGGTGCGGCAGCGGCGGGGTGAGGTGCGGCGGCGGCGCGGGTGAGGTGCAGCGGCGGCGGCGTAGTGCGGCGGCGCGGCGCGGGTGGTGGTGGAGAGGAGGCTTGGGGGCTTTGGGTTTGATGGTTTAGAGGGGGGGTGTGGGGGTATTTATATTGGGGAGGGGGGTTTACTTGGAGTAGAGGGCAAGAATTAGACTAGGAATAGCAAAGAAAAAGAGGGAAAGATCTAGAAAATAAAAAGGAATAACGGAAGTAGGAACAAAGTCCTACTAGGACTTGCCAAAAGAGGCAACGGCGGCGGCTCCTCCTTGCGCCTTGGCGCGCGGCGCGCGTGATGGCCTTGGCCTTTGGCCCAAGGCGCTGCAGAATTTTTTTTAAATTGGTTTCACGCGCGTAAAAATACAGAAAAATAAATCTAACGAGCTCCAAAACTAATAAAGTAAATTTTCCCCGACTCCTAAAAATGAGTCGAACAAAATGAACTTTTCTCCGGGCCTCCAATGCAAATTTTGAAAATACGCATTTTTTGCTTTCCAAATAAAATGCAAATAACTCCGGAAAATCCAATGATCCTCTTTTCAAAATTTTGAGAAGTCTCAAATATGAAAATAACGAAATCTCCAACTCTCTCCGAGGGTCCTTGAGTTGCATGATATTTCTAGGATCGACAAAAATGCAAGAAAATATGATATGCATGATGATCTAATGTATAACATTCCAAATTGAAAATTTGGGATGTTACATATATATAATATAGTTAGAAGGGAAACATAAGTTGGACCTGGCGTTCCTATTCTTATGTAGAAAAATAGAACAGACCTCTGCGTTTTGTTCAAAAAAATACATAAATTGGGGTGCCAAAAATAAAACCCCGGATGGGAGGTCCATAGGCCGGTCGATACATGACGGCCCTAAGAAAATACAAACAGGCCTGTGGACCTCCCATCCGAGGTCGTGGGCTGCGCATGTTAAAAATGAAAGCCTAGACGGGGCAGCCCAAAACCACGTCCAACACTTGCCAAAACTTCGTCCCTCGTTTTCTATGTGTTTCGCACACTCGACATTGTGTGGGCATTTTGACTGTGCATCATATGAAGATGTGCTATGCATGAATGTTGATCAGCATGATGTTAACTGGCTGGTAGTTCCATTTTCGACCATGAATAAAACTTCCAACATGATGTTAACCCTGTTTGAAAAGGCCGTGTTAATATAAATGCTCTGCCTCTGAAAGTTGCAGTTTCTTATCTGAAACTGAACTTGCAATTTATTATCTGAAACTGAAACTTGCAATTTCTTCTCTGAGAATCACATTGTCTGCACTTTTATACTCCTATGAAACTACATTTTTTTAAGTGCTAAAAATAGATCTCTAGAATTCATAAAATACTTTATATGCTCAATACTGCAAATCTGAAATTCAAAAGACATTCATATCTGAAAGTACTCTCAAAATACACAACACAAAACACAATTCACAACCTGCAAATACTGACAACCCTAAGCTCCTCCTGACAATTCACAACCTGCTCGACTATTGGGCTGGGGGGGCAGCCCCCTCCTATTCCTCGACGGCAGACATCCGCCCCGTGAGACGATGTGAACGGCGAGGGAGACGATGGCGGGGAAGCGTTGTCGGGCCAACTGCTTTTCTCCTCTTGCAGTTGGGTTCGGTCGACGAAGACTCCACCGGCTCGCTCTGGCAGGACACCCTCACAAACGGCACCCTGTAGATGCTCGATCCTTCAATCTCTAGTGGATGCTCCATCTGGGATCGATACTCCCACCACCGCTCCCTCACGATCGGATTCGGTGAATCTGTTTGCTCCATGGCCCAGAGGAGCATCTCTATGTACTCCGGCGCGACTCCCTCCGGGAATATCACCGCCTTTTCGCTCTGTTGCAGATATTTGGCCATGGATGTCGCCGTCGCCGCTAGTTGGTCCTTGTTGTCAAACCAAGATTGTATCTCCAACATCCTAGCTAGCTTCACAGGGTCGCCGTCTCCGATCCTCACGTATCGGTTGTACTCCTCCATCGATCTACTTCTCCACATCACCTTCACTCGCCGGTTGTGGTTTTTGAATGGAAGAGGAGAGGAGCAGCGCTAGTTTTGGATTAGAACGGGAGAGGAGCGACGCTAGTTTCGGACTGGAACAGGCGAGGAGGGGCGGTGGTTTTGAAATGGAAGAGGAGAGGAGCAGCGCTGCATTTAGATTGGAACAGGAGAGGAGCGGCGGTGGTTTAAGAGGAGAAGAGCGGAAGAGCGACGCTGGTCTTGGAAGTATTTTTTCATTGTTTCGCGTATTTTGGGTCAAAGTTTGACCACGTACTGTATTCGAGAAGCAAAATGTGAATGCATGTCACCAAAAATCGTATCGTTTCGTTCGTATCTGAATGTACTTTCAAATTATACTCCCTCCATTTTTGTATACAAGGCCACAAACTCATATTACAGGTACCGAGGTAAAAATCAATGCTATGTTTAAGTCAATGTTGCAAGCTAGCTTGTCACCTTGATTGTCGTGTTAATTAATGTGTTTTTTCTCTCCCAAGCACAACAAGCCAACCCTCTTACTCCTCATTGGTTGATTAATGTTGGGAATGCAAGCTAACCTTCTCACTCCCGCATGCACACAGGGGATATTAATGTCCTCGGGTGCTAGTACGAGGTAAAAGCCATCAATTTTGCCTCGATTAATGTTAGTGGCCTTGTATAGTTGCAAATTGTAATTTTGATAGTGGACTTGTATACAACGTAAGACATATATTTTATGTGCGAAAATCATGGTCAATTATGACCCAGAATAAAAGGGTGACTAGTTAATGTTGGTCGCTTTCTTAATTGAAGGGTAAATTGATTTTGATTTTGATCCAGTCAAAGCGCGCTGGCCCTCTCGTCCAATCCTAAATCGCTGCTGCACACTCCTCTCCCTCTTCTCCATTGCAAAACCACCTCCTCTCCTCTCCATCATCTCCATTCCAAAACCACCGTCTTGCCTCTCCCTCTTCTCTATTGCAAGACCACCGTCTCTCCTCCGTTTTCTAGACGCTTTGCTCCATGGCGCGGGTGCAATCCATGGATACAAAATTAGTATAATGTATACTATTTAAAAGTCGAGGGCGGGGCTTTTCCTGCGCGGTAGGCGGTGGGCCAGTTCCGCCTAGTCGGTTCGACAGAGACGCGAGAAGACGAGGGAGTAGCCTGCTGCAAACGTAGGGTTGTGTGATTTGACAGCGAGTTACTGCTGGACAGGTGGGGCCCCGTGATTTGACTTGCCATTATCATTTTAACTGGGGCGCTACGACTGGCGTGAGTCTCCCAGATTCCTGACCACCTCCATACAGGTGCCTCTCCCAATGCTCCACCATGTAGTAGAGGCTGGCTCTTGCATGAGAGCCCACTTCTCCACTTTTTCCTTGCCTCTCTTTCCTCCACATATGCAAAAATGCCATGTAAAGTGCACTATTGTACTTACTTTTACTTGCTCCTACAGGTGCTTAAGCTTGCCACATAGGCATAAAGTCTGATGTGGCAAGTTAATCAAGAAGAGAGAGACTAGTTTGGTGACCCAAGGAAGAAACGGTGCTAAGCGCGTGTACCTAGGTGGAAAGACAATTTTGAGTCTATAGCTAATTAAATGAAGCAAACTTAGCAACACCATTTCATTGGAAGAGGTCACTCCTTGGCAAATGCAATAAATACATGTGCTTGGCACCGTTTCTTCCTTGAGTACGAAGAAAGAGATAGAGAGGAGTAAAAAAATACACTTATAGCCAACCCTGTTGTAGTATGAGTGACTAAGTGATGACTATGTATGACATGCCAACATCAGATAGCCTAACGCACCGTGTTAAATCTCCAAGGGCGCGACCGCGCGAGCGACGCGACGGTCGTGGTTGGCGCGACCATGATACGGGCTGCTCGCAGCCCTTGGATTTGAGATCAAACGGTCGCATGCTAAGTTGCTAAAAATTTGCAGAATAACCCTCCAGGATAGGATATTCACCCATAGGTCTAGAATCACGCCATGCAACCGTTCGATCTCAGATCCAAGGGCTCTTGGAAGCCCGTATCATGGGAGAATGGAAAGCCACTACCCTGCCGTTCGCACGCTGGCAGTTCGCTCCTACTCGTCCCCGCACGTCCTTCAATACTACGGCGGTTCGCTCCTAGTCGTCCCGTCCATTCACATTACGGCAGTTCCACTAATCCTAACCCTCCTCCCAAATCCATGGCGTCCCAAATCTCCATGATCGGCGGTGAGTAAAAGGTTAGAACCATCACCGGCGATGAGTTCGACGTCATCTACACCGTTCTTCCGCGACGGTGAAAGGATGCCTTTCTCGCTTCAGACGCATGTTCGAAAACTCAGATGATGAGTGTGTCGCTGGGCTAGATGTTGAGTACATCACAGTCCTGGGACGGGAGAAGGATCTAAAGGACGAAGAGAGGAAGAAGCCCGCCGTGATCCAGGTTTGCGCACATAACGTTTGCTTGGTGTACCACATATGCCATGCCGACGTTGAGTGCCAGGATTTTAAGAACTTCCTCGAGAGCAACCTAGTCAAATTCGTTACTGTAGACTTTGGTAACGACAAAGAAGTCCTGCGTCGGATAGGCCTCGTTGTAGGAAACACCTTCGACCTCCAGAAGAATCGGCTGGTGTCCTCTCGTCAGCCTTCAATGCTGACCCTGGCAGGAGCCATGGTTCATCCTTCGTACGGTAAACTGGAGAAACCTCTTTACACGTTTCATCGTCATGCATGGCAGCAGAATGTACTAGATATAGACCACATCCACTATGCTGCAATGGATGGCTACCTTTGCTTCAATATCTACAAGGGTTGGATGAAGAGCAACAGCCAAGTGTGCGGTTCAAGCAAAGAAGTATCGGCCAAGAGGAAGAGGGACAAGGACGAAGTCGAGGACGTGGACGAGGACCCCGATTAAGGTGGCAGTGTCGTTGCTCATGGTAGTTCTAATGCAGTGTCTACCGGAATAGTTGCAAAGTTTAATTTCAGGTGTGCTTAATTTAATTTGAGGGGTGTGTTGTGCTGAGCCCCCAGCAGAACTATGTTATGTTTCTTCTTGTTACTTTAACTCTTCAGTACGTACATACTAGTATTTCTTACATTTCATCTTTTAGTTGGTATAGTACTACCACTCGTTTCTTCACATTATATACGTACAATATATATGGCCAACATCATATAGCCAACAGTTTAGTTGTCAAAGAATTTCAGGGTGCTTAGTTTTGTCAAAGAATTCCAGGATGCTTAGAGGGTGCTTGGATCCAAGGGACTTATTTTAGTCTGACTAAAAATAGTCTCTTTAAGAGGCTAAAGTTCCGAGCACCCCTGACTAAAGAGGGGCTAAAACTAGTCTTGAGACTAAATTTTTTTAGTCAGGGGTACCCCTACTAAAATGTGTATTAGTCCTCTTTCTAATCATTTAACTCCTCTCCTTTAACACAGGAGAGTTCTAGATTGGAGGGTTTGGAGGATAATAAATGCTCATTAACTTGATTTTAGCCTTTTTAGTATTTGGATCCAAGCATGGGTGAGGCTAGCATGTTTTAGTCCCACTACTTTTAGTCATGGGACTAAAACGTATCCAAGCACCCTCTTAGTTTTATTTGAGGGGTGGGTTGTGTTGGACACCATTATTGTGACTTGCCTTTTTAATAGTACTATATGCATAATTTTGCGACGAGCGCTCTCTATATGTACCACCTTTTTTTAATTTCAAGTTTTGCTCCATGGCGCAATCCGTCGATACTGCTGCTGTACAAAAGTATACATTTTTTAAAAGGCTAGAGGGCGGGGCAGTCTAGCTTGGTCGGTTTCATGAGAGGCAAGGGCCTTTGTGATTTGACGGCTCATTACTGCTGGAAGGCGGGGCCTTGTGATTTGACTGCTCGTATAAATGCGCCGACGACCTGATCGAGGAGGAGCAAAGAACCGTGCGGTATACTCAAGTTTTCCACTGGAGTAGTACTGCGACGGAGGAGCACGAAACATGGCAACCCAGTGCCATATGGCGATAAAAAATGATCTAATTTGCTAGTCATCTCATTGTTAGCATTGTTCTATTCATTCCCTCAAAAAAACATTGTTCTATTCATGCCTCGCAGAGAACATGACACGTGCGGCGAAACACCCGAAGCAAAATATGAAACACAGGAGCAAAAGTAGAAGGAAGATTATCACCCCAAATGATCTAATTCGCCGCGGAGTCGTAACTGCTTCTTCATCGCCTCCACAACCTCCATCTCCTTGCGCGTCTCCTCCGCCATCTTCGTCATTGTGTCCATGACGCGGCATTTCTCGACGCAATCCTTCATCATCTGTTCCACGACCATATTACGTACCTTGACAGCAGTCGGGTGCTCGATGCGGAGCTTCGCCAACTGTTCCTTCTGTTCCATGGCGAGGGCCTTCAACATCTTCATCGAGGAACTACTATTCTCATGCAGCTTCTTCTAGCCGGTGTTCTTCTCCTTCAATAGGTCGATCTCGTGGCAGAGCTTCGCATTGTCCTCCCGAAGTCGCAGGATTTCACCGGTCGCCTTCTTCTCCGAGGCAATGCTCTTCTTCAGCAGCATCACCAAGTCGGTGGTCAACTCCCCCTACTGAATGAGCTCAGCGGGCATGTCGTCGAGGCTCTCCTTCAGCAACTCCATCAAGCCTTGGATGAACTCCTTCTGCTTATTGAGCTGATCGGGCATGCGGTCGAGGGATAACGACTCCAGCTCCGCCGGTTCGGCATGTTCGCCTCCCCGGCTAGGGCGCTCCTGGGAGCCATCGCCTGCCCCTGAGAGATCTTTCGAGGTCTCTGCGTGGCGGCGAGCCCTCTTTTTTTTCCACAGCCTTGGTTGCTGCTCCCTTGTTACAGTAGTTCTCGACCTAGAGCTCTTCTCACCGACCATGGCAACGACGGACGAAGAAGAAGCACTTATGAGGAGGAAAGGTAGAGTGATTTTCGGTTAGGTAGTTCCCCTTTTTATAACCTAAGTACTAGCACTAGTACTAATACCTGCATAGTGGGAACACGTTCAGGTTTGGTACGTACTACTAGTAGGTGTGAGCAGGCTTTCGAATGTGATGGGAACAAGGTAAAGATTAATTGATGGTTTTGGTTTCGAGGCCCGAAACAGCTCCCGATGAGTTTAGCGGAACATAAATTTCAAGTACTACACTGCTCAAATGCGTAAATATTATGTTACTGTCAAAAATTGGCACAAAATACGAAGGATACCAATGAAAGTACTACTAGCAACCCACGATTTAACTACTCGCATGCGCGCAGTGGAGTAATATTGTCTTTCTTCCGCCCTCACGTCCACTCAATTTGCATGCACTGTATTAATTGACCATCAATGAAGTGAACGACTTTACACGCGTCAAATTATCACATGGGGTGGATCTTGGTACAAAATTGCGTCCGCCCGTGTACCCGCGTGTGCGTGTGAGGAACGAGTGCGTGCATGGCGTGCGTGCACATCTTTGCTTCGTGCATGTACCACCAGTATGGCTCAGGGAGGATGAGTACATTCTTCTGGAACCAGCAGCACGTCACTGTGATCAATCCACGCAAGGAGGTCACGACAATGCCTACACATGTGCCACGTGGCTTCATGAACTGTAAGAGAGACACTATGTAGCGTGCCATTGGTATTCTAATTTACGTGTTTTGCACATACTCGAAGTACTAGTAAGGTACATGTGCATTGCACGCATCAGATTTTGCAACCAAATTATGAATAAATACCACTATACCATGTAAGCTCTGAGTCATATATGCCTGATGTAGCCCTTCATTTAATTCTTATAGTTCATCTCATTCAAAATCAATTAGTTTTTATAAAAAAGCTAAGAACACGGGAATAGGAAAAACATGGGATTATAGTGGAATCTCGTCTTGAATCCTACAGGATTGTACGAGTGTTTGATTGTGCATAGAAAAAGCGCAGAATTCTTTCAAAGAGGTTTGAGTGGATGGGATGTTTCCTATGAAATCTAGTGCAAATGAATCATATGGAAAAATTCCTATGGTTTACAATCCTAAGAATCAAACAACCAAGATAGGAAAAATTCCTAATGATTAGAATCCTCCAAAATTCCTTTGAGAATCCTTTGAATCAAAGAAGCCCTTAATCTATTTTATGATTCATGGAATTGTGCGTTGTAAAGTGTCGGTGTACTAAAGTAGGGGTACCTTAGTACCCCGAACTCGTGCACGGGCAGTTGTAGCACCACGGCAGGGCTTGCCAGGTGACCACCAAAAATCATCGTGGTTCCTTTGGAGCCATTCAAGAACAAACTATTCAAGCCAAGAAGACAAGGTCCCGACAAGAGGAGCTTGTCGGGAAGGCCATTCAAGGCACCAGGCCCCGGCAAGAGGGGCTAGCCAGGAAGGCCCCGGCAAGAGGAGTTTGCCGGGATGGCCGCCCGAAGCACAAAGGCCCCGGCAAGAGGAGCTTGCCGGAGGAGCCACTCAAGGAGACAAGGCCCCGGCAAGAGGAGCTTACCGGGACGACCGCGGCAAGGCGCTTGCCGCGACAAGCTACTACTCCGCTGCCCGCGCTCCAGCTCATCCACCAACGTGTCGCTCTGGGATCATTCCAAGATACGTGGCGAGAAGCTGTGCAGCCAGGGGCATGCGGTGGCGAAGCGACGCTGACAAGATAGCCATCGTGGCAAACGGTGGCGCCCCTGACGACCACTTTTCACATTGTTTGGGGCGACACAGACGGGCATTTAATGCCCTTGTCCCCTGCCGTCAGGGTTAGGTATGATAGCACTGTACAAGCAGTTGTACCCAACACAACACTTTGCCATTTTTGCCCTCACCTACGTTGCCACCTGTCGGTGACCCCTTTAACATATAAAAGGAGGCCCATGCGCACGTAGAGAGGGGGGAGGACACTCACGCGGCACCTCGCCAGCGGCTCGTGAGTACTGTAGCATCTTGCACCCCCGAGCAAGAACACACAATCCACAAAAGCAGCAGTAGGGTTTTACGCATCCGTGCGGCCCGAAGCTGGGTAAACCCCTTGTGTGCATCGCCTCGATCCGCTCTTCGTGCGGCCTCCGCTCCCCGCCGAACCAGAAAGGGGCTCGGTCCCCATAGGTGTTCGTGGAGGCAGATCCCCCCCGACATCTTTGGCGCGCCAGGTAGGGGGCGCGTCGAGGTTGCGTGAACCCGATCCGGCGTTCGCACGAGCTAAATCTTCATCATCTTCGTCATCGACATGCCACCGAAGAAGAAGGCTCCGGAGGTGGCTGGTCCGTCCGCGTCGAACCCACCGCCCCTGGAGCAGGCGGGTGGTGGGGAAGGCGCCGGCGGAGGAACGGGCGTCGGCGAAGAAATCCCCAATGCCGCGACGTCCGAGCATGCACCGCGCCCAACTCAAGAGGCGCAGGACCGGCAGCGCCATGGTATTCACAGTACCATACGCTCGCTGGACCCAGATCGAGCTGGCGGATCTCGGGACGTTCAAGGCCAGCATACGTGCCAACATGCTGGCCCGAGCGAGGTGCGGTCGCCTGGACAGCGGACTGCTCCTTCTAATGTAGTTAGAAGTTCGAGCACATCCCGTTCCACGCACCGTTCACCACCGTTGCCCGCCACCCCAGCGGAAGCTCTGGCACGAGCCCAACTGCTCCTAGATTACCCTCCAACGGCGGACAAGCTCGACGACTAGAGGGCCACCATTCAGAGTCTCATTGGCTTCACCAACGGCGACACTCCGCGGCAACTGAGTGCGTCGCAGCCGCGGCGGGCCAGTCAGGCACCAGCCGGTGGCGACAAGACCCGTGGGGGTGCGACCACCGTGCACTCTCCACCCCAAAGGCCGGGGTCGCCGACCCGCCGGAACCACCATGACAACGACTCCATTGCGTCGTCGGATCCGCGAACCCGTCGCGATCAGCGCAAAGTTCTTCACGAACGAAAGCAAGAAGACGCTCGTACTCGCATCGAGCGTCGAAGAGAGGCACGGCGTCAGTCAGACCAGCACGTTGAGCCTTCTGTCGACATGCATGCGCCAGGGGGGCCAGGCGACCTGCCATACTCGGTGGGCTGCTCTGCGTTTACCCGTGAGCTGCGGCAAGTCCAGTGGCCCAGCACAAAGAATTTCAAGCTAGACGTACCAGAGAAGTACGACGGCAAGTCGCATCCGTCGGAGTTCCTCAGCATCTACACCATCGCGGTGCAGGCTGCTGGGGGGCGGGACGACAAGATCCTTGCCAACTACTTCCCGCTGGTACTCAAATCCAATGTCAGATCCTGGCTCATGCACTTGCCGGACAACTCCATATCCTCCTGGGCAGACTTGTGCCATCAGTTTGTTGGCGCCTTTACAGGCGGCCACAAACCTCATGGCCAAGCGAGCGATCTCCATCTGCTCGTCCAGAAGGAGGGAGAGCCCCTGCGCAAGTTCATTCAGAGATTCAGCCGTGTGCACTACAACATCCCTGATGTCCACCCTGCCGCGGTCATCAGCGCATTCCATCAGAACGTGCAAAACCGCAGGATGCGGGAGGAGATGGCGATGTGCAAGATCAAGGACGTCAGTGAGCTGTACGCCTTGGCCGACAAGTGTGCGCGTGCTGAGGAAGGGAGGAAACTCCCTGGAGAGAATGTAGGAACAGGAGGATCTGACAGCGAAGGTACTGCCCCGGCAAGGAAGAACCGGCGGCGGAACAACAGGAATAAGAAGGGCAAAGATGTACTAGTTGTCGAGCAGTCCGGCAGTGAAGGTGGCGCCAAGCAAGCCAAGGCTGGCGGCTCCGGCAAGGAAGTTGCCGCATGCGCCAACTGCCAGGCCGTGACGGCCGCCGACAAGCAGGACGGCACCAACAAACAGTACTGCAAGATCCATCATACCAAGGGCCATGACCTCCAGAGCTGCAAGAAGGTCGAGCAGCTCGTCGAGCTGCAAAAGGCCGAGTACGAGCGACGCGATAAGGAGAAAGCCCAAAGAGGTATTGGAGGGTCCGGCACGAAGCGTCCCGGCCCGGGGGGACACCGCGGCAAGGAGACAGGCCTCCCCGCGGCCGCGACAAGGATGAAGACGACGAAGATGTGGATGATGACGAAACCAGCGAGCAGGAGTTCCAGAAAGCCACAGAGGTCTTGTGCGTTGATGGTGGTGCTTCTCTGCACACTTCACACCGCCAACTCAAGCAGTGGGTGCGGGAAGTCAGTGCAGCAGAACCACCCATCGAGTCACGCAAGCTTCTGAGATGGTCCAGCACGCCTATCATCTTTGATATTGAGGACCACCCTGATCGCACAACCGCGGTCGGGTGCCTGCCGATGTTGGTTTCGCCAACTATCCGCAACCTCAAGGTCACTAAGATGCTAGTTGACGGCGGGGCCGGCTTGAACCTGATCTCCTCCGCTGTGCTTCGGAAACTCCAAGTCCCTGAAAGCGAGCTCGAAGAGACCGGCGCATTTCAAGGAATCAACCCGGGAAGGAGCAAGCCGAAGGGGAAGATCACGTTGCCGGTAACATTCGGCAGCGAGATGAACTTCAGGACTGAGAGGGTCACCTTTGACGTTGACAATTTTCCATTGCCTTACAATGGGATTCTTGGCCGTCCAGCGCTCGCCAAGTTCATGGTGGCCTCTCACCACGCGTACAACATGCTCAAGATGCCAGGCCCGATAAGTGTCATTACTGTCCCTGGCGACAAGAAGGAGACCCTTATCTGCGCCGACAAGATTTACCGGGAGGCAGCAGCCGCAACTGATCGCGAGACACTTGCCGCTGAAGCCCCCGGATGGAAGAAGAAGACCACGTCCGGCAAAAGCTCTGGTGCCCACTCCGGCAAGCGCACCTCTTCGGAGTGCTGCGCTGCCGTCGAGGACGCACCATCGAGCTCCACCGGCAAGTGCAAGAAGACGATGGCAGCTCCTCCAACGACCAAGAAGGTGCCCGCCAAGGAGGACGGCGCTGGTGGTACCTTCACCATCAGCGCCACGCTCGACCCTAAATAGGAAAGCACGCTCGTTGCTTTCCTGCGGGCGAATGTCGATGTGTTTGCATGGCAGCCATCTGACATCCCCGGTGTTCCCAGGAAAGTAATCGAGCACCACCTTGCCGTCTGCCCTCACGCGCGGCCCGTCAAGCTGAAAGTCAGGAAGCAAGCGGTGGAGCGCCAAGAGTTCATCACAGAAGAGATCAGGAAGTTGGAAGCAGCAGGCCTCGTCAGAGGAGTGCTCCATCCTACGTGGCTGGCCAATCCTGTAGTCATGCGCAAGGCGAACGGGAAATGGAGGCTTTGTATTGACTTCTCTGATGTTAATAAAGCTTGTCCCAAAGACCCATTTCCCTTGCCGCGCATTGACCAGATTGTTGACTCCACGGCCGGATGCGACTTGCTTTCATTCCTGGACGCATATTCAGGGTACCATCGGATCTTCATGGCAGAAGAAGATGAGGAGAAGACCACATTCATCACTCCATGTGGCACGTACTGTTTCGTACGGATGCCTTTCGGACTGAAGAATGCTGGTTCAACCTTTGCAAGGGTAGTCCATACTGCTTTTGAACCGCAGATACACAAAAATGTGGAAGCCTACATGGATGATATAGTGGTCAAGAGCAAGGACAAGTCAACCCTAATTCAAGATCTAGAAGAGACCTTTGCAAATCTGCGCAAGATCAGCCTCAAGCTCAACCCCGAGAAGTGTGTGTTTGGAGTCCCTTCCGGCAAGCTTCTCGGGTTCTTCGTGTCTCAGCGAGGGATTGAGGCTAACCCCGACAAGATCAAGGCCATCGAGCAAATTGAAGCACCAAAGCGCGTCAAGGATGTAC
Source organism: Aegilops umbellulata (assembly GCA_032464435.1). Taxonomy (NCBI): domain Eukaryota; kingdom Viridiplantae; phylum Streptophyta; class Magnoliopsida; order Poales; family Poaceae; genus Aegilops; species Aegilops umbellulata. The sequence goes on along the minus strand of CP136058.1, from coordinate 433,532,308 downwards.
GAAAGCTTGCCGGTTGCGTGGCAGCTCTCAGCAGGTTTATCTCTAAGTCAGCTGAGTGCGCCTTGCCGTTTTTCAAAATCTTGAAAAAGGCGGGTCCGATGCAATAGACTCCGGAAGCGGAGGCTGCGCTACAAGACTTGAAGAGGTACCTGTCCTCCACTCCAATACTTGTCGCGCCTAAGCCACAAGAGAAGTTGCTGCTATACCTGGCAGCTACCAATCAAGTGGTTAGTGCTGCGTTAGTAGCGGAGAGGGAGGCAGATGATGAGGCCGCAACCCCGGCAAGCACATCCGGCGACAAGCAGGGGGCTTCCCCGGCAAGCTCTGGTCCCGACAAGGATGGATCTGCGCAGGTGCAAGAGGAGGTGCAGAAGAAGAGAATGGTGCAGCGCCCAGTTTACTTTGTCAGCTCCCTTCTGCAGGGGGCTAGGTCAAGGTACTCTGGTGTGCAGAAATTGCTTTTCGGCCTTCTCATGGCCTCGAGAAAGCTGCGCCATTACTTCCAAGCACATGAGATCACTGTTGTCACTCGCTTTACGCTGAAGAGGATACTACATAATCCAGAGGCAACAGGCAGGATTGTCGAGTGGGCTTTGGAACTGTCAAGCTTTGGCCTCAAGTTTGAAAGCACTTCAACTATCCAAAGCAGAGCATTGGCAGAATTCATAGCAGAGTGGACGCCAACACCAGACGAAGAAATTCCAGAGACGAGCATCCCCGTCAAAGAGGCAAGCAAAGAGTGGCTGATGTACTTTGACGGTGCCTTCTCGCTGCATGGCGCCGGTGCTGGCATGCTGCTTATTGCACCCACCGGAGAGCACCTCAAGTACATAGTCCAGATGCACTTTCCCGAGGAGCAAGCAACCAACAATACTACAGAGTATGAAGGATTGCTTGCCGGTCTCAGGATCGCGGTAGAACTTGGGATCAAGAAGCTCATTGTCAGGGGAGACTCGCAGCTTGTCGTCCACCAAGTGAACAAGGATTACCAGAGTCCATTGATGGAAGCATACGTTGATGAAGTGAGGAAGCTAGAAGAGCGCTTTGATGGCCTGCAAATGGAACATGTTCCAAGAGCTGAGAACGACATTGCCAATGGCCTGTCAAAGTGTGCGGCACTTAAGTTACCTGTGGAACCAGGGATCTTTGTGCTCAAGCTGAGTCAACCATCCGTAACACCATCAATTGGACAGAGCAAGAAGAGGAAGTTGACCTCTGGAGACTACCTTCCGGCAGAGCTTCCCCAAGCCGCCGCCAAGAGGGTCCCCAAGGTCAACGCCAAGAATGCTGAGGAGCAGCCTGCTCCGGCGAGCCCCAGGGTTCGTTCCGTTGAAGCAGACGCTCCCGACAAGTTTTGCTCCGGCAAGCTTGCCGGGGAACATCAAGCTCCGGCTGAGCCGCAAGTTCTCGCTGTGGAAGCAGGTGTTCCCGCAGCAGCAGATGTGCCTTTAGTCCTTGTCATCGAGCCGCAGGCTCCGGCATGGGCACAACAGATCGTCCGATTCCTTCAGACAGGGGAACTTCCTGATGAGCAAGAAGAAGCAGAAAGAGTAGCCTGACAGTCAAGTATGTACCAGTTTGTCGACGACACACTATACAGAAGAGGACGCAACGGTGTGAAATTGAAGTGTATTCCCCGGGAAGACGGACAAGAGCTGTTGGCAGAGATACATGGAGGCATATGTGGTCACCACATCGGCACAAGAGCACTTTCCGGCAAAGCGTTCCGGCAAGGTTTCTTCTGGCCGACGGCCCTCCAGGATGCAACTGCACAAGTAACCAAGTGTGAAGCGTGCCAGTTCCATTCCAAGCAGATACACCAGCCAGCTCAAGCTCTCTAGACAATCCCTTTATCCTGGCCATTTTCGGTCTGGGGGCTCGACATCCTCGGCCCCTTCCCCCGAGCTGTCGGGGGCTTTGAGTACTTGTACATCGCAATCGCCAAGTTCACAAAGTGGCCGGAAGTGGAACCGGTGAGGAAGGTGACAGCACAGTCAGCAGTCAAGTTCTTCAGGTCGATCGTTTGTCGCTTCGGGATCCCCAACAGGATCATCACCGACAACGGTACGCAATTCACGAGCCGCACCTTCAAGCAGTACGTCCAAGATCTCGGCGCCAAGGTCTGCTTCGCTTCTGTTGCTCACCCCAGAAGCAACGGTCAAGCGGAGAGGGCCAATGCTGAAGTGCTGCGTGGGCTCAAGACCAGGACTTTCGACAGGCTGCATAAGTGTGGAAGAAACTGGATCGAGGAGCTGCCAGTGACTCTTTGGTCGATCAGAACGACGCCAAATCGAGCCACTGGCCAGACACCATTTGCTCTAGTCTATGGAGCAGAAGCAGTTACCCCCACGGAACTCGTATACGGGTCACCTCGAGTGCTCGCTTATGATGAGCTTGAGCAAGAGCGGCTGCGTGAAGATGACGCGCTGCTCCTTGAGGAAGATCGTCTTCAGGCTGCTGTGCGAGCTGCTCGCTACCAGCAAGCTTTGCGTCGCTATCATAGCCGCAAAGTTAAAGCCAGAAGCTTCGAGGAAGGCGACCTTGTTCTTCGGCGTGCTCCGTCCGCCAAGAATTCCAACAAGTTGACGCCGAAGTGGGAAGGCCCTTACCGGGTGAAACAAGTCACGAGGCCTGGCGCTGTCCGCCTTGAGACCGAAGATGGCACTCCGGTGAGCAACTCCTGGAATATCAAGCATCTTCGTAAGTTTTACCCGTAAGGCGCGGTTGTCGGACCCCGTCCGGCAACCACCCTTTTGTACAAGTCTTGCCGCTGTTGCATGTAATCCTTTGTACAAAGCCAGGCGCAGACCCTGCGCATCAGTAAATGAAGCGCTGGCGCCCTAAGTTTTAGCATGCATGCTGAGTCGAGTCTCGTCCTTGGTTAGGGTTGATAGTGCTTAACAGCGGCTAACCCCTAGCTTAGAGGTCGAGTGTGTGTCATGTTGCTGTTCTTTCGTTTCCTTTGGTTCGCAGGGTTTGCATATCCTGGCCGGACCGCTTGAGGAAGAAGAAGAGAAGAAGGGCGGACCAGCATCTGGTCCCTGGCAAGCCAGTGTTGCCGGGGGCTGCAAGTACAAAGATTTACCCACGGCAAGCCAGAGCTGCCGGGGGCTGCAATCTCAGATAAGTTTTTCACCCCTTGTCATGCGTTCTCTTATGGGCTGAGGAATGCGAAAACCTTGTTTCTTCCTAAAAAGCTGCCGTGCTCCCTTATCCCTAGGCCCCAGAGCGCGTTCCTGGGGCCAGTTTTGGTAGTAGCTGCGGCGGCAAAGAGACGAAACGGGGAGCCCGAACCCGCCTCATCCCTGCCTCCGCCAAGAGCGTGAGAAAGGTCGAGTGACGTGGGAAGACGGCAGGGCCTGTTGCCGGGCAAAGAAGTGTCTATCTTAACGATACAAAGGATCCGCTCCTTGGCGCGGGTTTCACCCGCGAGACAAGTGGCCCGGCAAACATCCCCTTTTCATTAAAAACATTCCACTCAGGTACAGCTCAGAGAGAATGAAAAACATGAAAGATGGGATTACAAGCTTTAAATGCAACTAAAGCCCGAGGGCTTACAAGTTAAAAAGAGATAAGGTGCCCGTAATCCCTTTCTTGTCTCTCTCTTCAGGAGGTAGGACAAGGAGGCGAAAAGGGCAAAAGGGGGCGCCTAGGCGAGCTACGGGTGGCAGAAGACACCAAGAAGACATCTCGGCGGTCGTCCAAAGGCTGATGGGGATGGCGGCGCCGGAAGTGGAGCTCGAAGATGAGGCAGCGGGACGTCGGCACGCTGTCGAGGGCGTCTTGCCCTCGTACTCCGAGTTGACGGACTTGCCGCCCGCCCTCTTCCTCTTCCGGAGCCTCCGTACGCCAGCCGCCAAGGAGACGACCCCGAGAAGCTCAAGGAGCCGGCGACGCGAATGATGGGGTCGCCGGTGCCACGCGAGGCGGCGCCCGACACCTAGTCAGACCCGTCATCCTGCCGCCCGCCACCCTCGTCGTCGTTGTCGCTCCCCTCCTCGTCACTCTCGCTCGAGGAGGAGCCTTCGCTGTCGGAGGAGCTGTCCACGCAGCACCGAGCCCGGGTCCCAAGCACCCGAAGACCTTGACGGAGAGGAGATCGCCCTCCATCAGCTTAAAATGGAGGGTGAACCCCTCCATCAAGCTGTGGATACGGGCGAACGTCTTCCACCCTCGACCAAGATACATCACGCCGGGGGCTGGGGACTCAACGTGGACTCGCGTGCCGCTGATCCCACAGCCCCTCATGCGCAGTCTCAGCGTCTCGGGCTGTTCCGTCTCCATCACGCTCGCGAATGGAGCCGGGAGGCGGAGGCGATGACGAAGCGCCCGGCGCAGCCTGATGAAGAACTCGCAGGGGTCGTCCCCAATATGGACCGCCATGAGAAGAGGAGCCGCTGGCGGAGGCGAAGCCGGCGCACCGCCCCGTCTGCCTCTTCCCCTAGCGCCTCGGCCTCGTCCTCAACCTCGCCCACGACCTCGCCCCCTTCCTCTTCCCCTTACGGCTGGCTCTGCCACCACGGGTGCGAGGGGAGGAGGGGCGCGCTGCCTAGCGGCAACCCTCGCCGCCACCGATGAAGGACCAGGGTTCCCTTTCTCCATAGCGAATAAGAAAGAGGGGATCAGAAGCTGAAGGGAAGAAGAGATGAAGGAGTGCGGATTTCCGTCGCCCCCTCTCGCTCCTTATAAAGGAGCAGAGCGGGGTCTCGGCCGCCCCGCTCAACCAATCAAGGCGCAGGAAGAGCAGGCGACTGGGACCGACCCGCTGCCTCGACCCACGACGGCCCGGCTTCCTGCCTCCACCGTCGCGACCCCAGGCGCATGGAGGCCATGTGGCAGACGCGCAGAACCGAGGAGACGGGTCAGGCGACCTCTCCCCACCCCGTGATCGTGGGGAGCGGACGCCTCGAAAACCGCGCCTCGGCCCCGTCCAGTAAGCGAACCACGCCTCCAGGCCTCCCTCCGTTTATGGGGAAGGCACGAACCACCCTCTTTACTACGACGTGACGCATGCATGCGGGGCTCTGCCCCACGCACGCCGCCCACGTCACCCACGCCTCTCTCCACTATGCCGCGTTCGACGCGCGCCATTCGGGGAGAGCGTGGTGGATCCGGAGCAAGATGCGGTGTAGCCCAGGCCACGCGTGCCCGTGCACTGTTTTGGGCCTGGCCCAACAGCGCTCGGCACCGTGTATGGCCCAGGCCCGGGGGCTCCTGTCGGTGTACTAAAGTAGGGGTACCTTAGTACCCCGAACTTGTGCACGGGCAGTTGTAGCACCCCGCGGCAGGGCTTGCCAGGTGACCACAAAAAATCATCGTGGTTCCTTTGGAGCCATTCAAGAACAAATTATTCAAGCCAAGAAGACAAGGTCCCGACAAGAGGAGCTTGTCGAGAAGGCCATTCAAGGCACCAGGCCCCGGCAAGAGGGGCTCGCCAGGAAGGCCCCGGCAAGAGGAGTTTGCCGGGGTGGCCGCCCGAAGCACGAAGGCCCCGGCAAGAGGAGCTTGCCGGAGGAGCCACTCAAGGAGACAAGGCCCCGGCAAGAGGAGCTTACCGGGACGACCGCGGCAAGGCGCTTGCCGCGACAAGATACTACTCCGCTGCCCGCGCTCCAGCTCATCCACCAACGTGTCGCTCTGGGATCATTCCAGGATACGTGGCGAGAAGCTGTGCAGCCAGGGGCATGCGGTGGCGAAGCGACGCTGACAAGATAGCCATCGTGGCAAACGGTGGCGCCCCTGAGGACCACTTTTCACATTGTTTGGGGCGACACAGACGGGCATTTAATGCCCTTGTCCCCTGCCGTCAGGGTTAGGTACGATAGCACTGTACAAGCAGTTGTACCCAACACAGCACTTTGCCATTTTTGCCCTCACCTACGTTGCCACCTGTCGGTGACCCCTTTAACATATAAAAGGAGGCCCATGCGCATGTAGAGAGGGGGGAGGACACTCACGCGGCACCTCACCAACGGCTCGTGAGTACTGTAGCATCTTGCGCCCCCGAGCAAGAACACAATACAATCCACAAAAGCAGCAGTAGGGTTTTACGCATCCGTGCGGCCCGAAGCTGGGTAAACCCCTTGTGTGCATCGCCTCGATCCGCTCTTCGTGCGGCCTCTGCTCCCCGCCGAACCAGAAAGGGGCTCGGTCCCCATAGCCTGTTCGTGGAGGCAGATCCCCCCCCCCCCCGACATAAAGCATAAAGTAAAAACAAATAATGGCAATTCAACTAGAAAAAAAAGTTTGGGAAGTTATGATACGGAAGATTCTAGAACAAAAGAGAACCACTGTTGTTTTGAGGTTTGTGCATTATGCTTAAGTTCAACCATGGAGTTTGCTAGATTGTACATGTGGCAAAATCCGGTGGGGGGCTAGAAGATGGTGCGAGGGGCCGAGTGGAAAGAGACTATGAAGGAATGCACAAGTGCGAGATTGATATTTAGAGAGAGGGGGCGAACATGTGCGCTGATGCGCGCAGTGGCGGAGCCATGAAAAATAAATGAGCTAGGGGCCAAGCATTTCTAATCCTTTACGAGGAGGGTCAATTCATGAACTTAAACCATTTTTAGCAGCAATTGTCTAATGATCACATTCATATTAGCCTTGATATATAGTGATGTTAGGGGGTAGGGGGGCAGGGCCCTTACTGCCCCCTGTCTTCGCCATTGTGCACGCGTCTGAGAGATGAAGCAAAAGGCATGGATGATAAGAGGGGGGCGTTGGATACATAATTACTGTGGGTGTATTAGCTATATATGTTAATCCTATATAGAAAGGTATATATTGATCGATGTGGACGTGGGAAAGAGGGTGAGACCTCACTGGATATATCGGTTGATCGGTTTGTGTGGAAAACTATGAAAGACCTAGCTATATACACACATACATAGAGGAACATCGATCGTTGCGCATGCACGCGTGAGAGATAAACAATGCCCGATATGATGGAGAGGGGGATGTGTGTTGGTGTGTGCCTTCATGGGAGACCGACCTGAAGAAAAAGATTGCATGCGTGCGATGGATAATGTCCACTGGTAGTGTGTGTGCATGCATGCACGAGAGAAAGTTAGTGGTACAATTATAAAGAGAAGACTACTGTGTGGGTGTAAAAGAATAGCTGAATAGGTGAGGTCACAACCAATGTAAAGTTGAATTCAAATATTTGAATAAGAGATCCTGATGTTTGAAACCCATGCATGCATGAATATAACGGAGATCTGCGCGGTGTGGTTTGGAAACGAGAATGTTGTAATGTATACACATTGAACAAGGTCAGACTGATTTGAATTTGAGATACCGATGGCAGACATCATTTGGCCACGTCGCATCCGTGCATGGACACACTATTCTAATTGGAGATGATGGGCGGCTTTTGCATCACATATCTATATCTATACCCCTATATATATTATATTTTATATTTTTTTATATTGTGTGCGGGTAACTTTAACTTTGAAAGATGGTCGTTGGATGAGGCGAATCCGATGGTCCAAAGATGGCAAATTTGAGCACTACTGGCCGTTGGATATCATCTAGATTCCACCAGATTTCGCCACATGTATAATCTAGAAGACTCCATGGTTGAACTTAAGCATAATGCACAAACATCAAAACACAAGCACTTCTTATTTGTTCTAGAATCTTCCGTATCAGAATTGCCCAAATGTTTTTCTACATGATTTGCCATTGTTTGTTTTTACTTTATGTCTTACGACGCACAATTCCATGAATCTTAAAATAGATTAGCTTTCTTATAAAAAATAGATGATTTTGAATGAAATGAACTATAAGAATTAAACGAACATCTACATCATGCATATATGACTCAAAGCTTGCATGCTATAATGTGGTATTTATTCATAATTTGGTTGCCAAATCTCATGCGTGCAATGCACGTGTACCTTACTCTAGTCTAAATGGTGTTTGTGTGTGCGTGTTGAGGTGCAAATTGTCTTTTTTTGGGTACACGTTAAGCTTGTTCTTCCGAAATTTCAGGCCGCCCCTTGTTGTGCCAAAAATTCAAGCTAGCGTCTCTATCTATCGTGCTGCGAAACTCCCGCCTCTTCAACCCGCACCTTGTTAGCCCGAAATATTTAAGATATATCTTTGTCTCGTTGTGCTCCGACAACTCCCTCCATCTCAACCCACGCCTTGCTATTCCAAAATTACAACGCACGCGAAAACTCCCACCTCCTGTGAAATCCCGACACGCAAAATGCCCGTGGTACCCCTGAACCGAAAGAACCGCCTCAAATCGGTGGGGGTACTTTCGTAACTTACCCCACATTTGGGACAAGTGCGTCTCTAAGCCATGGTTCCCCACTGCCATCCCATCCGCCCACCCATTCGTACACCGAGGCCGCGAAAACCCGCGACGAAACCCCACACCCTGCTCCGTCCGCCACCCAGCTGGAGCCTCTTCCCCGACGACGTCGTCCACAGGAACACCTCGATGTCCCTCATCCACCGTACTGGATGAGGATCCGTTGTCGATCTCATCATCCCGCCGGTTCAGCCACCCCGTCCTCCACCTCCAAGGAGCTGCCCCGACGTTCCACTCGTCTTTCGCGCCACCTCCATTCCCACATCGCCGTCTTCACCTGCACCACCGGAAGAGCATCCTCATCACCGTTTCCTCGGATGAAGCTGCGGCCTAATCGGCGCCACCAAAGAGGTTGTACACTAATCACCGCATATTCTTCACGGTGCTGCCGGCACTCGGTCCCGAGCCGACACGATGCGGCTCCATCCACGGCGGCGTTGCCGGCCACTTCCTCCACGGCGTCACTCCCTCGGCGGCGACGTCCACATCAGTAGGAGCTGCTGCTGCTTTAGCTCTCGCTCGCGCTGTTGCTCTGCTCTTGCTCTCGGTCCCCTGCCTGGTCTGCTCTTGCTATTGATCTTGCTCGCGCTGCTGCTCTCGCTCTTACTCTTGCTTGCGATGCTGCTCCGATTTAGCTACACTTCACTCCGATGCCGCCGGGGTGAAGGAAGAACCAGCCGCAGCAGGGAGGGGGGCTCGCCAGAGAGGTACCCCACTATATATATTAGGGTTCAGGATGGGGGCGGTGGTCGCCGGCGGTGGCGGGGCGTTGGCGGGGCAGTGGTGTGGGGATCGCCGAAGAAAAAGCTCGGCACGGGGGGGGGGGGGGGGCTAGAGGGATGGCCGGGGCGGTGGCGGACTGGTGGTGGGGAGTGTTTTCGGGGCGGGCGGGGCGGCGCACCGCCGGCCACGGGTGGCGGGGGGCTGCTGTTTGGCCCGCTCAGGGGGGTGGAGGTTGAAGATGAACCGTAGGCCCTTGATTTCGTATCCAACGGCTGCAAAATCGACTGACCAGATATGAAAAAGTCAGTCGACCGACGTGTAGCCTCACCTTGCTAGTGCGTTCAGTTTTGACAGCAAAATTCAGTATCGACAGCAAAATTCAGTTTCGACAGTTAAGTTCAGTTTCGACAGTTAAATTCAGTTTCAACAGTTAAGTTCAGAGATGAGCGGCTGATGTATTTTACATCTAGCACTTTGTGGTTATATATTTTACGTCATGTATTGTAGATGCTATTAGAATTCCACTCAGGTTAACGTTGTTCGTTGTCTCTCTTGTCCTGCTTCAGCCTCGGCTTCGTACAACTCACCGGAGCTACTCCAACGACCAAACCCTCCATCACAGTGGAGCAGTACCTCGGGCTCCATCTCCAAACGCCTAAGATCTTCTTCCCCTCCTCCGACAGCCAAGTCAGCCGGAGCATCCTCACCGGCCAACCCAATCACGCTGAGATTGACATGGCTTCGCCAAAGAGGTTGTACACTTGTTGCATCTCTTTTTACTCTACATGTTATATATATTGTCCACTGAGCACTCGTAGCAACGGGAAATACGATTACTTTATCATACTATATGACAAGCAGTGAGGTACCAGGCAACTTAGCTATCCGTGATGGACTCTCTTGAACGCCATCATTGTTTATCTCTGCGCGTTTGAGCTGTGCATTTGTCGATGGGCCTGGGAGTTGAGCTAGTATGGTAGTGGCCTGGGTCCAAAGTAATAGAAGTAGCACAAAAACGTTGTTTTAGTGTAGGATTTTCCTTGCTCAAGCCTGCCTACTAGAATCGCCAGTGCTTGAAAGGAAAAGTGAATGAAAAACATCATAATAGGAAAGTTTCCTATGGTACTACTTTTCATGAATTTGGTGCAAAGGAATGGAGCAAAGGAAAACTGTAGGATTTGTTCCTTTAGTGTCTCCTTGAAAGAAAAATCATAGGAATTCTAATTTCCACTTCTCCTCCTTTTCATATTCCTATTCATCAAGCACAAGACTAAGAGATAGTAGCATAATAGCATTATAACCGTACATTTTCTTGTGGTTTGACTTAATCTCACCATGCTTTTTTGCATCCTGTGATCTTCCAATTATTGTGAATCAAACACCCAGATTGGCAGAAATCCTGTGTTTTTAAATTCTTTGTTTTGCACGTGCATTCCTATCCTATTCCTATCTATTTCCTATCGCTGCATTGTTAGAATCCTCAAATTCAAACAAGCCCTTACTCAATTACTTCTGTTACAAATATGTGTCAAAGAAAACCTTGTGTGGTTTGTCCTGCTCCTGCGGCGCTGTGTTCCACCCCAGCTCAGCTGCTCCAACGACGGAAGGGTTCACCACAGTAGGGATCCGCACTCCATACTGTCTTTCGCCACCTCAGATCTTCTTCCCCGCCGCCGGCAGCCACGACAACTGCATTACCATCATCAACTGAGCAGATGACCTTGAGGACTACACGGGTCCGCAAGAGAGGTCACACTCTTTCGTGTCTGCTTACGTTATGCGTCGCTTAATATGATGACATGCTACATTATCGTCGTGTTCACCTATTAGACTCTGAGTCAGGTCCAAACTAATGCTGAAACTTGAGTTTTTAAATGGTTGTGGGGTACATATTGGGGCAGCAATCAGTACTATCTGTCTACTATCTGGTTAATCTCCGGTGTCTACTATGAGTTTCATGTTGGGTGCAAACAAACATTAAAGGAGCCATTATCTGTATTTTTTAACTAAAGCTATTATCTGCCTGCTATCATTGGTTTTGGGTCTATCCATAGTTTGCTACCATCACTCTGGATTTGTGCATGCACTCCTTACATAATCTCACTATGTTTTATTCCTATGCATGCCAGTTACTGTACACAATGGAACTGATCATGTAGAGCAAAAGAGACGAGCCCTGCGTGGCAATAAAATTTCATGCAGACGTCATTCCATGGTGGGTGCAAAGGCAGGCCCCCTCCACCCATTTCGGATCGTAATCAAGAGGAAGATAACTGTTATGAGGGGGATTCAGAAGGAGAAGACCACTCCTATTTACCCCATGAGGTCTTCGCTCTAACTTGGCATGCTGATGTTGGTAATATCATGCATATGGTGCCTTGCATTGCTTACTTTATACATTAAAGATGTCATCTGCTTAGTTTAGACATGCTTTGTGTCAATGCCATCTGTTTAGTTTCTTTATCGTACGTGTGAATCATGCAATGCCATCTTGTCTAGCCAGGCATCATATATGTGAATTTTGCAATGCCACCCTAGTTAGCCAGTCATCTTATATGTGAATTATATCATGCCATCATTTCTTTATTATGTGTTAAATTTGTCAACAATTTTAGTACATTCAATTACTCTTCCTGTGCATCAGCCATTTGGCACGGTCATGGAAAAATCTGGAGTGGAAACAAGGTCTTCAAAGCAGACAATGCTATGTGACGAAGTGCATGTCTTGCTGGTTACCAATAGCTCCTCAGAGGAGGATTCAGAGACAGATGACCAGTCATATTCCCCCCCCAGGTGCATGCCTTAACTTGGCAGGGTTATGTTGCTCATATCGTGCGTATGGTATCTTGCATTGCTATGTCATTTGCTTAGTTTAGACATGCTTTGTGTGAATGCCACCTGTTTAGTGTCTAATTACCATATATGTGAATTATGCAATGCCATCTTGTTGCAAGACATTATATATGTGAATTATGCAATGTTATCTTGTTGCAAGGCATTATGTATGTGAAATATGCAATGCCATGCCATTTAGGCAAGCGCCATATATGTGAATTATATCATGCCGTCCTTTTTTTGTATTTCTCATTGCTTTTGTCGACAATGTTTGTATATTCAACTGCTCTTTCTGTGCATCAGCCATTTGAATTGGTGATGGAGAAATCTGGAGTGAAAACAAGGTCTTCAGAGCAAACAATGCTACCTGCTGAAGCAGATATCTTGCTGGTTACAGATAGCTTTTCAGATGAGGATTCAGAGGCAGATGACCAGTCCTATTATCCCCCTAAGGTGTATGCTCAAACTTGGCAGGGTTATATTACTCATATAATGCATATGTTGTATTGCAATGCTTAGTTTTTACATCATATACACAATATTGAATGTCATCTCCTTAGTTGACACATCATATATGCGATTGCCCTCTGCTCACTTCCTTAGTATATAAATCATATATTTGAATTATGTCATGCCATGATGTTTACATAGACAGCATGTATCTGAATTATGGCATGCCAAACCATTTTCTAAAGACATAATATAGTTATATCATCTCATCCTGTTTACATAGTCATTATATTTAAATTATGTCATTCTATTCGTGAATTATATCATGCCATCATGTTTCCATCGACGACATGTTTGTGATTTATGGCATGCCAACCACTTTAATAGACACATCGTATAGTTATATCATGTCATCCTGTTTACATAGTTATCATATTTTTAAGTATGTCAGTCTATACTATTTAGTTAGCCATCATACATGTAAAATTGTGGCATGCTATCCTGTTTAATTAGCCATCATATATGTGAAATTATGTCCTGCTATTCTGTTTGCTTAGACAACATAAATGTGAATTATTTCATGCCCTGTTTTCTTCCCTACTATCCATTGCACCGGTCTATCTTACAACATCTGTACATTCAATTACTTTTCTTGTTTATCAGCCATTTCAATTGGAGGGAGTGATGGCAGTATCTGTGGGAGTAAAAACACGGTCTTCAGAAAAGATTGTGCTACCTGTCGATGCAGATAGAACCACGGTTGTACTTGCCCAAGAACCAGCCCCACCACACATAACCCACACTCATGCAGATTGTACCCCTACCCAGTTGGACAGAGAACCAACTACACCCCTTCTAACCCCAATCCCAGTAGATAGACACCCAGTTCCCATTGACACAGCACCGTCTCCACCACAGAACACCCAAACACGAGCAGTTAGTAAGGCAACTGCAGTGCCCAAATCACGAGGACCACCACTCCGAACCCGAAGTCAACGCTTAAAGCAGAAGAAGAATTGTTCTCAGGTCAGGTTCCGTAGCTATGGTTCATACTACTTTGCTCTTGCATCACTGTATTTACTGATACCAACTAATTTCAAATTTGAAGGATGGAATTGAAACTCCAATGGCGCAATAGGTATGTTTTAAACCCGTTTCTTCAACGAGTTTGGATGTTTGCTGTTGTAACTTGCTCTGTGTTGATTTCAGTTTCAATTGAATAAATAGTTATGTTCTCATGCCATGCACATTACAAGTGTTGTTATTGCTGTGTAGTTTCCCACACTTATATTCTGTCTATGCTGCTTTGTCTTAAATAGATATGATTCGAACTGTATCTATCTTGATTTGGCAACATAAACTAGAATGATATAGACCATACAGTGACCATACTACATACATATATGTTTGTTTCATGTTGTTATCCTGTCCACCTTACTACTGAACTGGTTTACCAAAATGAGTTTCATATACTACATTGTAAACCTGAGATGTGTTTGTTTGTTTCTCTTTTAGAACGCGGATAAAATATTGGAGAAGAGTACCCTGTTATGCAATGGTAAATGAAGTAATGCAGATAAGGTTCAAGATAGTGAGACATCCCTGTTGGTCTCCAAGAAAGCTGATAAAAACTATATTGAAGACACCGAGACAACCCCAAAGTCCTGTCTTGATGTAGTGTTCGAGTTACTGGCTACCACTGCTGTCACCAGCTCTTCAAACTCATTGCCTGAATTAGTTCGGCTTCTTGAGTCTCAACTTCAAGTTGAAAGACATCGATCAGATGTTATGCGACAGGAAGCCGAAGGACTGAGGAAGTCCCTACAGAATTCAGATGCATACTTTCTGGTGCAACAGCAAGCGCTGGAGGACTTAAGCGCCAAACAATAGAAAGTTAATAAGCTTGCTAAGCATCTTGCCAGCATTATGGGTACCCAGGATATTGTTTCTTGAGCTCTTCTGAAGTGGCTTCAGTTCTGGACTTGTTTTGCTGCGGCGTTTATATGCTGTTGTGTTCCCTATATCTGTACTAGTGGTGAACTTTGATGCCTAGTGGATGGAATATGTGTAATAGCCGTGATAGCCTAGTGTAAGTTGCTTGCTTATTTATTTCCTTGTTGTCCTGTTTATTTGTTTGCTTGTAGTCAGTGCAGTTCTTTTTCTGCGGTTTGGTAGTGGCTGCAATAACCTATTTTTTAAAACTAGGCCACAATAACCATGGGCTAATATTTACTGTAGTGACACTGGGCCTCCTACGGGCCGTAGAAACAGTGGGCCTTCTACGGGCCGTGTTGGGGATATTGCTATTTGGGGTAAACCGGCCTACAGGGCCCGGGTTAGCTCCGTCACTGGACCCGAGATGTTAAAGCCCAAGGGGAAATAGAAGGGCCCAAGGCCTATAGTCGGTTTAGAGGTTTATGGTCGTAAACCGGCCTGAGGTAAACTTGCATTGTAAGTTAGGAATAGAGAGACCAACCCGGGCACGTTTATGAACCGGAGGTTGGGATTTCGTAGACCGACGGGCGTCACCCGTGTATATAAGAGGACGACCCGACGACGGTTTAGGGACAGAGAACAACAACTCGAGGTTTAGGCGAAGCTTATCGCTCCCTAGCCCTCGAAACACATCAATCCCATCACAACTAGACGTAGGCTTTTACCTTCATCGAAGGGGCCGAACTAGTATAAACACTGTGTCCTTGCGTCCGTTTTAACCCCTTCAAGTTAACCCGTTGCGATGGCTCCACGACTAAGTCCTTTTGCTAGGACATTTGCCGTGACAAATCCATGACAGTTGGCGCCCACCGTGGGGCTATCGCGAGATGGTTTCAAGTTCTTGGAGGGCCGCTTCGAAGGACTCGAGGGCTACGCTGTGGGCCGGATGACCAAAAGTCGTCGCGGAAAACTCTACATCGACAACACAGGCTGGGGCCCCGACGCCGGCTCGATCGAGTACGGGTACCGGGTCCCCTTTGGCGGCATCCATGTTTTCATCGGCAAGATCGGTGAACCGGGCCCCGAGCTGGGCGTTTGCACCGACCTCGTCGAGACAGCTCAGTGCACGAGATCGACCCTGGCTAAACCGACCAGGAAGCACGCCTTCATGGGAGTCATCCACGGAGGAAGCTACGAGGAAGGATCCGAATCCGGTGGCGAAACCGCCATCTACTCCGGCGATGAAGCGTCAACTGGGGAAACCGAGTCTCTATACCAGCTGCAAGATGATCGGATTGGGGGCAGCTCCGATGGCGACAGTATTCCGGACCCCTCTGGTCTGCCCAATCGAGTTGGGATCTTCATGGCTGGAACACAGGCGGCGCCACATTCATCAACTGCGGCAGCAGTGATCTCCGGATTGGCAGCGGCAACAGCTGCGCGGGCAGAGGGCCCTGCGGACTCACCAGCCCAAGTATTGTCAGATCTGTTTGACGCACTGGCAGTGCTTATGGCGGAAGCCAACCCGGTGGATCAGGAGGTTCACAATGCCGAGATTGCCAAAGTGAGAGAATAGATCACTCAAGCTAAAGCGAGGCTGGCAGCAGAAGAGGCCAGGATGACGGTAGAGCGCGCCGCTTTAGATGCACAGGCTTACAGGCTCATGATGGACCAGAATGCATCTCAGGAAGTCCTGAAGAGGAAATCCGATCTCGATTGCCCGCGGCCCTCGATGCCAGAGATCTCTTCAACACCCCGGGGGTAAACCGTGCGGAAGCGACAGTTGGCGCCCCGGTTCAGCACCGTATAGTAAACCTGCCTTGTCACAACACTGGTACACCACAGGCCGTGCCAACACCATCGGGCCATTATCCCAACCCGATGGATAACCTCGTTGCGGCGGCAGCCCGGTTGGAAGCCATTCCGATCGAAGGCGATTCACCGCAGGATGTAGAGACACGCCGAGTCAAGGAGCTCCTTAGGACCGCTTTGGCGCAACAAGAAGCATATTCGCAAAGCCGTGATCGGATTCACTCCACCCCTCGCCCCAACAGGAGCTATAATAGGCGCATGGAGGAGCCGGCTGTTTCAAGTAATGCCAGGCGTGAAGCGCTCCACGGCAACAATCCGGCGGGCGTCGACAATGCTCAGGAGAATGTGGATCGCGCCCGTGCGCAGGAGGCCGGATTAGCAGCGCAGCATCAGGCTCGTCAGCTTACACCTATCTTCCCAACTGCTACGATTGAACCGGGGGTGGTTTCTAGTTCTTTGGGAGTACCGTGCCTTGTTCCCGCTTTGCGCAACGTACGCCTGCCTAAAGACTTCAAAGGTCCCCGCAAGGTACCAAACTACACGGCAGATCAGCCTCCGGAGACATGGGTGGAGAGCTATGAGATGGCTATGGAGATGCTGGATGTGGATGACACGGCGTGTGCGAAGTATTTCACCATGATGTTAGAAGGGACGGCCCGGACTTGGCTAAAGAGCCTACCGCCTAATTCCATCAACTCGTGGGCCCAGTTGCGAGCCCGGTTTATCAAGAATTTCAAGGACACGTGCAAACAGCCAATGTCGATAGTCGACCTAGCAGCTTGCATTCAGCAAGAAGGGGAGTCAACTACCCATTGGGTACGCCGGGTATCAGAAGTTTTACACTCGTCAGATCGCATCAACGCAGACACCGCCGTAGTGCTGTTGGAAGGCAACTGTCGGTTTGGCCCTTTGAAGCTAAAGTTAGGCCGGATGAAGCGTGATTGCACGGATATGGGAACGCTCATGACCGCTTTAGTGAAGTATGCGGATTCTGACAGTACCAAGGATCCTGACTCTGGTGACGACAAAGCAGGGAAGGGAAGGAAGAATAGCAACACAAAAGGCCAGCAGCGTCAACCAACAGGCAATGGAGGCGGAGGTAAGCGTAAACCGGATGGGAGCGCGGATTTTGTGGCCAACACCAGTGCACAGAACAAGGGCCAGCGACGTAAGGGGAAACAGTCAGGTTTTCACGGAAATCCCGGTCCTAATCCGGAGCATTTGAACTTTTTCTTAAACCAGCCCTGTCCGAAGCACGGAACAAAAGAGGAGCCAGCAACCCATCTTTGGAAGGATTGTTACATCATGAGGGAATTCAAAAGCTCAAACATTTTCCAATATGATCACGGCTTTGGCGGCGGTTCAGGTTCCGGATCAGGGTACGGCGGCGGAAATTCTGGTCCAGGGTTCCGTGGTAATCCGGGCGGACAGAACAGCCAAAATAATCAAGGCGATCAAAGTGGTCACAGCCAGCAGCAACAGCAGCAATCAGGTTATCAGAACAACCCGGAACAGTTGAGTGGTGGACAGTACCATGTTTTTACTACAAGCTTGGATAAACGGGATAGAAAGCTTCAGAGGTGGGCAGTTAGTGCTGTTGAACCGGCCACGCCTCACTATCTGCGCTGGTCGGAACAACCTATCATATGGAGCCGAGAAGATCATCCTCCCAGGGTTTATAATCCGGGTCAGTTAGCATTGGTGGTGGCGCCTCAGCTGGGAGGTTATAATCTCACCAAGGTGCTCATGGACGGAGGGAGCAGCATTAACATCTTGTATTATGAGACCTTCCGTCGCATGGGACTGGTAGATAAGGATCTCAAACCGACCAATACAGTGTTCCACGGGGTGGTGCCTGGCAAGTCTGCGTACCCGGTTGGTAAGATAGCCCTTGAAGTGGTCTTCGGCGATAGTCATGATTCCAGATCAGAGACGCTGACGTTCGAAGTGGTTAGAATCCAAAGTCCATACCACGCTTTGTTCGGACGGCCAGCCTATGCAAAATTTATGGCACGGCCCTGCTATGTATATCTGCAACTCAAGATGCCGGGTTACAAGGGCACTATAACGGTTCATGGGAGCCGTCAAATCGCTTTGGAATGTGAGGAAGGAGATGCGACTTATGCAGAATCGGTTTGTGCTACGGAGGAGCTAAAGCAGTACAAAGACAGTGTTGATCCGGAGGACATGACTTCGTTAAAGAAGCCAACTACGGACCACGATCCGGCCTTGAAGTTCAAATCGGCTGCCGAAACTAAGCTTGTTGACTTCGTACCTGGCGATTCGTCCAAGCAGTTCAGCATCAGTGCAAACCTGGATCCAAAATAGGAAAGCGCGCTCATCGAGTTCATCCGTGAGAATCGGGACATCTTTGCATGGAAGCCGTCTGACATGCTTGGTGTACCGAGGCGACTCGCTGAGCACACCCTTAATGTGGATCCTAAGTATAAACCGGTAAAACAGTTCTTACGCCGGTTTAACGAAGAAAGACGTAAAGCGATTGGTGAGGAAGTGGCCAGGCTCCTGGTAGCTGGTTTTATTATCGAGGTTTTTCATCCCGAGTGGCTTGCTAATCCGGTGCTGGTTCTTAAGAGAAATGGCACCTGGCGCATGTGTGTGGATTACACAGACTTGAATAAAGCCTGTCCAGCGGATCCTTTTGCTCTCCCCCGTATTGATCAAATCATTGATGCTACGGCAGGTTGCGAGCGTTTGAGTTTTTTGGATGCCTATTCGGGTTATCATCAGATCAAGATGGCAGTTAAGGACCAGGAGAAGACGGCGTTCATTACTCCCTTTGGAGCCTTCTGCTATGTTTCTATGCCCTTCGGGCTTAAGAGTGCGCAGGCTACTTATCAACGGTGTGTGCAAAATTGCCTCCACGAGCAGATTGGTCGTAATGTACATGCTTATGTGGATGATATTGTGGTCAAGTCACGAAAGAAGGAGACCCTGGTTGATGATTTGAAGGAAACCTTCGATAACTTGAGAGTGTACCAAATGATGCTCAACCCAGCTAAATGTGTTTTTGGTGTACCTGCAGGCAAGTTGTTGGGATTCTTAGTGTCCCATAGAGGAATTGAGGCCAATCCGGAAAAGATCACAGCCATCACCTCCCTGGCCAAACCGAAATGCGTCAATGATGTTCAGCGCATGGCCGGACGGATTGCAGCGTTAAGCCGGTTTATCAGCCGCCTCGGTGAAAAGGCGATCCCCTTGTATCAAATGCTCAAGAAGACAGATCAATTTGTCTGGAGTCCGGAGGCTGATAAAGCGTTTGAGGACTTGAAGCGACAGCTAGTCAATCCGCCAGTGTTGGCAGCCCCTGTAGATAAAGAGCCACTCCTGTTATATGTTGCTGCGAACGCCAGAGCGGTCAGTGTGGCGATGGTGGTAGAACGAAAGGAGGCTGGGAAGGAGCATCCGGTTCAGCGACCGGTTTACTATATCAGTGAAGTGCTTATCGAGTCCAAACAAAGGTATCCGCATTGGCAGAAGCTGGTATATGGTGTTTTTATGGCAAGCCGGAAGCTGAGGCAATATTTTCAAGGACACCCCATCACGGTGGTCAGTTCTGCTCCTTTGGGTGACATCATACAGAACCGGGAGGCGAACGGTCGGATTTCCAAGTGGGCTATCGAGCTTGGGCCGCACGGTTTAAGATACGTACCCCAGACGGCCATAAAGTCACAAGCACTTGTCGACTTCATAAACGATTGGACAGAGTTACAAGCACCTGAGGAGAAGCCAGATAACACATATTGGACTATTCATTTTGACGGATCCAGACAATTGGAAGGCTCGGGGGCTGGAGTCGTTTCAACTTCCCCACGAGGAGATAAGTTTTGTTATGTCCTCCGTTTAATGTTCCCCTGTACAAATAATGCGGCTGAGTATGAAGCTTTGCTTCATGGACTTCGGATGGCTAAAGAGATGAATCTGAGCCGAGTTAGGTGCTTTGGTGATTCGGATCTAGTGGCTCAGCAGGTATCTGGCACCTGGGATTCTAAGGACCCGCTCATGGCTGCATACCGTCGTGAAGTAGATATGGTGGCTGGGTATTTCAAAGGCTATCAAGTGGACCATGTGGACCGCAGAAAGAATGAGGCAGCGGACGCTTTAAGCCGCTTGGGCTCTCAGCGTAAACCGGTCCCACCCAATGTTTTCTTGGATGTATTGTATCACCCATCGGTACAGCTACCCGGTGAGCTGGAATTGGCTATTCCTGATCCGGAGGCTCAATTAGTGGCGGCTCTTCATGTCACCCCGGATTGGACGCTTCCTTATCTGGCATATATGAACCGGGGTGAGTTGCCAGAAGACGAAAGCTTGGCTCGGCAGATAGTACGGCGGTCCAAGTCTATGACCATTTTCAAAGGAGAGCTACATCATCGCAGCGTGTCAGGAGCGCTACAACGGTGCGTATCCCCTGAGGAGGGGTGCGAAATATTACGTGAAATACATGAAGGGGATTGCGGCCACCACGCCGGTTCAAAATCATTGGTGGCTAAAGCGTTCCGCCACGGTTTCTACTGGTTAACTGCTCATGCTGATGCAGAAGACCTGGTCCGGCTATGTGATGGTTGCCAGAAATTTTCTAGACGAGCGCACATACCGGCTCAAGAATTGAGGATGATTCCAATTACTTGGCCGTTTGCGACTTGGGGGCTCGATATGGTTGGGCCTTTTAAACGTTCCAAAGATAAGAAGACCCACCTATTGGTAGCGGTTGACAAATTTACAAAGTGGGTGGAGGCAGAACCTGTCAGTAAATGTGATGCGGCCACGGCGGTTCGGTTTATAAAGAAGGTGATCTTCCGGTTTGGCTTTCCACACAGCATCATCACAGATAATGGTACCAATCTATCCAAAGGTGCCATGAAAGAGTTCTGCGCACGTGAGCATATACGGCTTGATGTTTCTTCAGTAGCTCACCCACAGTCTAATGGTCAAGCAGAACGAGCGAATCAAGAGATCTTGAGAGGTATCAAACCCCGGCTTCTGGTCCCTTTGCAAAGGACGCCGGGTTGTTGGGTTGAGGAGCTACCGTATGTATTATGGAGCATCAACACCACGCCTAACAGATCCACGGGGTTTACGCCGTTTTTTATGGTCTATGGAGCAGAGGCGGTTCTCCCAAGTGATATACGACATGATTCACCTCGTGTGGCAGCTTATGTTGAAGCGGACAACGAGCAGGCACGGCAGAACGCTCTTGACTTGTTGGATGAGGAACGTGACTTAGCAGCTGCCCGTTCAGCGATTTACCAGCAAGATCTCCGCCGTTACCACAGCCGTCGGGTTAGAACCAGAACCTTTCAGGAGGGGGATTTGGTGCTCCGGCTCATCCAGGATCAGTCTGATATGCATAAATTATCCCCGCCTTGGGAAGGACCTTTTGTGGTCAGCAAGAATCTGAATAACGGGTCATACTACCTGATTGATATTCGAGAGCGCAAAGATTCACGCACATCAGAAGAGGAGACCAACAGGCCGTGGAACATAGCTCATCTTCGACCTTATTATACATGAGCCTTGGGCTCTGTTTATGTACATATCATGACCATGTATATATTATGATCAATATAATAAACCGGAGCCTCGAGTAAAGCGGGGTCTCTGCTGTTCTTCACATCATGCGTGGTTACATGGAGTTAATTCGCTTTAGTGCAACCTCCGGTTTACCCCTTGAGGTCGCTTCACAGAAGATCAACAAAGTCAGTTGGGGACCTAGTCGACCTGAACCGTAGCTACACCTCCGGGGAGCTTGGTCATGTCTTGACGACGGTAATGCCTTCTGGCTGGCACATTTGCCACTAAGTCAGTTGGGGACCTAATCGACTTGAACCGTAGTTACACCTTATGGGAGCTCGGTCATGTCTTGATGATGGTAATGCCTTCTGATCGGCTTTTAAACAGCCAATAAGTCATTTGGGGGCTTGGTCGTGTCCGAACCAACGCAATGCCACTTGATCGGCCCTAGGCCACTGAGTCACTTGGGGGCTTGGTCGAATCCGAACCAATGCAATGCCATTTGACCGGCATATTTGCCACGATTCAGTTAGGAACCTAGTCGACTTAAACCGTAGCTACACCTCTTGGGGGCTTGGTTTTTTTGTCTTGACAATGGTAACGCCTTCTGAACGGTTCATAGCAACCACCATTTGCATGCGTTTTACTATTGCGTTTTCCTCTCGTATTTGGTTTTTTGTTATCTTCCTTGTGGTGTTTTTGTTCTTCGGAACGACAAATACTTTTAAACCGATTCAGCTGACACAGCCTGGTCCGTTTTTTTAACCCGGAGGCAAGTTGCCCGGTTTGGCAAAGGCGCAGCACGGTTCGTATGGTCGAAAGACCGTCCTTTGTACCCAGTAAAGACAGGAAACACAGGTTGGAAAAAGTCAATGGCAAGGGCATCAGTACCCGTGCACAAAGGTGCATTCAAACACAGAGGTATTAACTATCTTATTACAAGGCAGCGTAGTGCCTGAATATATTGTTTCTTGACGGATTAACATCACCAATTGAGGTGAACCGGAGCTTTGATTACGCCTGTTCGCCGCCTCGGTTCGAAGGTTGTGGATCATCTTGCGCCGCTTCAGCCTTCTCTTGGCTACCCATTGGCTGGAAATCAGTAGTGGTCCAGTCGATTCCCATTAACGCTTGAAAGACAGCTTCTTCATGAATCAGCAAAGACGGTTCAGTCAGGGGCGTAGGTATGCTTACGGATTGGAGGAATAAGGTTTTCCGCTTCAGGGACCGGGGCAGCTACTCGCTTGTTCTGGTTATCATATTGGGCCTGATAATGTGTTAGATCTGCTTCTTCAGCCAATTGACAAGCTAGGGGGCGCACCGCCCGGTTTATCGCCCTCAGGTCATTTTCGCCGAAATCTGAACCGTCTTCTTTCAAGCTGGGGTATCCTTGGGCCGCTTCGACAGGGTCAAAATCTGGTACCCACGCTTTGGCCCGGATCAAGGCAGTGATGGCTCCGGTTCGAGCAGCTGATCTTTTTAACTCTTCAATCCGGGCTGGAAGCATGGATAACCTTTTTAACGTGTCTTGAATCAGAGACGGTGCGGGGTTGTTATGCGATGCAGTGGTGATAGCTCTCTGTGCTCCGGTATACAACTGCTCAATCAAAGTATAAGCAGCTTTGAGTTTCATCCGCACATCAGAACCCAAGTGTCCAATACGTGTGCCTGCAGTGTTTCAAGATGGATTACAAACCGGACATAGGATATAGCAGACAAAGTGCAAATTGGAAGAAGGGCATCGAAAGAAATTTACCAAAGACGGCAGAGGTCATGGAGTGTATTTGTCGCTTTACGGTGGATAATTCATCAACCACCGGTTTGAGAGCAGCTTCGGCATTTTCAGCCCTTTTCATCAAAAGAGCCTTTTCAGTAGCCCAATCAGCTTGTTCCTTTTTGCGGTTTTCTTTCAGCTGTTCCATAATGGTCAAGGCATTGGTCAATTCTTCCTTCGCTTTTGCAGTTTCAGCCTGGTGGGTTTTTAGGATTTCCTAAAGGTCCGAGACTTGTTTCTCTTTGGTCTTCAGATCCCCCTGCAGCAGGTCATCAGCAGTGTTCAGAAAATATTGCACGGTTTGGAAGTATCAACCACACAAGCAAGTTATGCGCTCGATACTTGGGGGCTAATGCGTACTTGATCTTAACGCATGTTTTACATTACAAAAGTCCCTAGATTAATAAAAGTATTTAAACTTGGCACTTGGGGGCTAATGGTTATTTGATGATGTTTTCTGGTTACGACCTATGTGGAAGCCCTGTTTTTTGTCAAACCGGGCCTTAGTTGTCAAGGCAGCATGATTTGGATTACCATCTCGGATTGGAAAAAATTGAGAAGCTAAGTTGCAACAGAACGAAGCACAAGAGAGTTACCTCAAGTTTTTCTTTCATCATCCTGATCATACCAGCTTCATAATCGCGACTGGTGTACAGTCGGTTCAGGTACCCAGAATAAAGATCTTGGGCGCTTAAAGCGGCGTACGTTGAGGAATCAACGTCCCATTTGCCCTTTATGGCCGAGATTTCTTCCTTGGCAGTATGCTTGGCTAAAGTAGCAGAGTTCCCCGGTTCAGAGCGACCGATGCCGGTAATCACAACATCATCATCTTTGGAATCGCTGCTCTGCATTGGCACTGTCGGTTTATCAACAATTCCAGAAGGGGGGATGGATTCCTCAACCCGAACAGGACTGGCAGGCTGATCGGTACGGCTGGCAGGATTGGTAGGCCTTTCTTCAGCATAGGTGTCATCTTGTGGAGGTAGATAATTCTGAATGTCTTCACGAACTAGAGCGTCAGCACCAGGAGTTCTCTCCGGTTCAGGAGCGGCAGTTCCTTCGGCCGGATTATCCAGACGAGCCTTCTTGCTCGGTCTAGGTTTAGCCCTGGGAAAGACCCAAATATTGAAGGAACGGTGTAAGATGGGTTAAGAAACCCATATGGAAATATGTTGTGATCGGTCCAACTTACCCAATAACTGTCTTTAGCGGTGGCAGTTGAGTGGCTGAAGATTCACCAGAAGATGAATGGGAAGTAACCTGATAATCGGAGTCAGATGGATTAAGAGGCTGACGAATTAAACCTGCTTTAGGAGGAAAGCTAGCGCATAAATCGGAGACCTCTGAGCGGCGTTTCCGAACCGGGCTGTTCAGTAAACCGGCGGAGGTAACTACCTGGCCACTATGCCGGGTGGTGCGACGAGCTTCATGTTGCTGGGTCTTCACAAGAAATTTGGGATCCAAGTAAGCAAGAGGATGAGAAAATTTAACTTTCCGGTTTGCTTGGCGAGGTTTTTTCAAAGGCAAAGGAACTGTATCAGAAGAAAGAATGGTTACCTCTGGGCCTTCAGCATTACTCGCTTCAGCGTCGTCCTGACAGATATCATCATCAATAAGACGTATAAAAAGTAAGCCAACTGAATCGAGGTCTACCTCAAGGTCCGGATTACCCACATCATCC
The DNA here is from genome assembly GCA_032464435.1 of Aegilops umbellulata. NCBI lineage: Eukaryota > Viridiplantae > Streptophyta > Magnoliopsida > Poales > Poaceae > Aegilops > Aegilops umbellulata. The sequence continues at coordinate 433,507,240 of CP136058.1, read as the reverse complement.
TCGTCGAAATCCGGGGTAGAGGAAGCGGTGTTCCTTTTCTTCTGAGCGGGCTTCTTCACCCTTGTTTTGGGTCGGGTCACCTTGTCTGTCGGCTCTTGAAGCTTCTTGCTCCAAAACGGATCATCTCCCTGTTTCAGAAAGGACTGGAGTTAACAGTATACATGTAAGGAGATCATAAATTCTATAACAAACAGGGGTGAGATGCTTACAGCAGGTGGTTTATTTGTAGCGCAAAAGGGAAGCAGGCCAGTTCGGGCGCAAACATATTCCGGTTCATTCAGCATCTTTTTCACAGCTTCAGTAACTTTGTCTTCCGTCAGCTGAATGTTGCAGTGCCTCAAAGGATCATTCACCCGACCCGTGTATTGGCACATTAAACCGGGGCGGATGCTAAGGGGCAGGATGCTCCATGAAATCCAGCAACGGGCAAGATCTACTCCTGTTAAACCGTTAGCCATGAAGGCTCTGAGCTTGGACAGTTGAGGGGCATACTTACTCCTCTCTTTGGCATTTAGCCTTGGGGGGAAGGGGTGTGTATTGCTAAGTCTCTCTGGACGGAAGCCAGGCAGAGGATTTTCTTCAGCAGGGGAAGTATCCTTGCAATAGAACCAAGTGTGATTCCATTCTTGCGGATGGCTATGTAGCTTGGCGTGAGGATAAGTCACTTCTTTCCTCTTTTGAATCGCCATACCACCCAGTTCCATATTAGGGCCGTCGGTGAATTCAGTACGTCGGTTCAAATGAAAACAGTCTCGGAACAACTCTACAGTAGGTTCCTCCTGGAAGTACACCTCACAAAGCACTTGAAAATGGCAGATATTCGTAACTGAGTTTGGACCAACATCTTGTGGGCGCAACTTAAAATTGGCCAGGACGTCCCGGTAAAATTTTGAACCGGGTGGATTAAAGCCCCGGGCCAGGTGATCCGCAAACACAACAACTTCTCCTTCCTGTGGGGTAGGAGGACATTCATTCCATGGAACCCTCCAATGGATGGCATTTTTGCTACTCAAGGCGCCAGTCAGAACTAAGTTGTTTAATTGGGTCTCGGTGATGCGAGAGGGAACCCAGTTGCATTCGTATACCTGTTTTGCCATGAGGAAATCTACAAGACAAAGGTATTCCGGTTTGAGAACAGGTGTGATTGTAAACCGAAGATGCTCTTATATAGACCGGAGTTATCTAGAATGATATCATCTGGCGGTTCATCAAGGGGACTAATGGATATATAGTTTGGGTTGTTCGTTCTGCTAAAAGTTAAACCGACCAGATCTAACAGGTATGAATATGAAAGCAGAAACAGATCCCGTACGGATTCTTTCAAAACAATGGATCTACAGCTAGGGCAAAAAAGAAGTAAAAATATGAGGTTTGGCTCACAGCAGGACAGCACAAGTTCGACAAGCAGGGAAATGAGTGGGATCTAAGGAGATGAGTACAGATTTATGGCGAATACTGAGAGTGACTACAAATCACAATATAAGTATCATAATTTGTTCACAAAAAACTTGCTATGGAGATGAACAACGAACAGCGGCAGGATAAGGATGACGAACCCTAGAACGGATCTAAAGCAAGAAGGGCAGGAGCCTTACCGGGATCCAAACGGATGCGGAGGGTCGCCGCGGTGCTCTGGTCCGGTCAGGTTGATGCAGCGGCCGGAGTTGATGCAGTAGCTGACGGCGGCGGCGGAGCTCCGAAGACTGGGTCGCGAGGAAGACGAAGAAGGGGACGAAAGGGAGGAAAGGAAGATGGCCTTCAAGTCCTATTTATAAGGCGCGGCGCGCGTGCCAGGCGCGCGAATCCGGGAGCCGGTGATTTCGGGAGCCCAGCCGCCGCCTTGATTATTGCGGATTTGTGCTGATGTCATATCGGTTTACAGCAGCAAGAGGAGACGACGAAACAGCGGTTCAACAGTTACTGGAAGACATTTGAAGACAGAAATTCTTATTAAGGATTGACATGAACCTGTTCAAATCAATCTGGGGCCTAATGTTGGGGATATTGCTATTTGGGGTAAACCGGCCTACAGGGCCCGGGTTAGCTCCGTCACTGGACCCGAGATGTTAAAGCCCAAGGGGAAATAGAAGGGCCCAAGGCCTATAGTCGGTTTAGAGGTTTATGGCCGTAAACCGGCCTGAGGTAAACTTGCATTGTAAGTTAGGAACAGAGAGACCAACCCGGGCACGTTTATGAACCAGAGGTTGGGATTTTGTAGACCGACGGGCGTCACCCGTGTATATAAGGGGACGACCCGACGACGGTTTAGGGACAGAGAACAACAACTCGAGGTTTAGGCGAAGCTTATCGCTCCCTAGCCCTCGAAACACATCAATCCCATCACAACTAGACGTAGGCTTTTACCTTCATCGAAGGGGCCGAACTAGTATAAACACTGTGTCCTTGCGTCCGTTTTAACCCCTTCAAGTTAACCCGTTGCGATGGCTCCACGACTAAGTCCTTTTGCTAGGACATCTGCCGTGACAAATCCACGACAGGCCGTATAAACAGTGGGCCTTCTACGGGCCGTAGAAACAGTGGGCCTTCTACGGGCCGTAGAAACAATGGGCCTTCTACGGGCCGTATCATCAATGGGCCTTCTACGGGTTGTATCATCAATGGGCCTTACACGGGCCGTACGATCGATTGGCCGAACATGGGCCAAACAGACCGCATTCTGGCCGTAAACGGGCTAGAGTTGGAATCGTCCGTTCATGGGCCGACCATACCGGGCCATCGTTAATAGGCCGTATTTGATGACGCTATGAAAACGGCCCAATGTATTAACGGACCACAAACGGGCCGACTATAACCACGGGCTGAATTTGGCCCACAAGCAGAAAATGACAGTAACAGGCTGTAAGTAAACGAATGCTGGAAATGTGCCCAAGAATAAATGGGCTCTGAGAAGGCCCAAAGATAACATGGGCTGGAGACGGCCCAACGAAATAACGGGCCGTTAATGGGTATAAAGTGATACACTGTCATTACTGGCCAGTTTCACCACGGGCCGTTAATGGGTGTAAAGTGATACACTGTTCATTACGGGCCAGTTTCACCACGGGCCATTAATAAGCCAAGAGTTACATAGGGCCTCATATGGGCCGAAAGACGTCATGGGCCATACATGGGCCAGAAGTGAAAACAGGCTGGAATCATATTGGATGGCCTAGATGACGCTACTGGGCCTAATTCGGATAGGGCGTAACTGGCCTTGGGTTAGCGGGCTATAAATGGGCTATATGCGAACAGGCCGTTAACAAGCTTTCCATGGGTCGGACCAAGTCAAACGGGCCGGCCTTTTCACAAGAATGGGCCTCTGTTGGGCCGTGCCACGTGTCAACGTATCATAGGCGCCTTCTGTCCAATGAGTGGATGACATCTGTCCCGACGATGAGCCGACACGTGTTTCCTCCAGCCAATGATGATTTTACACGTGGAAAATCCCCATTGGTCGGGGCTGTTAATGGGTTATCGGATCCAAAACCCGACCCGATAGCTTAACGGCGTTCCGTTACGGTGGATGCCACGTGTCGGTCACCCTTGACGAAAGCACTTTTGTGACACGCGATTTATCGTCATGGAAGTGGACACTTCCGTGATGATAATTTTGGTAATGTCATGGAACACATCTACGACAGCACAGGTATGACTATCTTGATTCTGTCATAAATTTGTCATGGATGTACATGCATGACAAAAAACGTGACCTACTGTGACAAACACGTATCATCACGAAAGTGTATTTTTTTGTAGTGGTGGAACTTATGCGTCATATTCCGAGACCTTTCATGAGTTTAATAGAGAGCATCCTACTCTCTTAGATTGTTACGCTTGGCAATCACACTCATATGGGTGTGTTCTTCAAAAGATGTTCTGCAGGACAACATCTCTGCTTAAATGAGCCACTTAGAACACATTAAGATATACATCAACCTGTCATGCAGATTAGGAGAGTATTGCATCTTCATGGAGTGAGATTGTTAATAGTAAGGATACTCTCCTCTCGATTGACCAACAACTTGTCTTTCACATCTAATTCAGGGGATCTCTGATCACATAGACTAGGTTACCACTATGAACAACTCATATGGTGGGTCTCATACCCATCTCCTTTGATGCATTATCTGTCACATTACGTGAAAGACCCTTAGTGAAAGGATCTGCCAGATTTTTAAACGTTTGGATATAATCCAATGCAATAACTCCGAAGTTTCTCATTTTTCTAACAGACTTTAACCTTCTCTGAATGTGTCTTGATGACTTCATGTTATCCTTTGAGCTGCTCCCTTTCGTGATCACAGTTTGATTGTCGCAGTTCATAAGGATACCCGGTTCAAATGCGCTGAATTTTTGCACGCACATCATGAACTCAAGTATCTTTTACCACAAAAAAATCCATCTGAGCCCTGGGGCCAAAGTGCCCCGTCCACTAAACTATGGCCTTTTCTCTGAAAATTAGCCACATAATGTATTATTAGGCGGTGTATGGTGACGTTTGACACACCATGGTTCACTATAGAATGGAAACTAAATATCTCTAAATCACATTGATGAAAAACAAACAGTTTCTTCTTCCATAACATAGATGCAAACAACTACTCCCTCCGTCCCATAATATAAGAACGTTTTTTACACTAACGTAGTGTCAGAAACGTTCTTATATTATGGGATGGAGGGAGTATCTTATAACCCTCCATTCAATGTTAGTTTTTCTTTTCTTTTTTTTTCCAATCCAAAATATCGATCATAGCCAGCCAAATAATCATCGGATACAAGTTTTTTAAGGTCTCGATAGTTATTTGAGGACATTAAAGAGGTAGTAGTAGGTCTGCCATTGTGGAATTTTGTAGTCAAACGTTTTTCCAATTGTAAATACAGTGACAAGATATAATTTTTATTCAATGCAATGAGTTTTCACCATGCATGATTACAACGCTGAATCTAATCTATAAATAAACTAGATTGATGATAAGCTTACTCTGAGGTGTAGAGATCTAAAAATTTAAAATATCTGATTTTCTCTCTTGCAAACCAAAAGAAGTTTAAATATTGTTACAATATATTGGAGAAGTTGGTGTGAAGTGTAGAAACCATGAATGTAGTTGTTAAGGAGGTTTGGTGCTTTAGAAAATCACAAAAAGAGATTAGGAGAGTACTGAATCATGGCAGACTTGAATCAACCATATATTTTGAGATGGTAATTGTCTTCTGCCCCGTACTACTATACCATTATTTGTATTTTTTGTATCACTGAATGTATTGATTTAAACCAGACTAAAGCTAAGTGGAGTTTCTATGGAAAATGCATATTTTGTTCGACCGAAGTCGGACTAAATCTATGCATCGCACCCAGGTGGCCAGGTGCACTTTTTTTTAGAGGAAAGGCACAAAGGCCCGACTTCAAATTAATGAAGCCATCAACCGGCTAGGATACAGTGGTGCTGAATTACAAAGGCAAAGACTTGAGCAAAAACTGAAACATACATGCCAAATTCACTACATCCAAGAGCAGCAGAGAATAAGGCAGCAAGAAATACTGTGCTCAAGCCGCCGGAGATCTTGCACAGCTAGAACGGCAGGGCCGAAGCCACCCGGCGACAGCAAAAGCCGTGAACATGAAGATCCAGACCGCGTGAAGGAAACCATCGACTCCACCGCCGGCCGCCTCGGGCCACTGCCGGAGGAGAGACCACTATCTCCCCTTCATCCAGACCGTGCCGAACACGCGGACGCCCACTGCCGGCCGGTGACCAACCAGCAAACAAAGCGAGGAAGCGTTGAAGGATGCGGAAGAACCCACATGCCACCACCAACGCCGGCAACCAAGGGAACCGAGCACCACCGCCGCCACCCACCACCACGCACCAGGTCCACAACCCCCAACCACCCCTTGAACGGCGCCTCCAGGAAGGGCCGAGACGCCAGAGCGCCTCCACCGTCCGGCCAAAAAGGCCAAGGCTTTCGCCCGGGGAAGGGAGGAGGAGGAGGGGGACGGATCTGGAAGCTCAACCCGCCCTCAAGAGGGAGAACGGCACCGGAGCGCCGCCGGCATCGAGGTCGACGCGAAATCTACCAGGGGTTTTCCCCGTTCCAAGTCTCCACCGCCCCATCCTTGAAGCCCAGATCTTACGGACCAGCCACCAGATCAGCGAGAGGAGACCACCGCAGGGGGAAGGGGCTGGGAGGAAGAAGAGCCGCCCACTGCTGTAGCAAGACCTCGCCGTCCTCATGCCATCCGCGCGGCCGGGAGGGACGGCCAGCACCTGCGCGCGTCATCCACCGGAGAAATCGACACCGCCATCTCCACCCAGGGCCGCCGCCCTGGCTTCCAAAGCTCCACACGCCGGCGCGAGGCAGCAGATTCTCGCCGCCACCTTCACCGGAAGACGCGCGTCAGCCGGCTAGCTCCTTTGGTGGTGGCGGGGAGGGGGCAGGAGGGAGGAGAGGAGGAGGCTGCTAGGTTTGGGGCTGCTCCCGAGTCGCCCGAGAGGGGCGACGCGAGAGCCGGGGGGGGGGGGGAGGAGGGGGCAGGTGCACTTGACTCTGGTCTCTCCATCAGGACTTTACATTTCTGAGGTTCTCCAAGCAACTATGGGCAGTAGTGGATGTGTGTGTCCATTGATGGATTAGTGAGTGATAAACAAAATATGCGGAATATCCAACACCATAAACTGAAAGTGCATGAGGCTGCTTTCTTGCTATGGAAGGTGGCTCTCTGCTAAAACTCTCATTCACCACAATATTTGAATACCTTCAGTTTTGTGTCATTGTTTGATGAGTGCTATATCGCATATCAGGCAAACCAAAGATTCAAAAGCATGGTTGAAGTATACCAATCCTTTGCAAAAAGCATTCATCTCAAATTCACTAATGCACTACTTCACAATAACCAATTACTCTTTTATCCCCTCAAAATTTTCACCCTTTTATGAATTATGGATTGCCTAGATCTTAAATTTCCTTTGATGTTCATCGAAGCCGTTTTATGTTGTATGTGTGGACTTGGTTCATTTTCATTTATCAAACAAAGTTGCAAGTAGAAACTCCAATGCACCAAAACATTACCGCTTCACTTTCATCAAACTCACAACCAATTTGATATTAAGATAACATGTACAGTATCATGATATAAATGACCTCCCACGTAGAGTTTGAGACAAGAACTCTCTAACATCTAACAAAGTAAAAAAGAAACACACGAACACAATCGTGTAGCTCGAAATAAACACAAACAAACCTGCTATTTTAATTAACCAAAGGAAAAAAAATCAACACATGGAAAATTATATAGTACACATAGAAACACACGAAATCAACCAGCTAGAAAAAACATGATATACGGCTATTACTCAATAATAATAATAATAATAAAAGGGCGTGAACATGTGTACATACGTACAGTACATGACTACACAGCATAGGAAGTCTGCACTGCTACAACCTCGATCTATGTAGAAAGAACAAATTAAAGAATCCGTCCATGGATTCAGTCGGACGGGAGCAGCTAATAAGTGGCCAAACCAGCAAGGCAAAAAGATCGTGTTCTATCTTAATGGTCGTATCAGCTAGAGCTTGAGCTCGAGGTCCAGCTCTTCTTCGGCGCCGCCGCGGCCATCCTCCTCATCGGAGTCGACAAGGTCCACGAATGCAACACGAGGCTTCCTTGCATGGCTGCCGTGCGCCTGCGCTCGACGGCGGTGGTCCTGCTCCAAGACAGGCGGCGCCGGTGGAGCGACGGCTGCGGCGTTGCTCTGCCATGCATGGTGGTGATCGTGGTGGCGTGGCGCCGGCTGGCCGCTGGACGCCTGCAGCTGCTGCATGTACCTGCCGATGTGCAATGTACACAAGGATGGATGAGTGCAAAGGGGGAAAAGCAAGATTGTGTATACAACACATGCGTAAATTGTGTACATCACACACGTAAATTACATGCTAAAATTTAAATGTAAATTGCATATACTAAATTTAAAGAATGGACCGTGATAAGTGTCACACATGTGACGCAAGCACATGGCAAGTCCAAACATTTTTTATGGCAAGTTTAGTGACCCGAGTATGACTACTTTAGTTGTCAAGCATTGCAACTTTCTTCCTAAATGACAAGTTTTATTTAGTTTTTGTTTATTTTTTCTTTTCCGATGGCCACTTTAGTTGTAGAAAACGTCAGGGCCGGAGTGCTTCGTGCCACATGTGTGGCACTTATTATTTGGATAAAGAATAGGTTATGCATGTTTGTGCGTACAACACATGCGTAAATTGTGTACATCACACACGTAAATTACATGCTAAATTTGAAATGTCAATTGCATATACTAAATTTAAAGAACATGTTATGCATGTTTGTGTGTGTACAGCACATGTGTAAATTGTGTACAGCACACACGTAAATTACATGCTAAATTTGAAATATAAATGTAAATTACATACTGAATTTGAAGAACAGGTGTGTGTCTGTATGTACCTGCGTGCCAAAGTGTAGTGGTCGGCGCCGTAGTAGTGAGGATAGTACTCCCTCTGCGCTGCTCCATTTCCGACCTGTGTGCAACACGTACGCACGTAAATTATGCCATCCCATCGCCACGATCGACATGACGAGTAAAAATGTAGTAAAATGATTAGGCCGCGATCGATCGCCTTGCGCCGGGCACGTACATACGGGTCGAACCGCACGCCGGCGACGTGTCCGGCCAGCAGGGACGGCAGCGGGGCCGTCGGAGTCGGCGCCGCCGCCGCCGCCGCCGTCGCGAGCGACGGGAACACGTAGAAGCTCTCGGCCGTCTCGAGCTGCGCCCTGATGCTCTCCAGCGCCGCCACCCCCAGCCCGCGCCGCGGCTCCCGCCTCGCCGGCACGTCCACGCGGCCCATCTCCGCGGACTTCCTCTTCTTCCCGGCCATCACCCCGCCGCCGCCGCTCGCCATCCGACCGATGGATCGATCGGCCTCTCCCTTCTCTCCCAAATGAATCCGATCAGGCACGCACGCACGCACGCGGAGGCGCTCGTATTTAAACCGGGGGCGCGGCGGCATGCACTCCCCGGACGGGAAAGTGAGCTGTTATCTCAGCATTGATGCCGGAGGGATCGGCCGCGATACGCCTGCGCTGTCTGCCATTCATGCGAATTCCCCCGCTTTAATTCCTTCTCCTTGGGCCGGATCCCCTGTGGATGCTCCCAAGATTTCTGCCCGTTAACGCTCGGCGCTATACTTGGGAACCAAATCTTCTGTGGGTTGCACACAATCATGCCCGCGATCGTCTTCTTTGAGCTGCCGTGGTGAGGGGAGAGCGGATTGGGATGGGATTTACGTGCGTGCGTGTGAGCGAGCTAGCTCACGCGCTTCCTTTTCTGAAGAAATTGATTAAAAATGGCAGGGGATTTGCGACGGACACGGTGGATTAATCGGTCGGAGCTGGCAAGATCCGCGTGTATCGACGGATTGTTAATGCCGCGTCTGCGCTCTGGATGTGGACGCCTAGGCGGGCAAGATCAGCCCTCTTGGGCGTGCGATTGGAACTGACCATATGTGCAAAGAAAACAACACGTACAATTCATCGTGTCACGTGCGGGTTGACACTTTTTTTTTATCATATCGTGTGGTTTTGACATTTTTATTTTTGAGTTGAAAAAGAAAGTGTCAAACCACACGTGTGTGTGTTGGGGTAAGAGGGGGGGGGGGATAGGAGTTGTCACACGGAAATACGGAATAGCAAAACGGTCATGTGTTATGTATGTGATTTGAGTGTGTGCAGATTTTTGTGGGAAGAACACAGATATCTCAGCCCGTGCAAAAATAAATAAATTATTATTGCTTTGAAATTTGATTTTTAGATCATGGTACTTACTTCTTTTTGCAGATAACGCGAGATTCGTGAAAAACGCGTTTGAATCATTTTGGAACAAAGAACCGATTGGACTTGGCAAGATCCGGGTGTAAGAACAAATGAATGCTTATTCATTTTGTATGGTGAGGCGGGGCAAAATCAACCCTCTCAAACGTACAATTGAAATTGACTATATAAAAAAACATGTACACCTTCTTTGTTTCCACTAATGAGGGAAAAAGAAATGATTAAGATTCGAGGCATTCTATTTTCCTTTTTGAATGAAAGCCATTGTGGCGTATTTTATTCATTTTGAAATGCAGTGACATCGTTGGTTATTACATGCGCCCACAAGAAAACTGGAAGGATCCTCTTGCCAAAACTAGAACAGTTTATGAGTAAGTCAAAAATTACACTGCTAAACTCGTGACAAAGAGAAAAACAATCATTGTATAGACCGCCGCCACCGGCCCAAAAGTGTGCCCTCCATTCTTCTTAATATCCATCACTTTTATGCAAAATCAGAGTCGGCGATGCTAACTTTGAGGCATTTTTATGGGCAATATGTTGACAAAACAGATACATTTGATGTGGGAGAGAGAGAGAGGGGGCTAGCACATGGAAGTGCATAACAACTTCGATGAGGATATGCTCGTGGGTGTAGTAAACAATTTTCCAAATGGAGAACAGTCAGAATGGACAAGTGTTGTGTCCATGTCATATAGGGGTCTACGAATTTTCATGAAGAAAATATAAATATAGCGACTTGTGAAAAAAGTAATGCTTCCAAGATAGCCTCATTAGTTTGCAAATTGCATTGCTAAACTCGTGACAAAGAGAAAAACAATCATTGTATATATCGCCACCACTATCCCAAAAGTGTGCCTTCCATTCTTCATAATGTCCATCAGTTCTAAGAAAAACAGAGTTGAAGATGCTAATCTTGAGGTATTCTTATGGGCCGTAATGTTGACAAAATAGATACATTTGGTATGGGAGAGGGGGGGGGGGGGGCTGGCACACGAAAATGCATAACAACTCCGACGAGTAAGGATGGCAATTTTACCCATGGGTATGGGTACCCGCGGGTACCGTACCCGCATGGGTAGGGTATGGGCACACTTTTATACCCATGGGTAGTACCCATACCCTACCCGTTAAGTCGTGGGTAGGGTACGGGTATAGCCTTGTACCCCCGGGTATACCCATACCCTGCCCGCTTGAAAAAATAATGTTAAGTTGTTGTCAATTAATCATTAATTTGTCATGTGACTCGTCTACTCCTATTGACTTATGAGTATGTTGTGATTTCTAAATTTTGATAGTACTCTTGTACCCATGTACTTCTTATTGAGCTAAGATATTTGACTTTTTTGTCAAATGTGCTATGAATGAGTGTAGAATTGTGAACAACTTGTGTACTATTTGTTCTACCCGTTGGTACCCAATGGGTACGGGTACCCGTCGGGTATGGGTATGGGTAAAGTTTTATACCCGTGGGTATGGGTATGGGTAGAATTTTGTACCCACTGACTATATGGGTATGGGTATGGTATTGCTCTACCCTGCCCATACCCTACCCATTGCCATCCTTACCGACGAGCATATGCTTGCGGGTGTAATAAACAATTTTCCAAATGGAGAACAATCGGAATGGACAAGTGTAGTGTCCATGTCATTTAGGGTGTCTACAAATTTCCGTGAAGAAACTATAAATATAGAGGCTTGTGAAAAAATGCTTCCAAGATAGCCTCATTAGTTTTTCTAATAACACGACATATGTCGTTTATTGACGGAACTTTGCATGTAGATAAAAATATAAAATATACATACATGTATGGTGTAAAGAAGACATATATTTTGGCATTTTAAACTCTTATTTTACAATTATACTATTCATCCTTGAGCATATCCTCCCTACAGGCTAAGCATTGTCTCCATTGGCACATATTTGATTATCTTGTTCTAACTTCGTATTGTAGTTTCATTACAAGAACTTGCGACTTGCTTATTTGGTTATAAAATCTGCTATTTTCTTGCCAAAATATTTTTTCTAGGTGCTACCATTTGTTATTTTATTGATGAACTGAATTGCTCAGTGATAAACTCTTATATTTGGTGCTCAAATATATTGTTTTGCACTATATATCTTCTTATTTTTGAATATCTTATTAAGTGCTTAAATATGGCATTTGGTGTAGAAAACATGAAGATGTGATATATGTTTGATGTAAATGGTTGAACATGGTCAAACTACCGCTAAGAAGACCGAGAATTCGCTTATTCGGACCCCTCATATGTTCACATTCATGATGTGGTCTCTTGTTGAGATGTTAGAAAATGTTGTTAGGACTGATACAAGATTCAAGGAGACCCATTTTATCCATGCTGCAAAGTCTTAGACTGGATTGTTGGGTTTCAATTGACTAGCATCGTAGTGCACAATCATCTTCACAGGCGGTGAGTTAGGTGGGTATAAATTATTCAGTTGAGATGATTATGTGTGACACGCTGGAATGATATCAACGACATGTTGGTGTAGTAGAGCAACAATACTTGGACTACACCAATGTATATACATAATTGTTTAGGTTAGACTAAAATATGTTTTCAACTTCTATAATATATTATTTAATGATGAATCTCATATTTATTGTTGAAATATGTGTAAGTGCTGAAATAAGATATTTATTGCCGAAATCTGTTTTAAGTGTCGATATCTTTGATATGTTGAGATTTGTTGTATATGGTTGAAATATCTCTATTATGTGTTGTAATATATTATTTATTGCCAAAATGGGGTATTTTATATCGAATGTGATACAGAATTGAAAAATATATGTTGGATAATCACGGGTAGGCCACATATCCTAAGGATGTTGAATTCCCCTATGTCCTATGTGAGAACTACACACACACACACATGAAAGTTGTCTTCGATGGTAAGCTAGCCATAGAGAAGTTGGCAATATAATGTGAGCTAATGAGGATTTGAGACAACCTGTTAAAGTGGAGAGTCAAGTGATAGGTGTTGATAGAGTTATGGATAACACATTTGGGTTTGAGTTTGGTATTCATCTGTTTGGTGCTAATATTTTTCACTTCCTAGTTCAACTAGGAAGAAGAAAACATTTTTTTCAGTGAAGTAGGTACAGTCCAAAGTAATATCATGGTTGGTGGCATGAACGAAAGTGATAGTGCTATCAGGTGTGATGCACAGACCCATGTGACCATCTTTGATCCACGCCAAGAATTTGTTAGATGCCACAAGCATTTGGAGTGCGAGGACACACTGTCTAACTAAACATGCACATATGGACACCCCCCCCCCCCGCGCGCGCAAAAATGACTCATCCATTGATCGTGAAGATCGAACTCTTGTGTGGTCAGTCTGCAGAGCTTACCAACATGCAAGAGCACGTTTTTTCCTTTTGCCAATTTACTATATTTACAATAATTTAGATCAAACAATACAATAATTCAAAAAATATATTATTACAACCAGCTAATATGAATATATTAAATGCAACAAATAGTTTGATAAAAAATTTGTTCAAGTATAAGTAAATGCACTTTAAATAAGTTAAACACTATCTCCCACGTAGCTGCCAATGATGCTCAGTAAGATCCTCCTTCAACTGATGGTGGGAGGCTTGGTCTTCAATCTTTCGATACCCCTTAAGAAATGCATGAATGTGGCATGTGTGCGTGCGAGGCTTGAATATATGTGTTATTTTGGGTGTCTGCATTTGGGGGGGGTGTGTGGGGGGGGACACAAATAAAATATTATTGCTTTTAATTTATATATCACAATTTGTATTACATTTTGCAAATAACATGAGATTCGCAACAAACACATTCAAATCATTTTGCAACAAATATTGGAACTGTTTGGACTTGGCAAGATCCTAGTGATGAACAAATTAGTGGGCAAAGTCAACTCTCTCAAACTTACAATTAAAATTGATTATATAAAAAATGCACAATCTCTTCGTCCATGTGTGCTTACCATTGATGAGGAAGAAAGAAATGATTAAAATTCAAGGCATTCTTTTTTTTCTTTTTGAATGAAAGCCATCATGCTAGATTTTTATTCATTTTGACACATAGTTACATCGTTGGTGATTACATCCACAAGAAAATTGGGAGGATACTCTTGCCAAGCATTAGGAAGAGTGCTCTCCGACTTACTAACTAAAACACGGTTTGACACGTTAGTTTGCTAGAGCAAAACTCAAAGATTACATTCCTAAAGTCATGACAAAGAGAAAAACAATCATCGTATAGATCGTCACCACTGGCCCAAAAGTGTGCCCTCCATTCTTCATAATCTCCATCACTTTTCTGCAAATCAGAGTTGGTGATACGTCTCCGTCGTATCTATAATTTTTTTATTATTTCATGCCAATATTCTACAACTTCTACATACCTTTGGCAACAATTTATATGATTTTCTTGGACTAACATATTGATCCAGTGCCCAGTGTCAGTTCCTGTTTGTTGCATGTATTTTGTTTCGCAGAAAATCCATATCAAACGAAGTCCAAATGCACTAAAATTTTACGAAGAATTATTTTGGAATATATGTGATTTTTTGGAAGCGAAATCAATGCGAGACGATGCCCGAGGGGCCCACGAGCTCAAGGGGCGCGCCCCCTACCCGGGGTGCACCTGGCAAGCTTATGGGGCCCCTATAAGGCGGTTGGTGCCCTTCTTTGACCGCAAGAAAGCTAATATCCGGATAAAACTTGTGTTAAAATTTCAGCCCAATCGGAATTACGGATCTCCGGGAATTTAAAAAATGGTGAAATGCCAGAAAATAGGGCTATGAAACAGAAGAGAAACAGAGAGAGATCCAATCTCGGAGGGGCTCTTGCCCCTCCGCCGCCATGGTGGCCATGGACCAGAGGGGAAACCCTCCTCCCATCTAGGGGGAGGTCAAGGAAGAAGAAGAAGGAGGGGGACTCTCTCCCCCTCCCTCCCGGTGGCGCCGGAATGCTGCCGGAGCCATCATCGTGACGACGATCTACACCCACAACTTCGTTGCCATCATCACCAACTCTCTCCCCCCTCTACACAGCGGTGTAACACCTCTTCTACCCGCTATAATATCTACTTAAACATGGTGCTCAACACAATATATTATTATCCAATGATATGTGGTTATCCTATGATGTTTGAGTAGATTCCTTTTGTCCTATGGGTTGATTGATGATCATGATTGGTTTGAGTTGTATGTTTTATTTTGGTGCTGTCCTATGGTACTCTCCATGTCACGCAAGCGTGAGGGATTCCCGCTGTAGGATGTTGCAATATGTTCATGATTCGCTTATGGCGGGTGGCGTGAGTGACAGAAACGCAGACCCGAGTAAGTGGGTTGTTGCGTATGGGAGTAAAGAGGACTTCATACTTAATGCTATGGTTGGGTTTTACCTTAATGATTCTTTGGTTGTTGCAGATGCTTGCTAGAGTTCCAACCATAAGTGCATATGATCCAAGTAGAAAAACTATGTTAGCTCATGCATCTCCCTCATATAAAATTGCAATAATGATTACCAGTCTAGTTATCAATTGCCTAGGGAAAAATAACTTTCTTGTGACAAAAAGCTCTCCATTAAAAGTAACTTAATTGTTTCTTTATCCAAACAGCCCCTAATTTTTATTTACGTGTTCTTTTATTATCTTGCAAACCTATTCTACCACACCTACAAGATATTTTCATACATGTTCTAGGTAAAGCGAACGTTAAAGTGTGCGTAGAGTTGTATCGGTGGTCGGTAGAACTTGAAGGGAATATAAATTCTACCTTTAGCTCCTCGTTGGGTTTGACACTCTTACTTATTGAGAAAGGCTATAATCGATCCCCTATATTTGTGGGTTATCTCTTCTAACACTTTTTATTTTGAAATATCTTATTAAGTGCTTAAATATGACATTTGGTGCATAAAACATGAAGATGTGATACATGTTTGTTGTAAATGGTTTAACATGGTCAAACTACCGCTAAGAAGATGAAGGATTTACTTATTTGCCCCCTTGTATGTTCACGTACATGACGCGGTCTCTTGTCTAGATTGTAGAATATGTTGTTAGGGTTGATACTAGATTCAAGGAGACCCATCTTATCCATGTTGCAAAGTCTTAGAGTGATTTGTTAGGTTTCGATTGACTAGCATCCTAGTGCACAATCGTCTTCACATGCGGCGAGTTAGGTGGGTAAAAATTACTTAGTTGAGATGATTAAGTTTGACACACGGGAATGATGTCAACGCCACATTAGTGTTAAAAGAGAAACACTACTTGGACTACAACAACGTATATACATAAATGTTCAGGTTGGACTAAAATATGTTTTTAGCTTTTGTAATATGTTATTTAATGATGAATCTCTTACTTATTGTCGAAATATGTTTAAGTGTTGAAATCAAATATTTATGGCCCAAATCTGTTTTAAGAGTCGAAATCTTGGAAATGTTGAGATTTGTTGTATATGATGGAATATCCGTTTTAAGTGTTATAATCTATTATTTATTGCTGAAATGGGTTATTTTATATTGAATGTGGTATGGAATTGAAATATATATGTAGGATAATCACAGTTAGGCCAAACATCATAAGGATGTTGAATTCCTCCATGTCGTATTGGAGAACTAGACACACATATATGAATTGTCTTCGATAGTGAGGTAGCCATAGAGAAGTTTGCAATGGGATCTAATGAGGAGTTAAGACAACATGTTAAAGTGGAGAGTCGAGTGACAAGTGGTGATAGATTTGTAAATAGTACATTTGGATTTGAATTTGGTATTCATTTGTTTGGTATGAATATATTGCACTCTCTAGTTCAAGTAGGAAGAAGAAAACATTTTTTCAGTGGAGTAGGTACATTCCAGAGTAACATCATGGTTGGTGGGATGAATGAAAGTGAGAGTGCTATTAGGTGTGATGGACAGTCCATGTGTGCATCTTTGATCCACACCAGGTAATTGATATGTCTTCAATGTATCTATAATTTTTGGTTGTTCCATGCTATTATATTATCAATCTTAGATGTTTTATATACATTTATAAGCAATTATATATCATTTTTTGGGAATAACCTATTCTCAGTGCCTAGTGTCAGTTGCTGTTTTTTGCTTGTTTTATATTTTCCAGAATATCAGTACCAAACAAAATCCAAACGCCACAAAATTTTTTGGAGAGTTTTTTGGACATAAGAGACCCTGGAAGCTTTGGGAGAGGACCAAAAGATGGAGCAGTGGCCCACGAGGCACCAGGGTGCGCCTAGGGGGGTAGACGCGCCCTGGTGGCTCATGGGGCCCACGTGGCTCTGTTTGACCTAACTCCGCCTCTATAAATTCTCTAAAATCGGGAAACCAACAAAGCCACCCAAAACCCTTTTTCTGCCGCCGCAAGCTTCTGTTCTCGAGAGATCCCATCTGGGGGCCTTTTCTGGCACTCCACCAGAGGGGGAATCAATCACGGAGGGGCTCTACATCAACCTTGTTGTCGGTGTCAAAACCGGCGGATCTCGGGTAGGGGGTCCCGAATTGTGCGTCTAAGGCGGGTGGTAACACGATGTTTACCCAGGTTCGGGCCCTCTCGATGGATGTAATACCCTACTTCCTGCTTGATTGATCTTGATGATATGAGTATTACAAGAGTTGATCTACCACGAGATCGTAGAGGCTAAACCCTAGAAGCTAGCCTATGGTATGATTGTTGTCCTTGTCCTACGGACTAAACCCTCTGGTTTATATAGACACCGGAGGGGGCTAGGGTTACACAGAGTCGGTTACAATGGGAGGAGATCTACATATCCGTATCGCCAAGCTTGCCTTCCACACCAAGGAGAGTCCCATTCGGACACGGGACGAAGTCTTCAATCTTGTATCTCCATAGTCCAACAATCCGGCCAAAGGATATAGTCCAACTGTCCGGATACCCCCTAATCCAGGACTCCCTCACTTGTTGTCCTTCCGATGATGTGTGAGTAGTTTACCACAGACCTACGGGTCCATAGTTAGTAGCTAGATGGCTTCTTCTCTTTATTTGATCTTCAATACAATGTTCTCCTTGATGTTCTTGGAGTTCTATTCGATGTAATCACTTTTTGCGGTGTGTTTGTTGGGATCTGATGAATTGTGAGTTTATGATCAGATTACGCATGTATTTTATTTAAGTCTTCTTTGAACTCTTTTATGCATGATTAACATAGCTTTGTATTTCTCTCCGATCTATTGATTTGGTCTGGCCAACTAGATTGATTTGTCTTGCAATGGGAGAGGTGCTTTGTGATGGGTTCGATCTTGCAGTGCTCAATCCTAGTGACAGTAAGGGACATGACACGTATTTGTATCGTTGCCATTAAGGGTAAAACGATGGGGTTTATTCATGTGTGAGTCTACTTTGTCTACATCATGTCATCTTGCTTAAGGCGTTACTTCGTTCTTTATGAACTTAATACTCTAGATGAATGCTGGATAGCGGTCGATGTGTGGAGTAATAGTAGTAGATGCAGGCAGGAGTCGGTCTACTTGTCTCGGATGTGATGCCTATATACATGATCATTGTCTTAGATATCGTCATGATTATTTGCTTTTCTATCAATTGCCCAACAGTAATTTGTTTTGTTTACCCATTGTATGCTATTTTCAAGAGAGAATCCTCTACTGAAAACTATGGCCCCAGATCTACTTTATCATATATTAAAAATCCTAAAAATACCTTGTTGCAATTTCACTTTATTTTTTTTCTATCTATCTATCTATCAATTACTACACAATTTAATCTTGCAAATAACCGTCGAGGGATTGACAACCCCATGTTCGCGTTGGGTCCAAGGATTTGTTATCTTATGTGCGGGTGCTGCTAATGAGTTGTTGCATGATTCTCCTACTAGATTGATAACATTTGTTTCATAACTGAGGAAATACTTATCTCTACTGTACTGCATCATCCCCTCCTCTTCGGAGAAATCCAAACGCAGCTCATAAGTAGTAGTAATTTATTGGACGCCACAAGATTGTGGAGTGCAAGTACACGTTGTCTCACTAAACATGCACACATGGACACCCCCTATAAAATTGCCACATCCATTGGTCGTGAAGATCAAACTCACGTGACCAGTCTGCACGCTTGATGTCGCCTGAACTACGTCG
The DNA here is from genome assembly GCA_032464435.1 of Aegilops umbellulata. Taxonomy (NCBI): domain Eukaryota; kingdom Viridiplantae; phylum Streptophyta; class Magnoliopsida; order Poales; family Poaceae; genus Aegilops; species Aegilops umbellulata. The sequence goes on along the minus strand of CP136058.1, from coordinate 433,488,256 downwards.
GCATTTCCCCAAAGAGGAAGGGATGATGCAGCACAACTACGATGGTATTTCCCTCAGTTATGAAACCAAGGTATCAATCCAATAGGAGAACCAAGTAACACTATATAGGTGGTACCTGCCCACAAAGAACAAATACTTGCAACCTGACGCTTATGAGGGGTTGTCAATCCCTCTACGAGTAACGCCGTCGGATATTGTCAAGTTGACGGGATAAAAATTGTGATAGATTGGATAAATACATGTCGATAAAACGTGAAATAAAATAAGTAACAAAAAAGTGCAGCAAGGTATGTTTGGGTTTTTAGAATAATAGATCTTAAAAAAAGCAAATAAAAATAGATCTCAAAGCAAATATGATAAAGAATAGACCTGGGGGCCGTAGATTTCAGTAGTGGCTTCTCTCGAGAAAATAGCATATGGTGGGTAAACAAATTACTATTGGGCAATTGATAGAACATCGAATAATTATGACGATATCCAGGCAATGATCATTATATAGGCATCACATCCAAGATTAGTAGACCGACTCCTGCCTGCATCTACTACTATTACTCACACATCGACCGCTATCCAGCATGCATCTAGTGTATTAAGTTCATGGAGAAACGGAGTAATGCAATAAGAACGATGAAATGATGTAGATGAGATCTATTCATGTAGGAATAGCCCACGTCTTGTTATCCTCAATAGCAATGATACATACGTGTCTTGCTGCCCCTTCTGTCACTAGAAAAGAACATCGTACAATCAAACCCATCACAAAGCACCTCTTCACATGGCAAGAAAAATCGATCTAGTTGGCCTGACTAAACGAAAGTTTCGAAGAAGAAATACGAGGCTATAAGTAATCATGCATATAATAGATCAAAGAAGAATCAAATAACTTTCATGCATATAAATCTGATCATAAACTCAAAGTTCATCGGAACCCAACAAACACATCGCAGAAAGAGTTACATGAAATAGATCTCCAAGAGACCATTGTACTGTATTGAGCATTAAAAAGAGAAAATAAGCCATCTAGATACTGCCTACGGACCAGTAGGTCTATGATGAACTACTCACGCATCATCAGAGAGGCACTGATGAGGATGATGAACCCCTCCGTGATGGTGTCTAGATTGGATCTCATGGTTTTGGAACTTGCGGCGGCTGGAAATGTGTTTCATCGACTCCCCTAGAGTTTCTAGAATATTTGGGTATTTATAGGGCGAACAGGCGGCGCGGGAGGCCACCGAGGTGGGCACAACTCATCTGGGCACGCCTGTGGCTTGTGTCCCCCTCCAGGATACCCTCTAGTACTTCTTTCGTCCATCTTGTGTCTTCTGGTCCAAAAAAATCTCCAAAAAGGTTCATTGCATTTGGACTCTATTTGGTACTGATATTCTGCAAAGTAAAAAAGAAGCAAAAAACAACTGGCACTATGCACTATGTCAATAGGTTAGTCCCAAATAATGATATAAAGTTGCTATAAAATGATTGTAGAACATCCAAGAATGATAATATAACAACATGGAACAATAAAAAATCATAGATATGTTGGAGACGTATCAACATCCCCAAGCTTAATTCTTGCTCGTCCTCGAGTAGGTAAATGATAAAAACAGAATTTCTGATGTGGAATGTTGCCTATCATGTTCATCACATATTCTTTTTTTATATGGTTCAAAGCAATAGTCTAGTTTTGACATGAAGATTTCAATACTCAAGCATATCAACAAGCAGCCATGTCTATCAAAATATCAGCACTAAAGAAAGTTATCCCTAGCCCATCATGCTCATTCATTGATCCATTCATGAAACACACTCGCATATTAGCTACGTCCAATTCTCAAGTACAATCATAGTGCCCCTTAGTTGGTGCTTTATAAGAGATGATGGAGACTCAAATAAAAATAAAAATTGCATAAAGTAAATAGATAGGCCCTTCGCAGAGGGAAGTAGGGATTTGTAGAGGTGACAGAGCTCAAAGCGAAAATTGAGAGATAATTTTTTTTGAGAGGTATACTTTTCCCGTCAACGAAAATGACCGAGTAATTCCCAACACTTTCCATGCTAGATATATCATAGGTGGTTCCCAAATAGAAAATAAAGTGTATTCCTTTTTCCACCATTCTTTCACATTCCACGGCTAGCCGTATCCACGGGTACCGTCCATACCAACACTTTCCAAGGAATTTATTATTTGACAACATAAAGTAAATTTCTTTTCCATTTCGGGACTGGGCATCCCTATCACTGGCGTACTCTCGTGCAATGATAAGTGAATAAACACTCATCTTGAGAATAATACATCAAGCATGGAAAATATTGGCCACCCCCTGCCGCTTCATGAGAGGTACGGGCACACAAAAAGGAAATTCATTTTGAAAATTAGAGATGGCACATACAAATTTGCTTAGAACGACACGAAATACCGCATATAGGTAGGTATGGTGGACTCATATGGAAAAATTGGGTTTAAGGATTTTGGACGTGATAATCCCCAAGCAAGGAATCATCATAGCAATTTCCAAAGGTGAAAGTGATAATTATGGAGTGTCAAACACACAAGGAGCTAAATGTAAGATCAATATTCTCTCAAGTCCTATCTGCCACCGATACAACTCTACGTACACCGAGCGTTTGCTTCCATCTAGAAACGCGAAATAAAACTACGTTGTGGGTATGAAGAGGATAGATTTGCATGATATGAGAGAAATAAAGTATAAAAATAGGTGTTGTTATCATAAATTTAGAATATATCACAATATATTACAAATAGCGAGTGTGGAATAATGATGGATCGGTATGCGGCATTGTCCTAGGAAATTGTTAACAAGATCGGTAATCATTGTTGCAATTTTATATGAGGGAGAGGCATAAGCTAACATACTTTCTCTACTTGGATCATATGCACTTATGATTGGAACTCCGGCAAGCATCCGCAACTACTAAAGATCATTAAGGTAAAACCCAACCATAGCATTAAAGTATCAAGCCCCCTTTATCCCATACGCAAGAACCACTTTACTTGGGTTTAAGCTTCTGTCACTCTAGCAACCCACTATAAGCGAATCATGAACGTATTGCAACACCCTACAGCGGGAATCCTTCACGTGTGCGCGGCACGGAAGGCACCATAGGACAACACCAAAATAAAACATACAACTGAAACCAATCTAGATCATCAATCAACCCAAAAGACAAAAGAAATCTACTCAAAACATCATAGGATGGCAACACATCATTGGATCATAATATGTGGCATAAAGCACCATGTTCAAGTAGGGGGTTTATAGTGGGGTGCGGGAGAGTGGAACGCTGAAAAGAGATGAGGAAGGTGATGAAGATGGTGATGTTGATGGAGACGATCACCGCGGCGATGATTCCCCCAGCGGCACTCCGGTGCCACCGAGAGAGAGAGGGGGGAGAGTCTCCCCCTTGTGCTTCCTCCTCCATGGCCTCCCTCTGGTCCCTGGCCTCCATGGGGATGATGGCCACTTTTGGCTTCCTCTTCCATGGCCTCCGGTGATGATGGCCCCCTCCGGCAGGGTGCCGGAGAGGGCCTAGATTGATTTTTCATGGCTACAGAGGCTTGCGGCGGTGGAACTTTCGATCTAGGTTTCTTTTCGGGGTTTTTGGTATTTATAGGAATTTTTGGCGTCGGTCTCACGTCAAGGGGGTCCACGAGGCAGCGACAAGCCACCTAGGCGCGCCCTTTGGGGGTGGGCGCGCCCCCTGGCTTGTGGCTTCCTCGTGAAGCTTATGGTCCACCTCTTGTGCTTGGGGGGTTTCTTTTGGTCCATAAAAAATCACCATAAATTTTCAGCCCATTCCGGGAACTTTTATTTCTACACAAAAAATGGCACCATGGTAGTTCTGCTAAAAACAGCGTCGGTCCGGGTTAGTTCTAATCAAATCATACCAAAACCATATAAAATTGTTGTAAACATGGGATGAATACTTCATAAATTATAGATACGTTGGAGACGTATCAGCTTCCCCAAGCTTAATTCCTGCTCGTCCTCGAGTAGGTAAATGATAAAAGAAATAATTTATTTTCCCTAACAATAAAAGATCATACATATTTAGGAACAATTTTTATTGCCTTTTGTGATACGTCTCCAATGTATCTATAATTTTTTATTGTTCCATGCTATTGTATTATCTGTTTTGGATGTTTAATGGGCTTTGTTATACACTTTTATACTCCCTTTGAGCCAAATTACTCGTCGCGGAAATGGATGTATCTAGAACTAAAATACATCTAGACACATCCATATCTGCGACAAGTAATTCAGGACGGAGGGAGTATTATTTTTGGGACTAGCCTACTAACCAAAGGCCCAGTGCAAATTGTTGTTTTTTGCCTATTTCAGTGCTTCGCTGTCAGGACCCTGATTCCAAGTCACATCGATCTAGCCAGTAACACCTCATATCACTTTGCGGCCTCACGCACGGTATTCCCACGGGTGTCGCCTTACCATGGCCCGGGACCATTTGCGCCTTTTGGCTCACGTATATGATAGTGTCGCTAGCATCCATATGACAGAGAACCCAGGCCGACATGACTAGTCGTGAACCCAAAGTGACACTAACTTACGGGGACAGGCATACATGAATTAATATCGAGCATGTTGGTCAGCAGCGTGTGAATCCGGGCTGTAGCACTGGGCTAACAGGACTCCGGGAACCCGGGCTGTAGCAGGCTAGGCAGGACTCCAGATGTCACCGCGTGACATTTCCCCGAAGGGACAGACACAGGAACAAAGTGAATCACATGCCGGCCAGTCAAGTGTTCCGGAGCAGTAGTGCTGGGCTAGCAGGACTCCGGTGAACCGGGCTGTAGCGTACTACTATGGCTCATGGAAGCACAAGACTACATTTCCTCATAAGAGAGGCTACCAAGGATAAACAACTAGGTTGTCAGATCCCACACATACCAAGCATTTCAATCATACACACAATATGCTCGATATGTGTAAATACAACATGGCATCACAACGTAACTCTACGACTCAAGTATTTATTCATTAGGCTCCGAGGAGCGAGATATTACAAACATGGGTCTCATGACCCAACATTCAGAGCATACAAGCAGCAAGCACATGCGGAAGCTTAACATGTCTGAGTACAGACATCTACAAATGAAAAAGGCTGAGAAGCCTGACTATCTACCAGATCCTGCCGACGGCACAAGATCGTAGCTGAGGTATCAAGCTAAACGTCGAAGTCCACACGGAACTACTAGCAAGACTGAAGTCTCTCTGCAAAAACATAAATTAAGCAAACGTGAGTACAAATGTACCCAGCAAGACTTACATCAGAACTAACTACATATGCATCGGTATCAACAAAGGGGGTAGTGGAGTTTGACTACAGCAAGCCAGCTTTGACTCGGTGGTTATCCTAAACTACGACTGCAAGTAACTCATTTGAGGTGGCGCACACGAGTCCACATATTCACCATATCAATACACCACTATGGATCCGCTCCCGTCTCCCTACGAGAAGGCCATCCATAGCACTCACACTTATCTTGCGCATTTTAGAGTATCCACTTTCACTTGTCTATGAACTATTATAGGCAACCCAGAAGTCCTTTACTGCGGACACGGCTATTGGAATAGATGTTGTTAACCCTGTAGGGGTGTACTTCTTCACACACGCTCTCACCACTTACCGCCGTTTACACGACATGTACTCGGCAACCTTCAAGCGGAAGCCCAACGAGGGTGTCGGCCACGGCCTACCTAAACACTCAAGTCTCTAGTCCAGGTTTATCGCCTATTCAGGTTCCATCCGCAGGGAGTACGGCCGAGGTTTCCACATACGGCCCCGAACGATGTGAGCAGGGTTCCCGAGACACCAAACGGGTGCACGGTACACCGTGCCACGTGCCTACCACATCACAACCCACCCCCCAGGTCAGCGCTGCCCACGGCCTCTAGCATACTAGAAACACCATAAACTACTTGCAACTCCTGGACAGAGGACAAGGGTGATCAAGAAGCCGAGAGGGTCCATTGGTTTCGGGCCCAATGCGTGGTAGTAACTGTTTCATGGATCACAAACACAGAACTCAGTTCCCGAGGACGGCTTCAATGAGACAACCCACCATGTACTCCTACATGTTTTCTCGCCGCTACCTTTACCAAATCGTGTTCACACACTTAGCTTACACACAGTAGGACATGTTTACACACCTCCAATTCATCCCCGATGAATCAGACCCGACTCAACTCTAAGCAGTAGCAGGCATGACAAACAAGCACGAATGAGTAGGCACATTAGGGCTCAAACAACTCCTACTCATGCTAGTGGGTTTCATCTATTTACTGTGGCAATGACAGGTCATGCAGAGGAAAGGGGTTCAACTACGCAGCATGTAACCGTTGAATCAATGTTGTCCTAATGCAGTAAAAGAGAGCAGGAGCGGGAGAGTGGGATTGTATCGGAATGAACAAGGGGTTTTGCTTGCCTGGCACTTCTGAAGATAATATAGTTCTTCATCGGTGTCATCGATCATGGCGTCGAAGCAACGTCTATTGAGAGGGGACAAATACCGGCAACAGAGAAAGAAACACAATCAATGCAATGCACAATATGATGCATGATCATGACATGGTAAAATGAGTGTGTTGAGCTAATGCAACTACAACCAGATGGGTTTGAGCTATTTTGAACCAAAGATTCAAATTTCAAACTCATTTGTGATCTTAAATAGTGCTTTATCATGTTTTTCACTAAACAGCAAGTTAACTTGTTTAAACATGCATGAAACTGGTACAGATTGATAGATTGGATTTTTCTGATAATTTTTCATATATAATTTGTTTGATTTGGAGTTATGGTTGAATTACTATGAACTTTTGAAGTTTGCAACATTTCTTGGAATTTCCTATATAAGAATAAATCCAGAAAATGCTTTACTGCGTCAGCCTGGCGTCACTGTGACGTCAGCGGTCAACTGACCCGGTCCAGGTCAAACCTGACCAGGGGTGCCCACTGGTCAGTGACCCAGGGCTGGTTTGTGTGGCTGACAGGTGGGCCTGGTCAACTGCCGCGTCAGCAAAGTCAACACTGACGGGTGGGTCCCACTGTTTATGAACTAAACTAGCAGAAAATAAAACTAACCTAAATAGGTGCAGGGGCCAACATGGCAGTGGCTCTAGGGGGTTAATTAGGGCGTCATTAGTGGCTAATGACTTGCCATGTCAGCACTGCGGGCGATTAGTCGCCGGCGACCTCAAGTCGCGGCGGAGCCCGCACGGTAGGCCATGGGGATGGCGGGCGAGGGCACCAGGAGAAAGCCCAGGCCCGTGCGCGTCTAGGGGAGGCCGCGGGGCCGTCGGGGATGGCCTGTTGCAACGGCGGCGGCGAGGTTAGTGGCGGCGAGGTTAGTGGCGGCGAGGTTAGCGGCGGACGGAGCTCGGTGATGTGCGCGGGTGGCGCTGCGGGGTGCAAGCGGGCAAGGGGAGGCGCTAGCGAGGCTCAGCGCGGGGCGGCAAACATGCTACGCAGCACAGAATGACCAAATGGTCGCTGGAGCGATGCCGGCGACGAGCTCGAGCGGAGGCGAGCTTCGGCCATGGTGGAACTACGGCCTAGAGGGTGCAGACGCGTGGGGTAGAAGAGGGGTTCAAAGCAGGGGCTCACGTAGGGGTCATTGACGGTCTCAGCGGGCTTGGGGGGGGGCGGACGGCGGCGAATTGACGACGGTGACACTCGGTGCAGGAGGTTGAAGATGGCCTCCAAGGCGGCGTCACGGGGCATCCAGCGATGTGTTGCTCGGCGAAGAGGAAGAGGTGGTCGAGGTGGAGTTCGTGGACCTGACGAGGAGGCGTGGCGGTGGCTGTGGCCGCGGCAAACGGCGTCGGTGGCGACGGCTACGCTCGGGCATGAGAGGGAGAGAGAGCAGAGGAGGGAAAGAGCTCGGGAGAGAGTGAGGGGTGCTCCAGGGGGGTGCGTGGCGTCTCCCAGAGGCGTCCAGGCCCTCGGCAGCAAGCAGGAGCTGGCGAGGCGCGTGGCCAGCGCGTGGCGAGCATGCACTCGTCCTTCTGTCCAGGGAGGAAGACGATAGAGAGGCTGCGGTGGTGGGCTAGGTCGGCCACTTGGTCCGGCCAGGTAAGTGGCCAAGTAAAACTCTCTCTCTGCTTTCTGTTTTCTTTTCTATTTCTGTTATTTTGTTTTGATTTAGTTTGGAAACTAAACCATTTTAAAACTTTCTGTAAATTTGTATGTGAGCTCAGAGAGCTAGTCCAAGGTCACATGCAAACTTACAAAATATTTGAACATTATTTCTTATATAACAGAAATAATTCCAACCCAAATATATTATTGATTTAAATCAAAGGCCCAAAATAAATTATTCCCGTGACTCCAAAAATATTGGTTGGAATTTTAACTCATGCCAATATTCTCACAGAATAACGGGAACATTTTCTTGGACTCATTTGATGAGATTTAAATGTTAGTTATTTCTAGAGGTTTTCTGAGGCTTTGGAAAATTCCTCAATTCAAATTTCAATTGAATTTAAACATGATGCAGCAACCAAGCTAGTCCAAGGCCAGGGTAAGCTAGGGATGTGACAACTCACCCCCACTAAACAAGAATCTCGTCCCGAGATTCAATACGTGAGGTAAGAAGACAGAGGGGGCACAAGACCAACACAATCTTCACGATCCAGGTAGCACCTCATAAGGTTGTTGCTTCATTGCATACGTTGATCTTGACATCCTCGCTTTTGAGATCTTCATCCACGCGATGACGACAGAAAGAAACTATACTAGGATTGATCTTCTCGAAGATCGAGCTATACAAGATCAACTCGCGGAATGAGATGTTGAAACATCTCGGGTTGAGACACAAAACACATCGAGAGGGATGGAAGAACAACGACGGGTTTTGATTTGGTGGGCAACAATTCCACGCTTAGAAAGATGGTGGATGGTGTCAAGGTGATGAGGAAATAATTGCCATGATCCCGTAAACGGGCACCTTGGGAGGGTGACTCGTTGGATTGTTCCCTTAAGTGGCAAAAAGAATTACTTTTGATACAAAGATCATTGAAATTCTTTATACCAGCCTAAGGCAATCACAAATGATCGTGTGAACGAATTCGAAAGGATGGCATACCCATACCAGAATGGATGATGTAGACTACCTTGTTGAAGACAACGCAAGGAAAGATTTTGCTTGCGCGTGCTCTCAAGAACTTGAGCATTTCCATAATCATCAAGGTTTTACCAACATCCGTGTCAAGGATCCTGGCAACACAACATACTACCATGATGAGTAGTGATGGATGATGCGGATACAAAGGAAGATAACACCTTCTCAGACTTCCCCTTAGTGAGGCTAAGGAAATAGAATTTGGATGATCGACCGAGAGACATTTAGCACTCCGCTTCTAATGTTCTCCTTGATGTCCTAGCGTAGTCCATTCATAGATATGGTTTGATATCTAGATCATCAAGTAAAAGGTCGGACTTCGGGAACACAGAAAATCCATAAGGAACAACTACTGGAATAATTCTACGAGATCCTTATGGGGAGGTGGCCAACTTTCTCAATCAAGATACTACAATAATAAGTCTTCTGGTTGGGTGTGTTGGCCACAACATCCACTTTACCGGTTACAGAGAGACCAATATTACAGTCCTTGAGAAATGTTCCAACCATCATATCTGCCTGGGATTCAGATCTGGTTGATGTCAGGATAATCCAGACTCATCGGGTCGGGAAAGAAAAATGAAAGCTTGCAACACAAATCGACGAGATGATGTTGCGAGATTCCCGGGGGAATGAACTACGGTAGTAAGCTCCAAAACATGAGCCGGTTCTGCTACAAGCATGTGAACACGCTGTCCTAGACAAGCATGGTCACCTGGTAGTCTTACAACAAAACACTACCGAGTTCAGGAGGAAACCATCAACGAGGATATCGAAGTCCCTGCGTAAGTCTAGCTCCTAAGAAGAAACTTCTTCTCCTTGAACAAACCAATCAGTGGCTTGGTGTGCCAGGAATTCATATGGAACGAAGATGATCAGTCTAACAGACCACGGAATACTTTGCACATGCATGACCGATTCGGGAGGATTCCAAGGAAAACAAAATGAACCTTTCTCAAATTCATGGCGGCAACTTACACCTAATGCACGTGAACTTGGAGGAAGTCACTACTTTCATCCAAGCATAGGCTTCATGAACGGAACACGAAGGCATTGCTTAAAAAGTTTCCAACACTAGGTTGATGTTCAACATGAATCATGGGGAAGACAAAATGCTGTCGATGGGCTCAATAGCAACTCATCGGAATTTCCATATCACTGGACTTCCACCATCATGTGAACACGGTGATAGCATTAGTCAGACCAAAGGATGTAATGGTGTATGCTCGAGGGATCAACCATGAGTAAGACAACATTACGAACATCGTTGGTTCGGATTTGACTTGATGATAGCCCATACTCAAGTCAAAGTTTTGTCAAGGCAATAGATCCAACAACTGATCACGAGGACCAATCGACGGAGATATCATCTTTCTTCAACACACACACACACACACTAAAAAAATATCCCTTAACATGAACTAAGTCAGACAAGCTTTTATCTTCCAACTCTCCAAGTTGTTGTTTAGCTCAACCAACTAGCTCAGGGGTATCCAACACAGATTCTTGGAGAAAGGGTGATTTATAAGAAAACCAACTTGATCACGAACTCAACATAGCGGTCAGGTGAAAACCAGGTAATACTTCCGAGAAGATCTTTGGAAAATCACGAACCACCGATATGTTACTAAGCTTGAGAACAATCTTGCTTTTCAGGCAAAACGATATGATCAAATAAGTAAGGATTGCCACAATCCTGACTCCTTGATCGAAGAGTGTACCAGAAATAAGGACTAGGTAGCACAATCTATCTTAGAAATGATGATTCAATAACCAACACGCTAAGAATGAGAATATTGTCCATTTACTACCAAGCAACTAGTTGCTAGGAGTATTGATTTCACACATCACGGTTCACTTGTCGGTATTCCGGTTATAAAAACACGGAACTGAGGAATGAATAATGATGGCGAGAAGTATCACTCCATCAAGAATTCATAAGAGGTGGTGCAATTCTCATGACATTCTTGACATAAAGATGGTAACACTTCAAGGTAGAACAGAGCGAAAGCTCGATTGGCATTTTGATCCATGGAATACAACTACTTTGACCAGTCCAAGAAATGGATGAGGTGCTGGAGTTTGTTTCTCCTAGTCATTCCGGAATAGAATGGCTTGACGGACCACAAGAATAATAGGCATCGATGAACACGAATGCACAACTATTCCTGACTATCAATTGATAGACTAGGGTCGGAATACAACTGAGGATGGTCAACTCAAGGAACATATAACTTACTAAGTTGTGGATGCATAGATTAGTATTTCAAACCAAGTTCAACATATTTCTTCCAGATAACCCATGCAGAAAGGTAGGATTGGCAGAGTCACAACATAGAATCAAGAACTCATCAAGAGCTCTGGTTGTGATCTTTTGGTTCAAGAACTTCTGCCATATTGGTCCATGGTATTCAGAAGAAGGAAATACCACAGACCTTGAGGACTATCGGAAAGGTTACTAATATCTTAAGAGAACTAGCAAATACTAACAACATGAAATATGGTGAATCTCGGGTTCGAAAACCCAGGAGTAGAATTCCTACTACTAAATGGCATCATGGGATGCTTTCGAGAATGGTGGCCAGAATCATCACACTCGGAACACAAAACATGGCTAAATTACTAGGTGACTCCCTAAAACACCTAGGGTCATAATAATAGCTCTAACATATATGCCAAGGCAACAAAGTACCTCAACTCACCGATTAGTGTGATTGAATTGGCCCAAAGGGACATCGGGAACGGAAAGAAAGGTTTTGCAAATGCATCAGACTATTTAGAGACCTGGGATGACTCGGACAGCATAACGGTTGTAAATGCTCAGAAAAAGATTTGAGACGTTCACAAAGATTTGCATAGTCACTTAACAACATCATATCAAGGTCCTGGTTCAACTGACAACATACTAAAAGTAGTAGAAACTGAATTGAGGCCTGGAACCAACAATCCTAAGATTCTACGAATTAGTAACACGTGATCCTGATAGAAAGATGAGAAGCCTAGTTCTTAAACCCCGTAGAAAAGAAAAGGATGACTCAGATCATAGGGCATGAGGTATAAGGAGTAAAAGAGCCTTATGTTCCATCCCACAATCAATTCCCTTATATAACTAAAGCATTTCTAGACTGAATTTGGACCAATTTGGCTTGGTAATCCTACAGTCAGTCAGGCTTTGATACCAAAGCTGTCAGGACCCCGATTCCAAGTCACATCGATCTAGCCGGTAACACCTCATATCACTTTGCGGCCTCACGCACGGTATTCCCACGGGTGTCGCCTTACCATGGCCCAGGACCGTTTGCGCCTTTTGGCTCACGTATATGATAGTGACGCTAGCATCCATATGACAGAGAACCCGGGCCGACATGACTAGTCGTGAACCCAAAGTGGCACTAACTTATGGGGACAGGCATACATGAATCAACATCGAGCATATCGGTCAGCAGCGTGTGAATCCGGGCTGTAGCACTGGGCTAACAGGACTCCGGGAACCCGGGCTGTAGCAGGCTAGGCAGGACTCCGGATGTCACCGCGTGACATTTCCCCGAAGGGACAGACACGGGAACGAAGTGAATCACATGCCGGCCAGTCAAGTGTTCCGGAGCAGTAGTCCTGGGCTAGCAGGACTCCGGTGAACCGGGCTGTAGCGGACTACTATGGCTCGTGGAAGCACAAGACTACATTTCCCCATAAGAGAGGCTACCAAGGATAAACAACTAGGTTGTCGGATCCCACACATACCAATCATACACACAATATGCTCGATATGTGTAAATACAACATGGCATCACAACATAACTCTACGACTCAAGTGTTTATTCATTAGGCTCCGAGGAGCGAGATATTACAAACATGGGTCTCATGACCCAACATTCAGAGCATACAAGCAGCAAGCACATGTGGAAGCTTAACATGTCTGAGTACAGACATCTACAAATGAAAAAGGCTGAGAAGCCTGACTATCTACCAGATCCTGCCGACAGCACAAGATCGTAGCTGAGGTATCAAGCTAAACTTCGAAGTCCACACGGAACTACTAGCGAGACTGAAGTCTCTCTGCAAAAACATAAATTAAGAAAACATGAGTACAAATGTACCCAACAAGACTTACATCAGAACTAACTACATATGCATCGGTATCAACAAAGGGGGTAGTGGAGTTTGACTGCAGCAAGCCAGCTTTGACTCGGTGGTTATCCTAAACTACGACTGCAAGTAACTCTTCTCAGGTGGCGCACACGAGTCCACATATTCACCATATCAATACACCACTATGGATCCGCTCCCGTCTCCCTACGAGAAGGCCATCCATAGCACTCACACTTATCTTGCGCATTCTAGAGTATCCACTTTCACTTGTCTATGAACTGTTATAGGCAACCCAAAAGTCCTTTACCGTGGACACGGCAATTCGAATAGATGGTGTTAACCCTGCAGGGGTGTACTTCTTCACACACGCTCTCACCACTTACCGCCGTTTACACGACATGTACTCGGCAACCTTCAAGCGGAAGCCCAACGAGGGTGTCGGCCACGGCCTACCTAAACACTCAAGTCTCTAGTCCAGGTTTATCGCCTATTCAGGTTCCATCCGCGGGAGTCCGGCCGAGGTTTCCACATACGGCCCCGAACGATGTGAGCAGGGTTCCTGAGACACCAAACGGGCGCCCGGTACACCGTGCCACGTGCCTACTGCATCACAGCCCACCCCTCAGGTCAGCGCTGCCCACGGCCTCCAGCATACTACAAACACCATAAACTACTTGCAACTCCTGGACAGAGGACAAGGGTGATCAAGAATCCGAGAGGGTCCATTGGTTTCGGGCCCAATGCGTGGTAGTAACTGTTTCATGGATCACAAACACAGAACTCAGTTCCTGAGGACGGCTTCAATGAGACAACCCACCATGTACTCCTACATGTTTTCTCACCGCTACCTTTACCAAATCGTGTTCACACACTTAGCTCGAACACATAGGAGATTTATTAAAGACTTCTCCAAAATTTCTAGGCCTCTTACGAATCTTTTGCAAAAGGATATTCCTTTTGTTTTTTATGATGATTGTTCAAAAGCCTTTGAAACACTCAAGAAAGCCTTAATTTCTGCACCTATTGTTCAACCACCTAATTGGAACCTGCCTTTTGAAATTATGTGTGATGCTAGTGATTATGATGTTGGTGCTGTTCTAGGACAAAGAGTTGATAAGAAATTGAATGTTATTCATTATGCTAGTAAAACTCTAGACAGAGCTCAAAGAAATTCTGCTACTACTAAAAAAGAATTCTTAGCAGTGGTGTTTGCTTGTGATAAATTTAGACCTTATATTGTTGATTCAAAAGTAACTGTTCACATAGACCATGCTGCTATTAAATATGTTATGGAAAAGAAAGATGCTAAACCTAGACTTATTAGATGGGTTCTCTTGTTACAAGAATTTGATTTACATATCATTGGTAGAAAAGGAGCTGAGAACCCAGTAGCTGATAATTTGTCTAGGCTTGAAATTTTGCCTGATGACCCACTACCTATTGATGATAGTTTTCCTGTGTTGGGGAACACTGTATTTCAAAAAATTCCTACGATCACGCAAGATCTATCTACGAGAATCATAGCAAGGAATGGGGATAGTGTGTCAACGTACCCTCGTAGACCAAAAGCGGAAGAGTTTAGTAACGTGGTTGATGTAGTCGAACGTCTTCGCGATCCAACCGATCCAAGTACCGAACGCACAGCACCTCCGCGTTCTGCACATGTTCAGCTTGGTGACGTCCCTCGAACTCTTGATCCAGTTGAGGCCGAGGGAGAGTTTCTTCATCACGACGGTGTGGCGGCGGTGATGATGAAGTTACCGACGGAGGGCTTCGCCTAAGCACTACGACAATATGACTGAGGTGGAAAACTGTGGAGGGGGGCACCGCACACGGCTAAAGATCAACTTGTGTGTCTATGGGGTGCCCCCTCCCCCGTATATAAAGGAGGGGAGGAGGAGGCCGGCCGGCCCTAAGGGGCGCGCCCAAGGGGAGGAATCCTACTCCAAGTAGGAATCGCCCCCCCTTTCCTAGTCCAAGTAGGAGAAGAATGAAGGAGAGGGAGAGGGAGAGGGAAAGAGGGGCCAAGCCCCCTCCCCTAGTCCTATTCGGACTCCCCTTGGCGGGGGGCGTGCCACCTCCTGGCAGTTCTGCCCTCTCTCTCCCCTAAGACCCACTAAGGACCATTACTTCCCCACGGGGTTCCGGTAACCCCTCCGGCACTCCGGTTTTATCCGAAACTACCCGTAACACTTCTGGTGTCCGAAAACATGGTCCAATATATCAATCTTTATGTCTTGACCATTTCAAGACTCCTCCTCATGTCTGTGATCTCATTCGGGACTCCGAACAACCTTCGGTACATCATATCACATAACTCATAATACAAATCGTCATCGAACGTTAAGCGTGCGGACCCTACGGGTTCGAGAACTATGTAGACATGACTGAGACACATCTCCAGTCATTAACCAATAGCGGAACCTGGATGCTCATATTGGCTCCTACATATTCTACGAAGATCTTTATCGGTCAAACCGCATAACAACATACGTTGTTCCCTTTGTCATCGGTATGTTACTTGCCCCAGATTCGATCGTCGGTATCAACATACCTAGTTCAATCTCCTTACCGGCAAGTCTCTTTACTCGTTCTGTAATGCATCATCTCGTAACTAACTCATTAGTCACATTGCTTGCAAGGCTTATAGTGATGTGCATTACCGAGAGGGCCCATATATACCTCTTCGATACACGGAGTGACACATCCCTATCTCGATCTATGCCAACTCAACAAACACCATCGGAGACACCTGTAGAGCATCTTTATAATCACCCAGTTATGTTGTCACATTTGATAGCACACTAAGTGTTCCTCCGTTATTCGGGAGTTGCATAATCTCATAGTCATAGGAACATGTATAAGTCATGAAGAAAGAAATAGCAATAAACTAAACGATCATAGTGCTAAGCTAACGAATGGGTCTTGTCCATCACATCATTCTCTAATGATGTGATCCCGTTCATCAAATGACAACACATATCTATGGCTAGGAAACTTTAACCATCTTTGATTAACGAGCTAGTCTAGTAGAGTCATACTAGGGACACTTTGTTTGTCTATGTATTCACACATGTACTAAGTTTCCGGTTAATACAATTCTAGCATGAATAATAAACATTTATCATGATATAAGGAAATATAAATAACAACTTTATTATTGCCTCTAGGGCATATTTCCTTCAGTCTCCCACTTGCACTAGAGTCAATAATCTAGTTCACATCGTCATGTGATTTAACACTAATAGTTCACATCTTTATGTGATTATTTCACATCTCTATGTGACTAACACCCAAAGTTTTACTAGAGTCAATAATCTAGTTCACATCACTATGTGATTAACACACAAAGTGTACTAAGGTGTGATCATGTTTTGCTTGTGAGAGAAGTTTAGTCAATGGGTCTACCACATTCAGAGCCGTATGTATTTTGCAAATTTTCTATGTCTACAATGCTCTTCATGAAGCTACTCTAGCTAATTGCTCCCACTTTCAATATGTATCCAGATTGAGACTTAGAGTCATCCGGATCAGTGTCAAAGCTTGCATCAACTTAACCCTTTACGATGAACCTTTTGTCACCTCCATAACCGAGAAATATCTCCTTAGTCTTTTAAGGATAATTTTTACCACTATCAAGTGATCCACTCTTGGATCAATATCGTACCCCCTTGCCAAACTCATGGCAAGGTACACAATAGGTTTGGTACACAATATAGCATACTTTATAGAATCTATGACTGAGGCATAGGGAATGACTTTTCATTCTCTTTCTATTTTCTGCCGTGGTCGGGTTTTGAGTCTTTACTCAACTTCACACCTTGCAACACAGGCAAGAACTCTTTCTTTGACTATTCCATTTTGAACTACTTCAAAAAACTTGTCAAGGTATGTACTCATTGAAAAAAATTATCAAGCGTCTTGATCTATCTCTATAGATCTTGATGCCCAATATGTAAGTAGCTTCACCGAGGTCTTTCTTTTTGAAAAACTCCTTTCAAATACTCCTTTATGCTTTCCAGAAAAATTCTACATCATTTCCGATCAACAATATGCCATTCACATATACTTATCAGAAAGGTTGTAGTGCTCCCACTCACTTTCTTGTAAATACAGGCTTCACCGCAAGTCTGTATAAAACTATATACTTTGATCAACTCATGAAAGCATATATTACAACTCCGAGATGCTTGCACCAGTCCATAGATGGATCGCTGGAGCTTGCACGTTTTTTTAGCACCTTTAGGATTGACAAAACCTTCTGGTTGTATCATATACAACTATTCTTTAATAAATCCATTAAGGAATGTAGTTTTGATATCCATTTGTCAGATTTCATAAAATGTGGCAATTGCTAACATGATACAGACAGACTTTAAGCATCGATACTAGTGAGAAAATCTCATCGTAGTCAACATCTTGAATTTGTCAAAAACCCTTTTTGACAAGTCTAGTTTTGTAGATAGTAACATTACTATCAGCGTCTGTCTTCCTCTTGAAGATCCATTTATTCTCAATGGCTTGCCGATCATCAGGCAAGTCAACCAAAGTCCATACTTTGTTCTTCATACATGGATCCTATCTCAGATTTCATGGCCTCAAGCCATTTCACGGAATCTGGGCTCATCATCGCTTCCTCATAGTTTGTAGGTTCGTCATGGTCAAGTAACATGACCTCCAGAACAGGATTACCGTACCACTCTGGCGCGGATCGTACTCTAGTTGACCTACGAGGTTCGGTAGTATCTGAAGTTTCATGATCATCATCATTAGCTTCCTCACTAATTGGTGTAGGAGTCACTGGAACTGATTTCTGTGATGAACTACTTTCCAATTCAGGAGAAGGTACAATTACCTCATCAAGTTCTACTTTCCTCCCACTCACTTCTTTCGAGAGAAACTCCTTCTCTTGAAAGGATCCATTCTTAGCAACGAATATCTTGCCTTCGGATCTATGATAGAAGGTGTACCCAACAGTCTCCTTTGGGTATCCTATGAAGACACATTTCTCCGATTTGGGTTCGAGCTTATCAGGTTGAAGCTTTTTCACATAAGCATCGCAACCCCAAACTTTAAGAAACGCCAACTTGGGTTTCTTGCCAAACCATATACGGTGTCATCTCAACGTATTTAGACGGTGCCCTATTTAACGTGAATGCAGTTGTCTCTAATGCATAACCCCAAAACGATAGTGGTAAATCAGTAAGAGACATCATAGATCGGACCATATCCAATAAAGTACGGTTATGACGTTCTAACACACCATTACCTTGTGGTGTTCCAGGTGGCGTGAGTTGTGAAACTATTCCACATTGTTTCAAATGAAGGCCAAACTCGTAACTCAAATATTAGCCTCCGCGATCAGATCGTAGAAACTTTATTTTCTTGTTACGATGATTTTCCACTTCACTCTAAAATTCTTTGAACTTTTCAAACGTTTCACACTATGTTTCATTAAGTAGATATACCCATATCTACTCAAATCATCTGTGAAGGTCAGAAAATAATGATACCCGCCACGAGCCTCAACACTCATCGGACCGCATACATCAGTACGTATTATTTCCAACATGTCAATTGCTCGCTCCATTGTTCTGGAGAACGGAGTCTTAGTCATCTTGCCCATGAGGCATGGTTCGCAAGCATCAAGTGATTCCAAAAGCCCATCAGCATGGAGTTTCTTCATGCGATTTACACCAATATGACCTAAAAGGCAGTGCCACAAATAAGTTGCACTAACATTATTAACCTTGCATCTTTTGGCTTCAATATTATGAATATGTGTATCACTACGGTCGAGATTCAATAGACCATTTATATTAAGTGTATGACCATATAAGGTTTTATTCATGTAAACAGAACAATAATTATTCTTTGATTTAAATGAATAACCATATTGCAATAAGCATGATCCAATCATACTCATGCTCAACGCAAACACCAAATAACATTTATTTTAGGTTCAACACTAATCCTGAAGGTAAAAGGAGTGTGTGATGGTGATCTTTATCAACCTTGGAATCATTTCCAATACACATCGTTACCTTGTCCTTAACTAGTTTTTGTTTATCTTGCAACTCTTGTTTTTGAGTTACTACTCTTAGCAACTGAACCAGTATCAAATACCGAGAGGTTGCTATAAACACTAGTAAAGTACACATCAACAACATGTATATCAAATATACCTTTGTTCACTTTTGCCATCCTTCTTATCTGCCAAGTATCTAGGGTAGTTCCACTTCCAATGACCATTTCCTTTGCAGTAAAAGCACCCAGTTCCAGGCTTGGGTCTAGCTTTGGGCTTCTTCACTGGAGCAACAACTTTCTTTCTATTCTTCTTGAAGTTCCCTTTCTTTCCCTTGCCCTTTTTCTTGAAACTAGTGGTCTTGTTAACCACCAACACTTGATGCTATTTCTTGATTTCTACCTTCGCTGATTTCTGCATCGCGAAGAGCTTGGGAATCGTTTTCGACATATCCCTTGCATATTATAGTTCATCACGAAGTTCTAGTAACTTGGTTATAGTGACTAGAGAACTCTGTCAATCACTATCTTATCTGGAAGATTAACTCCTACTTGATTCAAGCGCTTGTAGTACCCAGACAATCTGAGCACATGCTCACTAGCTGAGCTATTCTCCTCCATCTGGTAGGCAAAGTACTTGTCAGAGGTCTCATACCTCTAGACATGGGCATGAGTTTGAAATGCCAATTTCAACTCTTGGAACATCTCATATGCTCCGTGGCGTTCAAAACATTTTTGAAGTCCCGGGTCTAAGCCGTAAAGCATGGTGCACTAAACTATCAAGTAGTCATTATACCGAGCTTTGTCAAAACATTCATAACATCTGCATCTGCTCCTGCAATAGGTCTGTCACCTAGCGGTGCATCAAGGACATAAATTTTTTTGTGCAGCAACAACGATAATCCTCAGATCACGAATCCAGTCCGCATAATTGCTACTATCATCTTTCAACTTATTTTTCTCTAGGAACATATAAAAAATAAACGGGGAACTACATCGCAAGCTATTGATCTACAACATAGATATGCAAATACTATCACGACTAAGTTCATGATAAATTAAAGTTCAATTAATCATATTATTTAAGAACTCCCACTTAGATAGACATCCCTCTAGTAATCTAAATGATCACGTGATCCATATCAACTGAACCATGTCCGATCATCATGTGAGATGGAGTAGTTTTCAATGGTGAACATCACTATGTTGATCATATCTACTATATGATTCACGCTCGACCTTTCGGTCTTAGTGTTTCGAGGCCATATCTGCATACTCTAGGCTCGTCAAGTTTAACCCGAGTATTCTGCGTGTGCAAAATTGGCTTGCACCAGTTGTATGTGAACGTAGAGCTTATCACACCCGATCATCATGTGGTGTCTCGGCACGACGAACTGTAGCAATGGTGCATACTCATGGAGAACACTTATACCTTGAAATTTAGTGAGAGATCATCTTATAATTCTACCGACGTACTAAGCAAAATAAGATGCATAAAAAGATAAACATCACATGCAATCAAATAAGTGATATGATATGGCCATCATCATCTTGTGCCTTTGATCTCCATCTCCAAAGCACCGTCACGATCATCATCGTCACCGGCTTGACACCTTGATCTCCATCGAAGCATCGTTGTCGTCTCGCCAACTATTGCTTCGACGACTATCGCTACCGCTTAATGATAAAGTAAAGCAATTACATGGCGATTGCATTTCATACAATAAAGCGACAACCATATGGCTCCTGCCAGTTGCCGATAACTGTTACAAAACATGATCATCTCATACAACAATTTATATATCATCACGTCTTGACCATATCACATCATAGCAAGCCCTGCAAAAACAAGTTAGACGTCCTCTACTTTGTTGTTGCAAGTTTTACGTGGCTGTTACGGGCTTCTAGCAAGAACCGTTCTTACCTACGCATGAAAACCACAATGATTTTTCATCAAGTGTGTTGTTTTAACCTTCAACAAGGACCGGGCGTAGTCAAACTCGATTCAACTAAAGTTGGAGAAACAGACACCCACTAGCCACCTGTGTGCGAAGCACGGCGGTAGAACCAGTCTCATGAACGCGGTCATGTAATGTCGGTCTGGGCCGCTTCATCCAACAATACCGCCGAATCAAAGTATGACATGCTGGTAAGCAGTATGACTATTATCGCCCACAACTCTTTGTGTTCTACTCCTGCAAATAACACCTACGCATAGACCTGGCTGGGATGCCACTGTTGGGGAACGCAGTATTTCAAAAAAATTCCTACGATCATGCAAGATCTATCAAGGAGAAGCATAGCAATGAGCGGGGAGAGTGTGTCCACTTACCCTCATAGACCGAAAGCGGAAGCGTTTAGTAACGCGGTTGATGTAGTCGAACGTCTTCGCGATCCAACCGATCCAAGTACCGAACACACGACACCTCCGCGATTTGCACACGTTCAGCTCGGTGACGTCGCTTGAACTCTTGATCTAGTTGAGGCCGAGGGAGAGTTTTGTCAGCACAACAGTGTTGTGACGGTGATGATAAAGTTACCGACACAGGGCTTCGCCTAAGCACTACGACAATATGACCGAGGTTGAAAACTGTGCAGGGGGCACCGCACACGGCTAAAGATCAACTTGTGTGTCTATGGGGTGCCCCCTCCCCCGTATATAAAGGAGGGGAGGAGGAGGCCGGCCGGCCCTAAGGGGCGCGCCCAAGGGGGAATCCTACTCCAAGTAGGAATCGCCCCCCCTTTCCTAGTCCAAGTAGGAGAAGAAGGAAGGAGAGGGAGAGGGAGAGGGAAAGAGGGGTCGTGCCCACTCCCCTAGTCCTATTCGGACTCCCCTTGGGGGGCGCGCGCCACCTCCTGGCTGCTGCCCTCTCTCTCCCCTAAGGCCCACTAAGGCCCATTACTTCCCCACGGGGTTCCGATAACCCCTCCGGCACTCCGGTTTTATCCGAAACTACCTGTAACACTTCCTGTGTCCGAATAACATGGTCCAATATATCAATCTTTATGTCTTGACCATATTGAGACTCCTCGTCATGCCCGTGATCTCATCCGGGACTTTGAACAACCTTCGGTACATCAAATCACATAACTCATAATACAAATCGTTATCGAACGCAAAGCGTGCGGACCCTACGGGTTCGAGAATTATGTAGACATGACCGAGACACATCTCCGGTCAATAACCAATAGCGGAACCTGGATGCTCAAATTGGCTCCTACATATTCTATGAAGATCTTTATCGATCAAACCGCATAACAACACACGTTGTTCCCTTTGTCATCGGTATGTTACTTGCCTGAGATTCGATCATCGGTATCAACATACCTAGTTCAATCTCGTTACCGGCAAGTCTCTTTACTCATTCTGTAATGCATCATCTCGTAACTAACTCATTAGTCACATTGCTTGCAAGGCTTATAGTGATGTGCATTACCGAGAGGGCCCAGAGATACCTCTTCGATACACGGAGTGACAAATCCTAATCTCGATCTATGCCAACTCAGCAAACACCATCGGAGACACCTTTAGAGAATCTTTATAATTACCCAGTTACGTTGTGACATTTGATAGCACACTAAGTGTTCCTCCAGTATTCGGGAGTTGCATAATCTCGTAGTCACAGGAACATGTATAAGTCATGAAGAAAGCAATAGCAATAAACTAAACGATCATACTGCTAAGCTAACGGATGGGTCTTGTCCATCACATCATTCTCTAATGATGTGATCCCGTTCACCAAATGACAACACATGTCTATGGCTAGGAAACTTTAACCATCTTTGATTAACGAGCTAGTCTAGTAGAGGCATACTAGGGACACTATGTTTGTCTATGTATTCACACATGTACTAAGTTTCCGGTTAATACAATTCTAGCATGAATAATAAACATTTATCGTGATATAAGGAAATATAAATAACAACTTTATTATTGCCTCTAGGGCATTTTTACTTCATCCTGATGAGTAGTTAGCTGCAATAAATGTTGCTCATAATACTCCTTGGTATGCTGATTATGCTAATTACATTGTTGCTAAATATTTACCACCTAGTTTTACATACCAATAAAAGAAAAAATTCTTCTATGATTTAAGACATTACTTCTGGGATGACCCACATCTTTATAAAGAAGGAGTAGATGGCATTATTAGATGTTGTGTACCTGAGCATGAGCACGGACAAATCCTACGGAAATGTCACTCCGAAGCTTATGGAGGGCATCATGCTGCAGATAGAACTGCTCACAAGGTATTGCAATATGGATTTTATTGCCCTACTCTCTTCAAGGATGCCCGTAAGTTCGTCTTATCTTGTGATGAATGTCAAAGAATAGGTAATATCGATAAGCGTCAAGAAATGCCTATGAATTATTCACTTGCTGTTGAACCATTTGATGTTTGGGATTTGATTACATGGGACCTTTCCTTCCTCTAATGGGTATACACATATTTTGGTTGTTGTTGATTATGTTACTAAATGGGTAGAAGCTATTCCAACCAGTAGTGCTGATCACAACACCTCTATTAAAATGCTTAAGGAAGTTATTTTCCCAAGGTTTGGAGTCCCTAGATATTTAATGACTGATGGTGGTTCACACTTTATTCATGGTGCTTTCCGTAAAATGATTGCCAAGTATGATGTTAACCATAGAATTGCATCACCTTATCATCCTCAGTCTAGTGGTCAAGTTGAACTTAGCAATAGAGAAATAAAATTAATTTTGCAAAAGACTGTTAATAGGTCCAGGAAGAATTGGTCTAAGAAATTAGATGATGCACTTTGGGCTTATAGAACAGCATATAAAAATCCTATGGGTATGTCTTCATATAAAATGGTGTATGGAAAAGCTTGTCATTTGCCTCTTGAATTAGAACATAAAGCATATTGGGCCGTCAAAGAGATCAATTATGATTTCAAACTTGCTGGTGAAAAGAGGTTATTTGAAATTAGCTCATTAGATGAATGGAGAGCCCAAGCTTATGAAAATGCAAAGTTATTCAAAGAAAAAGTTAAAAGATGTCATGACAAAAGAATCCAAAAGCGTGAGTTTAAATTCGGAGAATATGTTCTTTTGTACAACTCTCATTTTAGATTCTTTGCAGGAAAACTCCTCTCAAAATGGGAAGGCCCCTATGTTATCGAGGAGGTTTATCGGTCTGGAGCCATCAAAATAAATAATTCCAAAGGTACTAAACCGAAGGTTGTCAATGGGCAATGAATAAAGCATTATATCTCAGGTACGCCCATTAATATTGAAAGCAATGTTATCCAAACTTTGACACCCGAAGAACATATAAAAGAGTCCTTCCGGAACACTCCAGAATCATGAAATAAGGAGGTACGTGATACGGTAAGTAAACGGACTCTGAAAAATACGCAAAAAAATTATCAGTCTTGGAATATCTAAAAAAATTGGAAATAAAGAAACTTCCAGGAAGCGTCCTCTGGTGGGCACAAGACACCAAGGCGCGCCAGTGGGTTGTGCCCACCTGTGAAACCTTCCGGACACCATTTTTCTTCTGTATGCTTGTCCTCCAAGATAAAAAATCTATATATACTTCCCAAACCTGTTGATCACTATATCGTGAAGAAATCCTCTGTTCTCTTTTCTTGCTATTTCCGGTCAGATTTATCAAGCCAGGCATCATGTCTTCCTACTCGTCCAACAACAAGGAAGAAGATGCTTGGTTGATCAAGATCGAGATGAAGCGGGAGGAGCCTACGGACGCCATCAAAGGAGACAAGGGCATGAAAGCTACTTCAGATCCATCCCCTGTGGCAGCACAAGCACTGCTGGCCGAGGAGGAGGAAGAGGATATCCTCAAGCCCTACCTTACTCACCTTACTCCTGCTGAGATTAAAGCTTTTCGCGTCATTGAAATAGTTCGCATACAGAATAAATATCTCACTCGCGAAAATATTCTGTATCAAGAGCATATCATCCATCTCCGAAGCGTCATCCGTCGATTGGAGAATCTCTTGATCCTTAATGATAGGATCGCTTCATCACCACCACCATCTTCTTCACCACCAAAAGAAAACTGAGTATTGGTTATGGGCACTCCCCTTGGCTTCCGCCAAGCTTGGGGGAGGTGCCCCGGTATTGTATCATCCCACTATCTTTTTGCTTTTACTTATTTTAGTTCAATCTTTTGCTTTATATGAATAAAAAGTTTAGTTTAATCCTTCTTCTTTGAGAGTTTGCTTAGTGATCTATCCTTGTAATTATGTGCAAGTTATAATAAAGTTTAGTTTGAGTTTTTGCTTTCTTCACTTTCATGTTGCAAATCAAAGAAAAGACATAAAGAAAGAAAAAGAGAAAGGAATAAAAAAAGAAAGGAAATAAATAAATAAAATATCATATACTAATCCTATGGTAGGTGATGACACCACATAAGAAAAAGTATAAGTAGAAATTTTTATTAGAGATTGACAAACATAGCATTAGTCAATGATGCAACTCATGAAAGAATTAATAAGGGAAGAGAAGATTCACATATAGATATACTATCTTAGAAATCTTTTGTGATTGTGAGCCCTCATCAAAATATTATATGCCAAAATTGTTCACGTTGGACAAGGAAGACAACTTAATGGTTTATGTTTGTTTATATTCACACAGAAGTCATATTATCATAGATCCAACATGTGGTGCTTGCCCCCAGCTTTGCTAGCCAAAAATTCCGCACTAAGTAGAGATACTACTTGTGCATCCAAAAACACTTAAACCCAAATCTTATTTTCATGTGTCCACCATACCTACCTATGTATTGAGCAAGATCCCTCAATTAAGTTGTCATCGGTGCAAAAAGGCAATAAAAATTGCTTCTAAAAGTGTGAGATCATTTAGTGTAAGAGAAAATTGAGCGTTGCACGAACTTGTGATGGTGAAGAATAAAAGCGACATACTGCATAATAAAAGTCGCTATCACAAGGGGCAATGCAACGTGACGTTATTTTGCACTAAGGGGTTGAGCATACAGACAGATAAGCGCATGGCAACCTCTGCTCCCCTCTGCGAAGGGCCTACCTTTTACTTTTATGTATTTACTTTTATGCAAAGAGTCAAAGTTTTCCTTCTATTCCTTTTATTTTTCTCCTTTGGCAAGCATCATGTGGTGGGGAAAGATCTAGGCACATATGTCCAGTTGAATATAGATAGCATAAGTTATTATTGTTGACATCACCCTTGAGGTGAATACGGTGGGAGGCGAAACTATAAGCCCCTACCTTTCTATGTGTTCGGTTGAAAACTTTTGCTCATGTGTACGCGGTGAGTGTTAGCAATCATACAAGACTATATGATGGTTGAGTATGTGGACTTGCCTAAAGGCTCCGTTACGCGACCCTTCCTGAAAAGATGATGAATTGTAGTTGCAAAGTTGACTGAGAACATTATTTGTTGGTTTTCAATAAAGTTTTTGCTTCATACTTCGATTAAGTGATGAATTGCTACTTATTCATGAGAAGTATATGATAGAAGTTCTACGATAAAAGTCTTATGTTTATTTTTTTGTTGTTGTTATAATATTCAACATGATGTGCTTCTATGTTCGTATTTTTTTTTATTGACACTTCTCTCTCAAAGCATGTGGACATGTTTTTCAATTTCGGTTTTCGCTTGAGGACAAGCGAGGTCTAAGCTTGGGGGGGGGGGGGGGTTGATACGCCCATTTTGCATCATGTTTTCTTATTGTTATTTATAATGTTTTTATCCATAATAATGCTTTTTGGAGTAATTCTAATGCCTTTTCTCTCATAATATGCAAGGTATACACAAAGAGGGAGAATTCCGACAGCTGGAAATCTGGACCTGAAAAAGCCATGTCAGGCTACCTATTCCGCACAACTCCTAATGAGCTGAAACTTCACGAGGATTTTTTATGGAATATATAAGAATTATTGGAGCAAATAACTACCAGAGGGGTCCCACCAGGTGGACACAACCCACCAGGGCGTGCCAGGGAGCCCAGACGCGCCCTGGTGGGTTGTGCTCACCCAGGCCCACCTCTGGTGCCCATCTTCTGGTATATAGGTCATTTTTACCTAGAAAAAAAATAAGGAGATGACTTTCGGGACGGAGCACCGCCATCTCGAGGCGGAACTTGGGCAGGAACACTTTTGCTCTCCGGCGGAGCGATTTCGCCGGGGGAACTTTCCTCCCGGAGGGGGAAATTGTCGTCATCATCATCACCAACAACTCTCCCATCTTGGGGAGGGAGATATCCATCAACATCTTCAACACCACAATCTCATCTCAAACCCTAGTTCATCTCTTGTGTTCAATCTTGTTACCGGAACTATAGATTGGTGCTTGTGGGTGACTAGTAGTGTTGATTACATCTTGTAGTTGATTACTATATGGTTTATTTGGAAGATTATATGTTCAGATCCAATATGCCATTTAATACCCCTCTGATCTTGAGCATGATTATTATTTTTGAGTAGTTACTTTTGTTCTTGAGGTCACGGGAGAAATCATGTTGCAAGTAATCATGTGAACTTGATATGTGTTTGATATGTTGATAGTATGTATGTTGTAATTCCCTTAGTGGTGTCATGTGAACGTCGACTACATGACACTTCACCATATTTGGGCCTAAGGGAATGCATTATGGAGTAGCAATTAGATGATGGGTTGTGAGAGTGATAGAAGCTTAAACCCTAATTTATGCGCTATTCCGTAAGGGACCGATTGTATCCAAAAGTTTAATGCTATGGTTAGAATTTATTATTAATACTTTTCTCGTAGTTGCAGATGCTTACGGGAGGGCTAATCATAAGTAGGAGGTTTGTTCAACTAATACCAGCACCTAAGCACCGGTCCACCTAAGCACCGGTCCACCTACATATCAAATTAGCGAACACAAATCAAACCAACATGATGAAAGTGACTAGATGAAATTCCCCTGTACCCTCAAGAACGCTTTGCTTATTATAAGAGACCGTTTTGTCCTGTCCTCTGCCTCAAAAGGATTGGGCTATCTTGATGCGCTTTTGCTACTACTATTGTTACTTTCTTGTTGCAAATTACCTTGCTATCAAACTACTCTGCTACTTACAATTTCAGCACTTGCACACATTACCTCGCTGAAAACCACTTGTCATTTCCTTCCGCTCCTCGTTGGGTTCGACACTCTTACTTATCGAAAAGAGCTACAATTGATCCCCTATACTTGTGGGTCATCACTTATTCTCCTCATATCGACATCTCACCCAAACTTTTAAACTTCAATCACACAAAACTTAACGGAACTTCGTGAGATAGGTTAGTATGATAAAGAGCAAACCATTTCACTTTGGTACTGTCAAAGACAAGATTCATAATTGTTTCCACACAATGCCTAATGTAGCATATCATTTACACAATTTATATTGAGAAATATAAGCCATAGAAATTAGAAAACGAGCAAACTATGCATTGAAAACAGAATCTGTCAGAAACAGAAGAGTCTGTAATGATCTGAACAGCAACCATACTTCTTCTATTCCAAAAATTCTGAAAAATTAGGACAATGTAGGCAATTTTTATATAAATATGGAGTAAAAAATTCAGATCAAAAGCACTCTTCTATGATTTTTTTAAATTTTGGCAATGAGCGCAAAAGTTTATGGTTTTCAGCAAGATCAAATCAACTACCACCATAAATCATACCAAAGGTCTTACTTGGTACTTTATTGAAACAAAAGCTATAAAACATGATTACTACAGTAGAATAATCATGAGAACACACAGAAACATTCGGGGTAAATATTGGGTTGTCTCCCAACAAGCGCTTTTCTTTAATGCCTTTTTAGTTAGGCATGATATTTTAATGATACTCTTCCAAGCCCAATTTCGATGGTAATTTTATTCATACTCTAAAAGATATAAGTAAAGATCATAGAGCATTCTACAATTAATATAGATTTACCAATACCCAAGCTCAAAATATATAAGTGAAGCACATAAAGCATTCTATAAAGCCATACTCAAAAGATTCAAGTGAAGCACAAAGAGCATTGTATAAAGCCATACTCAAAAGATTTAAGTGAAGTGCATGAAGCATTCTATAAATCAATGAAGGACTATCTCATACTAGCATGGTGCATAAAGGAAAAAATAAAAATAAACACAAAAGACGCATATCATGTGAACAAAACAAAAACCAAGGTATACCGATAACCGTTGAAGAAGAAAGATGGGATGCCAACCGGGGCATCCCCAAGCTTAGATGCTTGAGTATCCTTGAAATTTTAACTTGGGGAGCCTTGGGCATCCCCAAGCTTGAACTCTTGCCTCTCCTTATTCTTCTCATATTGATAACTCCTCGCCCTTCAAACACTTCATCCACACAAAATTTAACAAAACCCTCGCGAGATCCGTTAGTATCTTTCCGTAATAATAAAGCGATTATCGCTTCTGCCCGCTCGCTCACCGTTGTGCCACTTTTACAAAAAACCCTGTGTTTCTCAGTAATACAACCCACGATCCTTTTTAAAGTGGATAATCAAAGAAAACATTTCATATTACACAAAAGACCCTGCATTGTTTATTATTCAATCTGCTGTCCTTTTAAACGCATTGACTCCTTCCCTTCGGTGTAGAGCAGAGGACAACGGGAAGGCATGGAGGCACCGGCGTCGGCTAGCCAAGGGATTGTCGGAGCAGAGGACGACGGGAGGCGGTCGACCATGGATGCGGAGGTGCTCACAAGCAGGGAGAAGCAGAGGCGAGGAGGGAGTGGCTCGGGCGCGAGCGCGAGCGCTGTTGGCGAAGGAACACCATGCGTGGAGGAGGCAGGGTGAATACTCTGTCCGCCAACTCCAGCCGCGAGCACATGCTATTGTGACTGCACCGTCGACAACCCTCTTCGGCCTCAGCTGGTCCTAGCCCTGCCGTCTCTCCAGCACAGCGGAGCCCTTGTCGGTAGCTGAGGATGAGAAGGCGGCCCCATTCGTTGTCCTTGGCCTGGAGAAGGAGAAAGTTGTCAGAGAGAGAGAGAGAAAGAGAAAGAGAGAGAGAGAGAGAGAGAGAGAGAGAGAGAGAGAGAGAAAGAGAGAGAGAGAAGGCAAGCATCAACGCCCGCCCACCTCCGGGAGATGGACGATGGCTTCGCGAGCTAGAAGGGCCGAGCCAGTTGCGTGGTGGCCTCGAGGGGGGGGCAGGGTTGGCCGGATCCAGAGCACGGGGCGGTGACTTGGCGGCCAGATCGAACAGGGGAGCTCCAAGGTGCTCCTCACCGACAGGGTGGTGCTGCTCTGGCTCTGGCTACCACGGTCACGCGCTCTCCAAGGTCGTCGGCGCCCTCGTGGCGGGGCGACACCAAGCCAGCCAACCAGTCATTTGTGGGTGCGCTGGATTAGATAAGAAGAAGAGGATGTGGGTGATGTGAGGTGGATAGAGAACAGAGGAGTAGAACCAGCGGCTGGGTGATGAGGAGGATAAGAAGCAGTGCACTACTGGAATCTGGCACTTTGGCGGGTGGCAAAGACTTTGCCATCTGCCAGCAGATGGCAAACAGTTTGTCGGAAACCCTGCCGGCAAAGGCTTCTTTGTCGTCTGCTGGTTGATGGCAAAGAGCCTGTGGCTTTGCCATCAGCTGGCAGATGGCAAAGCCTCTTAACGGGGTTAGCCCCGTTAGAAGGCTAACGGCATACTTTGCCGTCAGCCAGCAGGTGGCAAAGGTTGCAGGCTCTTTGCCGTCAGCCAGCAGATGGCAAAGGCTGCAGGCTCTTTGCCGTCTGCCAGCAGAGGGCAAAGGCTGCAGGCTCTTTGCCGTCTGCCAGCAGAGGGCAAAGGCTGCAGGCTCTTTGCCGTCTGCCAGCAGAGGGCAAAGGCTGCTGGCAGATGGCAAAGAGCCCAAATAGGCCAGCCCAAATTTTACATGTAGATGACACGTGGCCTCTTTGCCATCTGCCAGCTGATGTCAAAGTGATTATATTGCCCCATTTAATTTTATTTTTTCTTATATCAATTAATTTTCACAGAAAATCAAACACAAATATATTTATATGACCAATATAGCATATTCAACACATATTACCAATAGTCATGAACACATATATCCAATACATGTTACCAATAGTAGCAAGTTTCATCCGTACATATACATAGTTTCATCAATATTACACAGTTTCATCCATAGGTAGCAAGTTTCACAAGGTCAAAACAAAAACTAAATACAAGCACTCCATCGACCCAAGCTTCCGTGATCTTAAGCAAATCTGTAAAATGGGAAAGAAGAAAGTTAGAAGAAGAAGACTAGAAGAAGAAGATTATTATGATGCAACTAAAATGTGAAGATTATTATGATGCAACTTATATCTGTAAAATAGGTCATTTTGGAACTAAGTATGGTTATTATGTCATTTTTGAGCTAGCTAAGCATACTAAGTCATTTTGGTGTAAACCATGCTAAGGTCATTCTAGAGCTAAGTAAGGTTATTATGTCATTTTGGAGCTAGCTAAGCATGTGAAGTCATTTAGGAGGTAAAATATGTCATTTCTTAAGCATATTATGTCATTTTAGAGTTAGCTAAGCATATTAAGTCATTTTGGAAGAAACAATGCTAAGTATAGGTCATTTTAGAGCTATCCTAGGTTAAATAGGTCATTTTGAAGCTAGCTAAGCATATTAAGTCATTTTGGAGAAAAAATTGCTAAGTATAGGTCATTTTAGAGCTATCCTAGGTTAAATAGGTCATTTTGGAGCTAATTAAGCTTATTATGTAATTTTTGAGCTAGCTAAGCATATTGAGTCATTTTGGAGGAAAAAATGCTAAGTATAGGTCATTTTAGAGCTAGCCTAGGTTAAATAGGTCATTTTAGAGCTAAGTAAGGTTATTATGTCATTTTGGAGCTAGCTAAGCATATGAAGTCATTTAGGACCTAAAATATGTCATTTCTTAAGCATATTATATCATTTTATAGCTAGGTAAGCATATTAAGTCATTTTGGAGGAAAAGATGCTAAGTATAGGTCATTTTAGAGCTATCCTAGGTTAAATATGTCATTTTTAAGCTAGCTAAGCATATTAAGTCATTTTGGAGGAAAAATGCTAAGTATAGGTCATTTTAGAGCTATCTTAGGTTAAATATGTCATTTTGGAGCTAATTAAGCTTATTATGTCATTTTTGAGCTAGCTAAGCATATTGAGTCATTTTGGAGGAAAAAATGCTAAGTATATGATTATGTCGCTAGTATCCATATGGCAAAGAACCCGGGCCGACATGACTAGTCATAGAACCAAGGTGGCACAAACGTACAGGGACAGGCATACATGACCCAGCAATGCACGTGTCGGTCATCAGCGAGTGCAACCAAGTCGTAGAAGCTACAAGGACTTCGGTGATACACCGCGTGACATTTCCCCGTAGGGACAGACACAGGAGCAAAGAAGGACACATGCCGGTCAATCCATGTGTTCCGGAGCAGTAGCGAACTACCATGGCTCAGTGGAAGCACTAGGAGGCATTTCCCTGTATGGAAGGCTACCAAAGGCACACGACTAGGTGTCGAATCCCACACATACAATGCATTTCAAACATACACACATTATGCACGATATGTGTAGATACAACATGGCATCACAACAAAACTCTATTAAGCAAAACACTTGGGAAACTTACCGTCATCACGGAGGTGTAGGTGTAGGTGTAGGTGTAGGTGTAGGACCGGTCGCGCCAGTGGCAGACGGAGAAGGATCGGTCGATGCTTGTCGGGAGTTACGCTGCACCAAATATTATTTCCAATGTATCGTTAGCATGATGCAACTCAAATGTAAAGACTAGTAACTAATGACCGTCCAAATGAAACTCACCGTGCCCGCCGGAGCAATGACTGGCATCGGCGAAGGGGTCTGGCCGTTTTTCTCGCACATGGACTGCACATTTGGTTTTGACGAGTCAGTCATATTAGTTACTAATGAAAGGAACATTGCATGCATGATTTAGCTAACTAGTCGTCAACCTGTGCATTCGCATGGGCTATTTTTTTTAAATGAATTAATTAGGTCTTTGTGACATTTATTAAATTGCAAACGCAATATAAAATGTATAAGTACTTCATAAATATGCCTTCAAAGTATGGAATTTATACTCCTAGATTCTTTATGGCACATTTCCTTCAATAGATACTTGATTGGATGATATATGTTTGTTTTGTAACTATGTTTTTGTTGTCTTATCTCTCGAGTGTTTTCTAACACTTTTTATTATCTTCTAATTCTTTTTGTAATCTAATTCTTTTCTTGTCTTACAATTCTTTTTTCAATCATAACTCACCAATGTTAACGCTTCCTCTCCGCCAATTGAGTTGTGACTCTTTGGGATTGCTACCTGTGACATCAGAATGTGTAGTTCTTTTGATATAGTTATTGAAGCATGGACTATCTTCATCATATTGCATAGAAGAATGATTTTGTAAGCATTAGTCATCGAAGGTTCTTGCTTTGTCTATGAGAATTGAGTTCTAAAATCTACTCCCTCTTTTCCTAAATATAAGTCCGTTGGAGCCTTCGTATGTAGCACATAATACATATACACGTTGGAACCTGTTGCCACTTAGATTGAAATAATTTTTCCCAATGCACACTGGTAGGACCCATTAAAGCCAAAAAAAGTAAAACCAAAGCCTGGAAATAATATATACTCCTACTTAGAAATCATAAGTTGTTTCACCTTCCTTCCACATTGAATGTCATTGCTAACTGATTTGAAATGAACATGCTTAGTTGGTTTGAAATTTTGACAACAGCAGGTTTACTTGTTTTACCAGTGACTTGTAAACCATGGCTACTTTTTTTCAATCTTATGCCACAACATAAAACTGGAGAGAAATCCAATAGGTTTATTTCACACGATATCCTGAATTGAGCAAAACTACTACCCTAACACCCACTCTGTGAAACTGCTCAATATGAGTGAAATCCAAACAGAAAGCAATGGTCCGCAGTTGCAAATTCAGAAAACAATAGCAGGCTGCAAGGTGGATACCAGCATTTTCATGTGAAAGCATTTACACTGGCAGTACAGTTGATGTCCTAGGGGTGCTACATTTCCCTCTTGCTTTTCCCATTTTGAGAGATGTTGGAATAGTTAGCAACTGACAAAAGATGTTGATCAAGCTTCAGGAACTTAGCGGCTGTAAATTCAGAAAAAAAAACCATAAAACACACTGAGTTCCATAATTGCTTTCCTCAATACAACAATCCGTAACAAACATAACCTAACCAAAGAATAGTATCACTCTTATCTCCTGGAAGGGTAACATCGCTCCAGTAAGAGCAGTCGCCATTTAGCAATCTCACACTCTGCAACTGGTAACAAACAATCAATCTCATATATATGTATACAGACATAAGCAGGGAAGGGTACTGCGTGCATGTTTGCTCACCAGTGGCGTTGGCTGTGCCGGTGGCGAGGGTCATGAGATCAATGGGGCTCCAAAGGTAGACGGTGCCCTCAATGGCAAAGGTCACCAGGTCGTGGTCTATCCTCGCGAGCTCGGCAAACTCGATACCAATGCGTTGTCCATCTTGGCATCCTCTATATCCCCACCGGTAGCTGGATTTTGCTGTTGCAGCAAACAAGACGGAATTCAGTTCAGGACAAAGAATGGACAATGAACGGAAGAAAGAAAAATAGGTTTGGGATTTGATCCTTGCGTTGATTTTCTTACCCGTCGAGGACGTGGGCATGTACGTGCAACACACATATAACCATGAGGGGAAAATGTCTTGTATAAACATTTTTTGCATGTAATACATAGTATGCAGATTCTGCAAAGAGGAAATTCATCACATTCATATTTGATTAATTCTGTAGACATGTAATTCATCACATTCTTATTTGCATAGCTTTGCAGACATGTAACAAATTCATGCACAAATGCCGGTGACAAGGAACACAGGAAATTAATAAATAAAAGCATATCACCATATCACATATCATTTGAAAATTGGATTATCTAACTAAACTACAAGAACTGACCGTAGTGGGACTTTTATCAAAATGAAACATCAGTCATCTGTAGGCACTAAAAAATGACGTAATTAAAGGGAAATTTTGGCATGCCCTTGGATAAACAAACGGCGTATGACACTGATGAGGTTAGTAATAATATAGCCAAAATAGCCAAGCGAAAACAGAAACAGCGACTCTACGTGATCCTCCCGCATTGTACAACAACATATACAGTGGTGTCGGGACAAAATATAACTATCACATTTTAGCATAGCCTTAAAAAACTGCCTATAATATATGCATGCTAAATCCATGTTTATCAAGCTAACTGTCCACATTGTATACAGTGTGGCGATAGTATGGATGGCTGCAATCTATTACTCAGGGAGTCTTCTATACTAATGAAGTATAAAATTCATTGTCCATCCAACCGGTATGTCTTCAAAGATTGAGATAAAGGGTGCTTTATAGCTCTAAGATATGGCAAGGAATTAAGAAAATATATTTGAGCTCAGCATGTCTTAGTTGCCTAAATGACAACAACAAAATTTAAACAATTTAAAGAGAAAATCCAGGGCAATGCTTATAAGGAAGTAAAGATAGCTAACTATTTTTGAGTCCTGTGATAGCTTAATTGTGTGTCACGAATCATCCAAGCACATTTGAAAGAAGTCACTTTTGACGCGTCTAGCTTACCAAATAAGTGAAAATGCGTCTTCATTTGTCATATTTATTACCTGAATGGGCTATCCATACCACCTTCAGGGCAATCCAGCATAGCCACTTTAACAAATCATACAACTGAAACAAGTAAAAGGCCCCCAGGAGATTATAACACCCAATGAGTGTCGATGTTTTTGGACTAAAACATAATAAGGAACAAATAAAGTCCCTGACAAGCACCTATACATCATCTCACTACTGAGTGAAATACAGGCATGCCCCTCATCATGTAACCTCTCCATTTCACAAACATTATAGTTCCATGTTTATTCAATCACCAAGATTTCTGGGCTTTCGCCATAGTCCAAATTCCTGAAGTTGACACAAGTGCAACTCCATGAGGTAACATGCTGACTTTTTTGAAGAAACATATATGTATTAAACTACATGGAACTCTCAAATAAGTCTGAGGTAAGTAGGTAACCAATGTTATCCAGCGGACATGTGATACACTAACAGTTCGGATTTATTATGGTAGTATGTGTTTTGCAAATGATGCAGCAAATGAATGAAACTAAGGGCAGAAAATATAGGAACAAAAATCAATAGCTTGCTATGGTACTTGAGAGAACAGGTCAGCAAAGCTGGTTAACATGTTCTCTTCACCATATCTGTAACTTTTATTGTTTGCATAGTACTACACTAATTGCTCCCGGAAAGAAACCTAGAAGTAAAGTGTCTGCAATAGAATCACGAAAGAATTTAGCCAATCCCATAAGGCATACAGATATAAATATAGAAAGCATATTTTAGATTTCTAAATAATCACCATTTCTACAGAAAGACACAGACGAAGGGCAGGTGCTCACGACAGGTTAGAACATCTTCACCTGCGCTCCTGTGTTGGGAGCCACCGCACCCCGCTTCTGCCGCACGCCGCCGATGCCGGAACCCGCGACGGCCGCATGGAAGTCCAAGAGGTCAAACCGCATGCGAGCTATCAGCCGCGTACTTCGCGCACGCCGTCGTCGCCATGCTCA
The DNA here is from genome assembly GCA_032464435.1 of Aegilops umbellulata. Taxonomy (NCBI): domain Eukaryota; kingdom Viridiplantae; phylum Streptophyta; class Magnoliopsida; order Poales; family Poaceae; genus Aegilops; species Aegilops umbellulata. The sequence goes on along the minus strand of CP136058.1, from coordinate 433,451,335 downwards.
GTAGTGTGCATGCTCGACCGGTGACACAGAGGACGATGGCTGCAGTGCTGCAGGAGCTCCGCCCGCTTCCCTGATCCGCACCGGCCACCAACGTGGGACGGCGCATCCGTGTCATTCTCCGCACCATGGCCCCGCCCACATCTGCCACCGACGGCACGACGCCATTGCGGCTGGATCCAGCAGGGTGGGAAGGAGGGGCGGGGAGGCTGGGCTCCGGTCGGCGAGAAACGGCGAGCTCGAGTGTGGTGGGGTGGTGGGGCGGCGGGGTGCTGGGTGCGGCGGCGGGGTGGTGGGGCGGCGGGTGGTGCGGGCGCGGGCGGCGGGGTGATGGGGTGGTGGGGCGGCGGGGTGCTTGGGCGGCGGCGGGTGAGATGTGTGGGAGGGAGGGAGAGGAGGGGAGAGAGGGAGGGGATAACCCCACAGTTTTTTTACCTAGAAAAAAATAACCCCATCTCTTTGCCATCTGCCAGCAGATGGCAAAGAATATTTGCCGTCTGCTGGCAGATGGCAAAGAGGTGGGGCTGGTACGCCGTTACACGCTTGACGGCCACAGGATTTGCCAACCTCTTTGCCATCTGCTGGCAGATGGCCAAGATTGTTTGCCATCCACTAGCAGATGGCAAAGAATTGGCTGATGGCAATCATGTTCTTTGCCGTCTGTCAGTTCTTTGCCATCTGTTTTTTATAAGCAGATGGCAAAGATGTTCTTTGCCATCAGCTGGCAGATGGCAAAGAGCTGGCTGATGGCAAATTCCCTGTTTCCAATAGTGGTGGGCTTGCTGTTGCCGGTGGGTGGTGGGTGGACTCGATCGAGAAGAAAACGTGGATGGGCCGGGGCGGTGGGTGGGTCCCATGAAGCACGTAACAGCCAGTTGAGGCGTGCGCGAGTCGAGAGACGTCGTGATCCAGCGGGATGGATGGGTCGCAGTGCAGTTGACGTACGCAAAAGAAAAGTTAGTTCGAACAAACACTATATGAAATGAAATCCCATCGAGTGGGAGCTGGTGGATGGCTATGCATGCACTGATTAAATAAAATCGGATGAACACCAATTATAATTTGTTGTCGTAGTACTGTTTGTCGGCGTTCTGGGAACGGGGGTCCCCAGACTTGCCTCCCTGCGGCCCACGGCGTGCCTCTGCGAGTGGGCCCGTACGACCCATCTTCACCAACAAGCATTCGAGACCCTCGCGAGGCGGACGACACAAGACCTCCTCGGGAGTGGCCTCACCAGGCTGGCTAGCGAGGGGTGGAGAGATCAAGGCGAGGTGAACATCGCGAGGTTCCTGCGACATCAGCCATGACGACCAAGATTAGGCGGGCGCCAGCGTGCACAGTGTCCTTGCTTCCTCTTTGGTGCTAAGGAGGCAAGCGCAGGCGAGGAGTACCGAGGCGTCAAGCAAAGGTTTCCATATTGGTGCAATGAGACCAAGACCAGCAGGACGTCAAGACGGAGGTCATCGTGGAGCCTAAGCCGGCATCACCACCAAAGCCTTTGGCAGGCGAAGACCACCTTTAGTCGGGATAGCTTGTACTAGCTGTCCCTTTTAAAATTGGCCGTTGTTGGCTCCCTTCCCGCTCAATATTTGGGGAGAGGACGAGGGCCTCTATATATAGGGCTAGCCACCACAGTAGGAAGCATCTCACCTTGGACTAGATGTAACCCATCCTCACACCCACCAAACACAAGAGCACCTCCCTCAGGAGGTTGTTCTTCCCCTTGTACTATTCATCCTCAGCCCGAGAGGCAATCCACCACACCACACTGGAGTAGGGTATTACACCACAATGGTGGCCTGAACCAGTATAAATCTTGTGTCTCTTGTGTTGCGAGTTCGTCGAGCTAGGCTTAGAGATTCCGATGAGGCTGAGGGCATGATTTGGTAGGGGGAGATCTTTGTGCGCACCCGAGTGTTTGAACCTTGAGGGTTTTGCCGAAACCCGAGATCCGACATTTGGCGCACCAGGCAGGGGTGCGCCGGAGTTTTCCTTCCGTCGGTTCACGCTCCACCATCTTCGTGCCCATTCTCCATGGCTGGCGTCGCTCTTCCGGCTGGATCTACGGGCACCCACGGTGACGCCTGGGGGCTTCGAGCCCTTGCTCCTGCCTTGCGGCAGGTGCAGTGGCCACCCAAGTTCAAGCCGGAGATGCCGCCGTGCTACGACGGCGCGGCGGACCCGTCGGCCTTCCTGCTGGCGTATGAGGAGGCCGTCCTTAAGGCCGGGGGCAACGACAAGGTCATGGCCAACTGGCTTCCCATGGCCCTCACTGGCGCACCGCGCGCCTGGCTGCTCAACCTCCCCGGATCCATGGTGGCATCTTGGGAGGAGCTGTGCGGTCTCTTCAATGCGCGCTATGCGGCACCGGTGCACCACGCGGTCACGGCCCTCCTCGGCGGCTCGCAAGCACCGCCCTCAGATCGTCACATCAAGTCGTTCCTCCGCCAGATCGGCGCCACTTACAAGCGCCCGGGGGCTCCACCGGGCTGGGCCGCGCCCGAGGCCAACCCCACCTACGACTCAGGGGATCATCCCGTCTCCACCATCGGCTCGGGTGTGCTCCCAATGCTTTGCACGCCCACCATCTGCAACGTGTTCGTTGATGATGACATAGACCTGGGGTAGGGTAATAGGCCTGTCTTATACGTCCTATCCAAGGTCACTGTCCTAGAAGCAAATAAGCTCAAGAGACAACAAGGAGGGCCCAACAAAGGTGTCGAGTGCAATCCACTCGACCTACCAGTCACTCGGAGACCCCTCCTTCCTTGGGTCACTCGACCACTCGACCATTCGACCATGCAAGAATCCATTCGACATGTTATAAGACCAGGAGTCATCCAGAACAGCAATGGGCAAGCGTTCACTCTGTAGTCTTTAATGCCATTAAGGCATTTAAGGCTAGCGTTACCAGTAACGCCTCCTCTTTATGTACATTGAACTCTTGGTAAAGGAGGATGGTCGGGGTCCTGGCGCACTCTATATAAGCCACCCTCCTCCTCTCGCACAAGGGTTAGCACCCCCTGTAACACACACACACACACACACACACAATCCAGTCGACCGGCTCCGGGCACCGAGACGTAGGGATGTTACTTCCTCCATGAAGGGCCTGAACTCGTAAAACTCGTGTGTACAACTTTGCCATATCTAGGATCTTGCCTCCTCATACCTACCCCCCCATTTTACTGTCAGTCTTAGATCCACGACAGTTGGCGCCCACCTTGGGGCAGGTGTCTTAGCAACTTTTTGGCGAAGTTGCGATTTTTCCGATTCCCATCATCATGGTTTCCGGCGCCGGACTAGCTGAGGGCCGCGAGATCCATCTTGGCGTGCTCGTCTTCGTCGTCGACGACTCCGCCTGGCTTCAAGAGGCTCCACTCGACGTCGAGGCACTCCCCGTCCGCGGGGCGACGCACTTTGACGCGTTCGTCCGCGGCGTCCTTCTCCGGCAGCCGTCGACCCAGTATCGGTCGGGTCCTATGGTGTCCTCGCTCCCCGCTGTTCGCCGGCACAAGCGTTCTGGTCGGTCACGGCTCCAGCGTTGGGTGAGACCCGAGGTGGCTCGTTAGTCGGCCACCCCACAAGTCACCACAATTGAGCCTGCTGAAACTCTCTACGGCCTATTCGACCTGTCGACTGGCTCCATCGAGACCGCATCCGAGTGCGACAACAGCGATCCCGCGGCGGAAGTCTTGATGGTCAACGGACCACGCAGTCCTCCTGGCTTCCCCTGCGACGACGGTGGCGATGGCGGAGGCGATCTGTCGCGTGTTCACGAGGAGTCCTCCTGGCTTCCCCCGCGACGACGGTGGCGATGGCGGCGGCGATCTGTCGCGCGTTCACGAGGAGTACCGCCCCGAGCCCCTTTCTTCGCAACAGAGGGAAGAGCTTCGCCGCCACAATATGGATGCACTTCACACTCCTATCGTTGGAGAAACCCCTGAGGCCCGGGCCTTGGAGGAGGCGCGCCTGGCCAACTTGGCTGAGCGCACTCGATTGGAGAACCTCCAACACACACTCGACGAGCATGCTCGACAGCGGATCCCTGAGTCCAGTCGACGACAACTTCTTCCACCTCAAACTCTGGTATACCACACTCCAATTCAAAATCTCACAGCTGCAGCTCGAATAGCGGAGTCAATTCAACCTTCCCAGTCGGAAGCTGGCAGAGGTTTGATGCAGATCCGGGCCTTGCTCCGAGCAGCTGGAGAGCAAAACACATCAGTATCTCAGTCGCGGAATAGGACTCATAGCAGGTCTGTGATGGCAGATACAGTCCAGTCAGCCCACAGCCCAGGATCGCCCCCGCGGCGTGAGGGACGCGGGCACCGGCAAGATCAGTACAGAAACTACGAGCAATATGACGTGCGTCATCGAGTGCCCACACCTCCTCCGAGGAGTGGGTCATATGTGCCTCGGCAGCACGATGACAGACGCCCTCACTGTGGCGGGCGAAGAATTCTAGTCGACCCCTGGGAGCCGGGCTTTGACGCGAGATCTATTCTCGTTCAAGGTCTGGTTGACAGGAACATGGCACACACAGAGGGTCATGACAGAGATCACCCGACTGGCAGCAGAGTGCATGTTTCAGGTCCAGAGTGCTTCAGCAGAGCCATCAGGGCTGCAGTGACTCCTCCCAACTTCAGGTTGGCGACTGGAGTCAGCAAGTTCACTGGTGAGTCCAAGCCTGACACTTGGCTTGAGGATTACCGAGTGGCTGTACAGATCGATGGCGGCAATGATGAAGTGGCCATGAAGCACCTTCCTCTGATTTTGGAAGGCTCGGCCAGAGCATGGTTGACTCAGTTAACACCTAGCAGCATATACAGTTGGGAGGAACTCGCCCGAGTGTTTGTTAGAACTTTTGAGGGTACTTGCGAATGGACGGCAGGGTTAACAGAATTGCAGCACTGCGTGCAGAAGTCGAATGAAACCCTCAGAGACTATATCTAGAGATGGATCACGTTGCACCATACAATCAAGAATGTGTCAGATCACCAAGCGGTTTGCGCCTTCAAAGAAGGTGTTAAGTATCGAGAGTTGAATCTGAAATTCGGTCGGACAAGGGATACGTCCCTGACTCGGATGATGGGGATTGCCACCAAATACGCTAACGGCAAAGAGGAAGACTGACTCCGGAGTGGCAAGCACAAAACAGTCGCCCAGGAAGCTAGAGGAGGGAATTCCAATTGGAAACAGAAGCGCAAGGCCAAGCCAGTTGCTCCTGGTGAGGCTTTAGTTGTGGATCAAGGAAAGTTCAAGGGGAAGCTCAAAGGGCCCTGGAACCGCAAGAAAGTGAAAGATCAAGCCGGAAATGATGTGTTGGATTTACCATGCCACATTCATACCAAGAAAGATGAAGAGGGTAATCTCATTTACCCTAAACACACCACTCGACAATGTCGACTCATGATCCAGCAGTTCCGAGAGAAACAACCCAATGGGAAGGAAAAGGAGTCGGACAAGGGTGGGGATAAGGAAGAAGATGATGATGGTTTTCCCAACGTCAATTCCACTCTGATGATTTTTGCTGATGTTGAGAGCAAAAGTCGACTGAAAGTTATCAACAGAGAAGTGAACATGGTTGCTCCGGCAACACCAAGTTATTTGAACTGGTCCCAGACTGCCATCACATTCGACCAGTCTGACCATCCAACACATATAGCCACACCTAGGAGGCAAGCGTTGGTGGTCAACCCAGTTGTTAAGGGCACTCGACTGACCAAAGTGCTAATGGATGGTGGCAGCGGCCTGAATATCCTTTATGCTGAAACCTTGAAGGGAATGGGCATTCTGATGTCCAAGCTTAGTGAAAGCAATATGAGTTTCCATGGCGTTATACCTGGCAAGAAGGCTGAATCACTCAGCCAGATCGCCCTTGATGTGGTTTTTGGTGATTCCAAGAATTAGCGCAAGGAAAAGTTGACATTTGAAGTAGTGGATTTCCAGAGTGCTTATCATGCTATTCTGGGCAGGCCTGCTTATGCACGTTTTATGGCTCGACCATGTTACGTGTACCTCAAATTGAAGATGCCTGGTCCCAGAGGAGTGATCACCATCACTGGCAGTCGGCAGAAAGCAGAAGAGTGCTTCCAGAAGGGCTAAAAAATCGCCGATGCACAAATGGCAGCAGTTGAAATGCAAGAATACTGGAAGAATGCAGATCCGAGTGATTTGCTGCATTCCAAGAAGCGTGCCACAGATTCTGCATTTCAGTCGTACGGTGAAACCAAGCCGATTCATATTCACCCGACCGATCCTAATGTTGCTCCTTCTCATATCTCAACATCACTCGACAACAAATATGAAGAAGCGCTCATCCAGTTCCTCCGTGAGAACTGGGACATCTTTGCATGGAAGCCTTCTGACATGCTGGGTGTACCCAGGGGACTGGCTGAGCATCGTTTGTGAGTCGACCCGAAAGTAAAACCAGTCAAGGAACATCTTCGACGGTCCGCCGTACAGAAGAGAAAAGCAATTGGTGAGGAAGTGGCTCGGCTCCTGGCAGCTGAGTTCATCCGAGATATTTACCACTCCGAGTGGCTCGCCAATGTTGTCATGGTCCCCAAGAAGGACGACTCACTTTGCATGTGCATTGACTTCAAGCATATCAACCGGGCCTGCCCGAAAGATCATTTTCCTCTCCCCCCGCATCGACCAAATCGTCGACTCGACTGCAGGGTGTGAGTGATTGTCTTTTCTGGACGCCTATTCTGGGTATCATCAGATCCGACTGTATGGACCCGATGAGATAAAAACGGCTTTCATCACTCCATTCGGATGCTTCTGTTATGTCACCATGCCATTTGGCCTGAAGAACGCCGGAGCCACATTCATGAGGATGATTTAGAAGTGTCTGCTCACTCAAATCAGTCGGAATGTGGAAGCATACATGGATGACACTATGGTCAAGTCATGTAAGGGTTCCGACCTACTGACTGACCTTGCTGAAACCTTTGCCAACCTCAGAAGGTATGACATCAAGCTTAATCCATCAAAGTGCACATTCGGAGTTCCTGGCGGAAAGTTACTCGGCTTCCTCGTTTCCGAACGAGGGATCGACGCTAACCCAGAGAAAGTTGGTGCTATACTCTGGATGAAACGCCCTGTGCGTGTGCATGATGTCTAGAAGCTTACTGGTTGTTTGGCGCCTTGAGTCGATTTATTTCTCGCCTCGGTGAAAAGGCATTGCCTCTTTACCAACTGATGAAGAAATCTGATAAGTTCGAGTGGACTCCTGAAGCTGATGCAGCGTTTCCAGAACTCAAAGCCCTGCTTTCCACCCAGCCGGTCCTCGCTGCCCCAATCAGCAAAGAGCCTTTACTGCTTTATATTGCAGCCACTAGACAAGTTGTCAGTACAGTACTCACGGTCGAGCGGGAAGAAGAAGGAAAAGCCTTTAAAGTTCAGCGCCCAGTATACTATGTTTCTGAAGTTCTGACTCCATCCAAGCAAAGATATCCACATTACCAGAAGCTTGTTTATGGGATTTACATGACCACGAAGAAGGTTGCACACTATTTCTCTGATCACTCCATTACAGTCGTCAGCGACGCACCATTGTCAGAGATCCTGAAAAATAGAGATGCAACTGGTCGAGTGGCAAAGTGGGCAATTGAACTCCTTCCCTTGGATATCAAGTTTGAGGCAAAAGAAAGCTATCAAGTCCCAATCAATAGCAGATTTCCTCGCCGAGTGGGTCGAACATCAACTGCCGACTCATATTCACTCGGAGCATTGGACCATGTTCTTCGATGGATCCAAAATGCTGAATGGTTCCGGTGCTGGGGTGGTATTAGTATCCCCCCGAGGTGACAAACTCATCTATGTTCTCCAGATTCATTTTGACTCCTCCAACAATGAAGCTGAATATGAAGCACTTCTGTACGGGTTGCGTATGGCCATTTCACTCAGCATCCATCGCCTCATGGTCTATGGCGACTCGGATTTAGTGGTTAATCAAGTGATGAAGGAGTGGGACGTCAGAAGCCCAGCTATGACTGGTAATTGTAATGCAGTGAGAAAGTTAGAGAAGAGGTTTGAGGGGTTAGAGCTCCATCACATACCCCGACTGAAAAATCAAGCAGCCGATGATTTGGCAAAGATAGGTTCCAAGAGGGAGGCCATTCCCAGCAATGTGTTTTTGGAACATATTCATACACCTTCAGTTCAAGAAGATCTTTTCACTGAAGAGCCCCCACAACCAAAGAGTGCCACTGATCCGACTGAAGTCGAAGTCCTAGCCATGGTCGACTTGATCATGGAGGTTTTGGTCATCACTCCCGACTAGACAGTGCCGTACATCGCGTACATTCTGAGGAAGAAGCTCCCAGAGGATGAAGAAGAGGCTCGACAGATCGTCCGTCGATCCAAAGCCTTTACTGTGATAAGAGGACAACTGTTCATAGAAAGTGTAACTGGAGTCAGCCAGAAATGCATAACACCAGAAGAACGTCGAGTGATCCTCAACGACATCCACTCGGGGACCTGTGGTCATCATGCGTCCTCTCGAACCATTGTGGCCAAAGCATACCAAGCATGGTTTTATTGGCCACGAACAAATGAGATGGCAAAAGAAATAGTCGACAAATGTGAAGGTTGCCAGTTTTACTCCAACATGTCTCACAAGCCTGCATCAGCCCTAAGGACCATTCCACTCATCTGGCCCTTTGCTGTCTGGGGATTGGATATGGTTGGACCTCTGAGGACCGGTAGGAGCGGCTTCACTCACGTGCTTGTGGCAGTCGACAAGTTGACCAAATGGATTGAAGCCAAGCCTATCAAAAATCTTGAGGCTAGTAATGCTGTCAGCTTCATCAGAGAGTTAACATTCAGATATGGTGTTCCGCACAGCATCATCACTGACAATGGGTCAAACTTCGATTCTGATGAGTTCAGAGCCTTCTGCGCTTCCCAAGGCACTCGAGTCGATTATGCTTCAGTCGCCCATCGTCAGTCGAATGGACAAGCTGAAAGAGCAAACGGATTGATTCTCAAAGGATTGAAACCCCGACTGACGCGTGATCTCAAGCATGCAGAAGGCGCCTAGGTCGATGAACTTCCCTCAGTGCTTTGGGGTCTGAGGACAACTCCTAATCGGTCGACTGGCCGAACTCCATTCTACTTGGTCTATGGAGCTGAGGCTGTACTTCCGAGTGACTTGCTTCACAATGCACCTCGAGTCGAGCTTTTCTCAGAAGATGAAGGAGAACAGTCTCAGCAAGACGCAGTTGATCTCCTGGAAGAGGAAAGAGAGATGGCCCTGATCCGGTCGACCATTTATCAGCAAGACCTGCGTCAATTCCACGCTAGAAATGTGAGGGGTCGAGCATTTCAAGAGGGAGACTTGGTTCTTCGAGTGGATCAGCAGAAACCACACAAGCTCGCTCCTACTTGGGAAGGCCCCTTCATTGTCACCAGAGTGCTCCACAGGAGCATACCACCTTTACAAATATCGAGCACAAGAAAGACGAGCCACGCGCCTCGAATGCGGAGCTGCTCCCCCTTTTACACTTAAGTTTTCAGACTGTTGAGATGTAATAAGAAATACCTTCTAGTTTGATTATTAAAGACACCGTTTTTTGCAATCTCATAAATGATTGTTGTTCTTCTTGTCTCTAAATCCCCCAGTGGGTGGCTTAGCTGCGAATCTGTTTCGCCTAAGTTTTAAAAATCTAACCGAGTGGTGAGCAACCCTCTCACCCGGGGGCTTAGCTGTGAATCCGTTTCGCCTAAGTTTGAAAAATCCTACCGAGTGGTGAGCAAGCTCTCGCTCGGGGGCTTAGATGCGAATCCGTTTTGCCTAAGTTTGAAAAATCCTACCGAATGGTGAGCAAGCCTCTCACTCGGGGGCTTAGCTGTAGTCCAGTACTCGCCTAAGTTTGAAAAATCCTACCGAGTGGTGACCAAGCCTCTCACTCGGGGGCTTAGCTGCAGTCCAGTACTCGCCTAAGTTTGAAAAATCCTACCGAGTGGTGAGCAAGCCTCTCACTCAGGGGCTTAGCTGCAGTCCAGTACTCGCCTAAGTTTGAAAAATCCTACCGAGTGGTGAGCAAGCCTCTCACTCGGGGGCTTAGCTCCAGTCTAGTACTCGCCTAAGTTTGAAAAATCCTACCGAGTGGTGAGCAAGCCTCTCACTCGGGGGCTTAGCTACAGTCCAGTACTCACCTAAGTTTAAAAAATCCTACCGAGTGGTGAGCAACCCTCACACTCGGGGGCTTAGCTGCGGTCCCGTACTCGCCTAAGTTTAAAAAATCCTACCGAGTGGTGAGCAAACCTCACACTCGGGGGCTTAGTTATCGTCCCGTACTCGCCTAAGTTTAAAAAATCCTACCGAGTGGTGAGCAACCCTCACACTCGGGGGCTTAGTTGCGGTCCCGTACTCGCCTAAGTTTAAAAAATCCTACTGAGTGGTGAGCAACCCTCACACTCGGGGGCTTAGCTGCAGTCCCATACTTGCCTAAGTTTAAAAATCCTACCAAGTGGTGAGCAACCCTCACACTCGGGGGCTTAGCTGCGGTCCCGTACTCGCCTAAGTTTAAAAAATCCTACCGAGTGGTGAGCAACCCTCACACTCGGAGGCTTAGCTGCAGTCCAGCACTCGCCTAAGTTTGAAGCACACCCCTATCCACAAGGACGACGAGGTGCAGGACGACTGCAACCTTCTCTTCGGAGCTGCGCCATAAATACAACATGCGCTCCATCCTCATCCGCAAGGACGACGAGGTGCAGGTCGACTGCAACCTTCTCCTCGGAGCTGCGCCACAAATACAACGTGTGCTCCATCCTCATCCACAAGGACGACGAGGTGCAGGTCGACTGCAACCTTCTCCTCGGAGCTGCGCCACAAGTATAATGTGTGCCCCATCCTCATCCGCAAGGATGACGAGGTGCAGGTCGACTGCAACCTTCTTTTCGGAGCTATGCCACAAATACAACGTGCGCTCCATCCCTATCCGCAAGGACGATGAGGTGCAGGTCAACTGCAACCTTCTCCTTGGAGCTGCGCCACAAGTATAACGTCCGCCCCGTCCTGATCCGCAAGGTTGACGAGGTGCAGGTCGACTGGAACCTCCTCCTCAGAGTTGCATCTCAAGTACAAAGTCTATTTCGAGTGAAGAACAAATTCCACTCGAAGGCAAACACAAGCATATTCAGAGATAAACCAAGTTCAGATAAATCCTAAGGTTCCGGACCACGGATCAAAAGTACTCGAGCATCAAGCCCGAAGAAGTTTAACGATTACACAATCACTCGGCATTCCGAGGCAAATAAAGGTGGAGCATAATGTTTTTGGTCACTCGTCAGGAGAAGGACTGGCTGGGTCGTAGAAACTGTCGAGGTCTATGCTGTCTGCGATTCGAGTGGCGGCGTCAAGGAAAGTGTCCATGAAGGACTGGAAAGTGTGCCCTTTTGTGTTAGCAACCTTGAGCTCCGCCAGCTTGTCTTCTTTGACATCCTTGCAGTGCACTCGGACCAGGGACAGGGCGACATCAGTTCCGCAGGGAGCAGATGACTTCTTCCATTCTTGCACTCGGTTAGGTATTTAATTCAGTCAAGCCATCAGAGACTCGAGGTCTTGAGACAGTTCCGCCTGAGGCCAGAGTTCAGCATCAACCCGAGTCATCGCAGCCTTCAGGCGAACAAGATAAGCAACCGCGCTGTCCATGCGAGATTCCAACTGCAGCACATTCATTGCGACGTCATCTTTGACTGGGCAATTTATGGGACCGAGACCCGTCTCGACCCGCCCAGTTTCCGCTTCAAAGTCCTGGCAAAGTTCTGCACAGTCGAGTGAATAGTGAGTCGACAATATAATAAGACCTGTCAATCGACCACAACTAGTCAGTCGAACACCAGTACCTTCAAGCTTTAAGACCAGTTTTGTGGCAAGCTGGCCCAGATAAGATTCCAACTCGCCCTTCTTGGCTTTGAGGTTCCCAATCACGTCAGTCAGCTTGTCCTTGTCTTTCTTCAGTCGCTCGATCTCCCGGTTGGCTTCAGAGACAACTGTCTTCAGTTTAGAGTTCTCTTCTTCTAACTTGCCGACTGAAGCAAGCTTCTTGTCAGCAAGTGCCGTTTTCTCTCACGCCTCCTTCTGGGCAGCAGCAAGATCCAGATCCTTCTTCTCCAGAGCCTACTTCATTTTCTTTAAAGAAATAACATTCTTCAGACGAGCTTGGAGTTGACGGTTTTCACTACGTACATCTGCTCGAGTGGAGTCACTCGGTTCAAAGAATGGAAAGGGAAAGTGCCAATCATAAGATGGACAGTTGATGATTGATTACCTCCCATGGCAGCTACTTCATCACAAGCAGTCTTGAGGTTCTTTTTGGCCAGTTCCAGATCAAGGCTGAGGCTGATTTGTTGCTTGTTCAGTGTAGAAAGTTGAGCCCCAAGATCACAAGATTTCTGCAGTCAACATATAAGGTATATCAGTCGGCAGAAACAAAAGAGCATCATAGTGAAAGTTAATCTAAGACTATCGCCGAATCAAACATTCAATGGTAGTCTCGGGGACTACACCCAGTGGGTGCACTTAGCGTGCCCCCACTGGTTTGATTCAACACTCGGTATGGTGTGCCCAGCTCGAGTCAAAAAAAAGCAAAAGCAAAGAAAGTTGTTCCCAGACCACAGTCGACTGCTCGCAGTCGACCATGGTCTCGGGGACTACACCCAGTGGGTGCACTTAGCGTGCCCCCACTGGTTCAAGTTTTCACTCGGCATGATCCACCCAGACCGAGTGAGAAAATTCAGATTCTCAAACCACAGTCGACTGCCTGCAGTCAACTATGGTCTCGGGGACTACACCCTTGGGTGCACTCAGCGTGCCATCACTAGTTCAAAAATTCAATCGACTCAATCCAAGTCGACTCAAGTGGAAGACCTATACAACTTTAAGACAGAAAAACCCCAGTGGGTGATTGGATGAGAAACAAGATCAGTCGAAAATCAACTAACCTGGACATTGGTCTGCAGAGCAGTGCCGGCGTTGAAGGCCACCTGACTGGCCTCGTGTTCCACTTTCATCTGCCCCATCACAAGATTCAACTGAAGAAGAGCTTCCTTGGCGGCACTCGGTGGGTCGTCTGGAGTTTGGTACGCAGTGAAAAGAGATGATGGCAGGGCAGTCGAAGCAACCTCTGGGTCTGATGTGTGGAGTTGTCTTGGAGCAGCAGGGGTCTGAGCAGCAGACCTTGATGGACAATTAGTCGACAGCAGGATAGCGAAAGTGAATTTGGTGCAAGCCGAATCTGTGGATCGCTCGAATGTCGTCCCAGACATCAGCGTCATCTGAGGAACCTGAACCTCAGGCGCTTTCCTGCTCAGTCCCTTGTCCCTCCTCCTCCTTTCCCTCAGGGGCACTTCTTCTTCATCATCCGGAAGCACAACAACGTCTCGTGGAGCTGCAACAAACAGAAAAAATCAAAGAGGCAACTGACGAACAATCCAATCGACCAAATAAATTCGAGTTGGGCAGACTTACTGGCTTTGGAGGTAGCCGCGTCATCGGTTTCCACGTCATCTGGGACCTTGTTGATATCCATATCAGTCGCGGCAGAGGCCGGGCTGGAGAAGTTCATCATCCACTCGATTAGGACAGGAGAATCAGTCGGAACAAGAAAACACGGGAAGAGCATTTACCCAGAAGCAACAGGAACATCCATCTTGATCTTAGGCAAGGTCTTCCGGGTCTTCGAGGGGTTGATCTTGGGTTGCTTGGTGACTTTCTCAGCCAGCTCTGGAGTTGAAGACCGAGCGCACTTTTGAGCTAGAGCGATCGATGCCACAGCCTTACCGCGCCTGCTCGCGGGATCATGGTGCTTCTTGGATCGACGTTCTGAACGAGGCGGTGAGTCGACTACCTCCTCGTCGTCTGACTCGTCGCTCTCATCTTCGTCATCGTCGTCTGGCAACTCCCATTCACCACTCTCCTCCGTGATGTCCTCGCCCTCATGGTCCTGCTCTAGAGATTGTTCACCATTGGGCATTGAGTACATCTCAGTGTAAATCTACAAGACAAGAAGTTGAGTGAAAATCAGTCGTATTGACAAATAGTCGAAAAACGTTTCCAAATGCAATCGGTTATAGCGGCCGAACCTTGTCTGGCTGGTTGTTGTCGCTGAAAGGATCGACTCTTCTGGTGCCCCTTGGGTTGTCCTTGTTTCCAGTGATGCTCCTCAGCCATTGGGCCACTGTTTCGGCCAGCACCTCCTCTGGATGAACCCGAGCGGTGTCGCCAGCTCCGGAGTACATCCACATGGAGTGGTCACGGGCCTGGAGCGGTTGAATGCGCTGACTGAGGAACACCTCCAACAAATCCATGCCGGTGACACCTTGGTTGATCAGTTGGACCACCCTCTCGACCAGCATGCCTGTCTCCGCCTTCTCCGTGGCGGTCACTTTCAGCGAGGAGGGGGTCTGAACACGATCGAAAGAAAAAAGGGGGAAGTCCAGTCGACTGGCCTGGGGTCGCGATATCCTGGCAGTAGAACCAGGTCGACTGCCAGCCTCTGACCGACTCAGGAAGAGTCATCGAAAAGAAAGAACTCCTCTTCCTCTTCTAGATACCCAAACCCCCACACATCTGGATAACATGGGTTTTCTCGTCATTCGAATTGGCTTTCTTCACCATCTGGGAACGGATGGTAAAAATGTTCTTGAAAAGACCCCAGTGTGGTCGACACCCCAAGAAATTCTCGCACATGGACACGAACGCGGCAAGATATGTGATGGTGTTGGGAGTAAAATGATGAAGTTGGGCCCCGAAGAAATTCAAGAAACCCCGGAAAAAAGGATGCGGAGGAAGCGAGAAACCACGACCGACATGGGTGGGGAGCAGTACGCACTCACTCAGCCGCGGCTGCGGCTCCGTCTCCCCCTCCGGCAACCGGGCAGCTTTGTGGACGATCAGCCCGGACTCGGCCAGCTCGTCCAAATCTTCCTGCCGAATTGAAGATCGGATCCAATCACCCTGGATCCAACCCGACGGCAGTCCCGACCGCTACGACGACCCCCACCGCCTTCTTCGCACGTTTCAGCGCCGCCGTCTTTTCCTTCACCATGGTGTCGGGGTGATGGCATCGAGGACAGAGGAGCCGGATGCGGTGGAGAGACAGAGGAAGGAGAAGGAGAATGGACGCGCACAGTGCAGACGCCTCAGCCTCGCCACTTTTAAAGGCCCACTTCCGAGTGGCTAACGCATGGGCCCGTGCGATCCTGTCAAATCCCTCAACAGTCGCACGCGGGATACATGACGAAAAATGCGGCGCGGAAATTGAAATGTTCCTGTTATCCATCCCGCTTACCATGGCGCGTTCCACCCGCGCGCTTCCCCGAAATTTCGAATCCCGTGAAGTCCGGGATACGCCATAACCAATCGCGCCAAAGGTTTCGCGTCAAAAACAACACTTGGCGGATGACATTGTAAATCCAATCGGCGATCTCTGAATTGATCAAGGCGACTGAAACGAAGCCGAAGTTCAAGCACTGGCCCCAGTTAAAAAATGAATAGTTATGAAGTGCAAGAGTCGAAGCAAGATCAACTTCGACCTTCTTTTCACTCGGACCTCAATCCATTTAGGGGCTAATGATGATGGCATACACCTGGGGTAGGGTAATAGGCCTGTCCTATACGTCCTATCCAAGGTCACTGTCCTAGAAGCAAAGAAGCTCAAGAGACAACAGGGAGGGCCGAACAAAGGTGTCGAGTGCAATCCACTCGACCTACCAGTCACTCGGAGACCCCTCCTTCCTTGGGTCACTCGACCACTCGACCATTCAACCATGCAAGAATCCATTCGACTTGTTTGAAGACCAGGAGTCATCCAAAATAGCAATGGGCAAGCGTTCACTCTGTAGTCTTTAAGGCCATTAAGGCATTTAAGGCTAGCGTTACCAGTAACGGCTCCTCTTTATGTACATTGAACTCTTGGTAACGGAGGATGGCCGGGGTCCTGGCGCACTCTATATAAGCCACCCTCCTCCTCTGGCACAAGGGTTCGCACCCCCTGTAACACACACACATAATCCAGTCGACCGCCTCCGTGCACCAAGACGTAGGGATGTTACTTCCTCCGCGAAGGGCCTGAACTCGTAAAACTCGTGTGTACAACTTCGCCATAGCTAGGATCTTGCCTCCTCATACCTACCCCCCATTCTACTGTCAGTCTTAGATCCACGACATCCGTCACCAAGACGCTCATTGATGGTGGTGCCGGCCTCAACATGCTCTCCGTCGAGGCCTTTAGCCTTCTTCATGTACCGCTTGAACGGCTCCGTCCTAGCAAGCCTTTCTCAGGGGTTGGTGGAGGCTCCGCCCACTCCCTGGGGCGGATCCGCCTCCCCATAACCTTCGGCATGCACGACAACTACCGCACCAAGCTGGTCGACTTCGACATCGCCCGCATCGGCCTCCCATACAATGCCATCCTCGGGTACCCGACCCTGGCTCAGTTCATGGCGGCGACCCATCCGGCCTACAACCTCATGAAGATGCCCGGGAGCAAGGGTGTCCTCACAGTAGTTGGGGACACCAAGGAAACCCTGATGACGCTCAAGCTTGCCCTCAAGACCGCTGCGACGGCGCAGCCCGCCGACGCAGACACCTCCAAGGCCAAGGGAGCCGCACCAACCAAGAAGAAGCAGTTGTTCACTCAAGACAAGGTAGAAACCAAGCAGGTGCCAGTCGAGGAGGACGGGTCCTCGAGGGCATCCTTTACCATAGGCGTCGACCTCGAGCCTGATCAGGAGGAGGCACTGGTGAACTTCTTGCGCGCAAACAAGGAAGTGTTCGCTTGGGAGCCCGATCAGCTGGTAGGGGTCCCAAGGGGGGTGATAGAGCACCACCCGAAGGTGTGCCCCAATGTACGCCTCGTAAAGCAGAGAGCAAGGCGGCAGTTCACGGAGAAGCAAGCTTTCATCATCCAAGAGATCCAAAAGTTGGAGGCTGCGGGTGTCATTCGCGAGGTTCGGTACCCTGAGTGGCTGGCGAACCCCGTTGTCGTGCCAAAGAAAGGCGGGAATTAGCGTATGTGCGTCGACTTCACCAACCTCAACAAGGCCTACCCCCAAGATCCGTTCCCACTTCCACGCATCGACCAGATCGTCGACTCCACCGCCGAGTGCGACTTGTTGTGCTTCCTGGATGTGTTTTCAGGATATCACCAGATCAAGATGGTGGTAGAAGATGTAGAGAAGACAACCTTCTTGACCCCGCGTGGGGTGTACTGCTACACTTGCATGCCGTTCGGGCTCCGCAACGCAGGCGCAACCTTCCAACGGCTCATGCACATCGCCTTGGGTCGGCAGCTCAGGAGAAATGCTGAAGCTTACGTCGACGACATCGTGGTGAAGTCTCGGGAGGCGAGAAGTTTGATTCTGGACCTGGAGGAAACCTTCGCGAGCCTCAGCTAGGTGGACTTGCGACTCAACCCAGAGAAGTGCGTGTTTGGCGTCCCCTCCGGCAAGCTGCTAGGCTTCCTTGTGTCCCACAGGGGGATCGAGGCCAACCCAGAGAAGGTCAAGTCCATCGAAGACATGTGTCGGTGTCAAAACCGGCGGATCTCGGGTAGGGGGTCCCGATCTGTGCGTCAAGGTCGGATGGTAACAGGAGACAAGGGACACTTTATTTTACCCAGGTTCGGGCCCTCTCGATGGAGGTAAAACCCTACTACTGCTGGATTAATATTGATGATATGGGTGGTACAAGAGTAGATCTACCACGAGATCAAGGAGGCTAAACCCTAGAAGCTAGCCTATGAGTATGATGATGGTTATGATGTGTTCGTCCTACGGACTACAACCCTCCGGCTTATATAGACACCGGATAGGGTTAGGGTTACACAGAGTCGGTTACATTGGTAGGAGATCTTGAATATCCGCACGCCTAGCTTGCCTTCCACGCCAAGGAAAGAACCTCCCGGACACGGGACGAAGTCTTCAATCTTGTATCTTCATAGTCCTGGAGTCCGGCTGAAGATATAGTTCGGCTATCCGAACACCCCCTAATCCAGGACTCCCTCAGTAGCCCCTGAACCAGGCTTCAATGACGACGAGTCCGGCGCGCAAATTTTCTTCGGCATTGCAAGGCGGGTTCCTCCTCCAAATTCTTCAAGAAGATAATAAACACCAAAAAATAGTGTTCGGCTCTGCAAAACAAGTTTCCACGTATTGCCACATAGAGAATAATACAAACACAAATGAAATCTGCTGACGTATTCCACAGCGCGTCATAACACTGCGACCAAGCCTTCTGTATGGATTATTTTTTGTTGTTCCATCGCAGCTCGTTTAACGAGGCAGTTTCCTTGGCACGTCTTGTCGAAGCAGAGATCGTGTGCCCCTTTTAACGGGATTCTCATTAATGCGGACGTGGGTAACCCAACCGCGCCATTTACCACGGCGTGTGAGCGACAAGCGAGTTTTATTAGGTAGGTGGGGACGCATAACGACATCAGCCTATATAAGGGGATAAAGATCCACCTCTTTCACCTACGCCTTCTTCCTCCTTTGCCCATCCATCTCCTACGCACTCAAGCTCCAACGCCCAAGTTCGCTCTTTCTTCCCCAACCTGCTCCAGCGATGTCCGGAGCGGGTGGCAAGTGGATGGCTTCCTCCGTTACGGAGGGTCAAATCAAAAAGCTTAGGAGGGCCGGATATCTGTCCAAGGACATCCCGCACCGGCTTCCCGAGGCGGGGCAGCTTCTTCCCACCCCAAGGCCCCATGAGAGGGTAGTTTTCCTCCCCCATTTCCTCCGCGGACTGGGTTTTCCACTTCACCCTTTTGTCCGGGGGCTCATGTTCTACTACGGCCTGGACTTCCACGATCTGGCCCCAAACTTTATCCTCAATATCTCGGCGTTTATCGTCGTGTGCGAGGCCTTTCTCCGCATCCGCCCCCACTTCGGCCTCTGGCTCCAGACCTTCAACGTCAAGCCCAAGGTGGTGTCCGGCACCCAGGCGGAGTGCGGAGGTGCTATGGCCGGCAAAATGGCCAACGCACTCTGGTTCGATGGCTCCTTTGTGGAGTCCTTAAAGGGGTGGCAGGCAGGGTGGATTTACATCACCGAGCCATGCGACTCGAAATGGGTCGCGGCCCCTGAGTTCTGATCCGGACCCCCCACGCGGCTCATGTCCTGGAAAGAGACGGGCCTGTCGTGGGGCAACAAATAAGAAGTGACCGGACTGCAAACTTGCATCCGGTCCCTGATGAACAAGCCCATCCGGCATGTCAACATCATCCAGGTCATGTTCGTTCGCTGGATCCTCCCGTGCCAAGAACGGGATTTCACTTTGTGGGAATTCGACCCGGCGCAGCACCAAACCCTCAATGGGCTCTTCGACACGACGTATGAAGACGTCTGGAAGGTGCTAACCAAAGGCGCCGAGTGCCCCACATCCGCTTCCGAGGACCGCGGATACAGCTCGCAGCGCAGCGCTGGCGAGGTAAGCTATTTATACCTTTCACAGGTTCGTTTAGCTTTTCTATATAGATTAACTCTATGTGGGATCTAAAAACTCCCTTTGCCTTTGACAGGCGTGGCTGAAGATAGCCGGACCAATCAACTGTCCGGCTCCTCTGCCCGAAGACCCAGCCCCAGCTCTC
Organism: Aegilops umbellulata; assembly: GCA_032464435.1. Taxonomy (NCBI): domain Eukaryota; kingdom Viridiplantae; phylum Streptophyta; class Magnoliopsida; order Poales; family Poaceae; genus Aegilops; species Aegilops umbellulata. The sequence continues at coordinate 433,431,728 of CP136058.1, read as the reverse complement.
TTAGAGAAGCTGCTGGCTCCGGCGCCTTATGTGGTGCCGGAGAAGAAGGTCAAGAAGAAGAAGACCACCCGGACTCGAAAGAGTGCCCGCAATGTGGTGGTGTCGAGCTCGTCATCTGGCGAGTCTGCGACACCCTCCTCTCATGAAAACGAGGAGGAGGAACAAGGAAGCTCTCCCCCTCCAGCGAGGAGAGCGAAAAAGAAGAAGGCCGCCCCAACAGGGGAGGTCGAGGGGTCGAGGAAAAGGAAGACCCCTCCGCCGGACTACTCCCCCAACACCGAAGAGGGCGGAAAGGAGTGGCCGGACAGAACCAAGCGTCCGGCGACATTGTAAGTATTCACATACCAGAATGAATCATAGTATCTTAAGTGCGCAGCTTACCCTAATGTCGAATGCTATTTGCGCAGCCCGCCCCGAGCCGCACTCGATGCTTCATCGAGCGGCTCCCTGGATTCGT